>QLTV01003780.1:2810971-2865695 GCA_003457575.1 Thermophis baileyi
ATA
The DNA here is from genome assembly GCA_003457575.1 of Thermophis baileyi. Classification (NCBI taxonomy): domain Eukaryota; kingdom Metazoa; phylum Chordata; class Lepidosauria; order Squamata; family Dipsadidae; genus Thermophis; species Thermophis baileyi. The sequence continues at coordinate 2,810,975 of QLTV01003780.1, forward strand.
TCTATCTGTATATATATATATATATATATATATATCTGTATATATATATATCTCTCTATTATTTTATACACACACACACCGGTATATATATATCTATCTGTATATATATATATATATATATATCTGTATATATATATATCTCTGTATTATTTTACAACTTGGGCCTTGATGCTGTGACATTGGATTAGGTTCTGCTGCTATGCTGTCTTTCAAAATTATCATTATTACATGCATGAATCAGTTTAATTCCCATATACCATTACATAAATTACAGGTTCTTTAGAGATTATTTCAGTCTATGGTGCTTACTTTAAGAGCCGTGGTGGCACAGTGGTTAGAATGCAGTATTGCAGGCTAATTCTGCCAACTGCCAGCAGTTCGATCCTGACCGGCTCAAGGTTGACTCAGCCTTCCATCCTTCTGAGGTCGATAAAATGAGGACCCAGATATTTGGGGGCAATATGCTGACTTTTTAAACTGCTTAGAGAAGGCTATAAACCACTGTGAAGCAGTATGTAAGTCAAAGTGCTATTTTTATTGCTACTCAGGTAATGCTTTGGTCAGGAATATTATGATCAATTACATTTCACTTATTACTCTGTTTTGTTTTTCAATATGCATTCATAAAAAATTTAGAAACTAAGAACTTGTAGCCATCAGCAGATAAATGTGATATGCTTATCCCATAATATGGTAATGAGCATATGGTAAGATTTTTAAAACTGGCCATTGCATTTCTAGTCAACCAAAAACCATAACATAATTCAAGTTAAGGGTCAGAGAGGTCATTTTCTTGCTGTGCACCAAATTAAGCAGTAGTTTGAAGGTATAAATGTCCATCGACAATAGGGCTTACCTGCGAGATGTTGAACTATACAGCCTACATGCTTAGAAACGATGTCCTGAACAATGTTACTCATTTTCAAATAATCATCATCAAAACCATTTTGCAAACAAGAGAATTCTGACTTCTTGAACCAACTCGAGGAATACTATTTTAACAAGCACCATGCACTCCAACCTTTACGTTTAATGACAATATTGAGGCGTTTGCAAGTTGCATTTACAGCTTCTCACATAGCTTGTGCTATTAAAAAGGCATGCTCTTTACTCAAAAGTAGATTTAAACACACTGAGGTGTTTCACAATGATGATTATATGTAAATTGAGCCTGCAACTTCAGGTGTTTATGTCCAGTGTCTTAGTTATCCTTTCTCTCCAAGACGATACCTGCCCTACAAATGTATTTTTTTTCCATTTGAGAATATACATTCTACAGTGATTATGATCATTTCTCATTAGTGGGGAATCTGTGGGGTGAGGATAGGGAACAATAACTCCTTAATATGTGTGTTTCTGCAACTTTCAGCGTTCCCTTGAAACTAATATTTCTCTTCTTGTTTCTCAATGGCCTCATTTTGGTTTTGCTGCTGTCAGCACTTCTCACCTGACTTTGTTATTTGAAGAGGAGATTTTAGCATTACTAGAGCTTGTAAATTATTTACAATTATTTCAGAAACTACATACCACTATCTATTATAGTAAATTTTGAAATGCTTTACAGTGGAACAATTAAAATACAATAACATAGTAAATTAACAATACCATTAATACATGCATTTCAAAAAGGGAAAAGGGGTGGGGGAAGGAAAAACACAAAATCCATTCATGCCATATTCCGAGAAGGTTAGGGTTAGGGTGAACAGATTTAACAGATTAACAGAGTTGGAAGGGACCTTGTAAGTAATCTAGTCCAACCCCCCTGCCTAAGCAGGAGACCCTACACCATTTCTGACAGATGGCAGTCCAGTCTCTTCTTGAAAGTTTCCGGTGACGAAGCTCCCACAACTTCTGAAGGCAACTTCTGTTCCATTGGTTGATTGTTCTCACTTTCAGAAAATTTCTCCTTATTTCTAAGTTGAATCTCTCCTTGATCAGTTTCCATCCATTATTCCTTGTCTGGTCTTTCGGGTGCTTTGGAAAATAGGTTGACCCCCTCCTCTCTGTGGCAAGCCCCTCAAATATTCAAATACTCAATATTCAAATACTCAAATAAGTGAGTACTTCTCAAACAGTTCCTTGGGGCATGGTGGAGTGGACCAAAATTCTTAGCATATGCAGTAGAGCCTTTCCTGAAAATATTAATAAGCCCTTAGATATGTAATACTGAGATTAGTTCACATATCTTAGATTCCACATTGCCTTTGGCATCAAAAGCAAAATCTTTAACACAAACATACATCTGTATACAGGTAGTCCTTGAGTTACGACCACAATTGAGCCCCAAATTTATGTTGCTAAGTGAAACATTTGTTAAGTGAGTTTGCCCCATTTTATGACTTTTCTTGCCACAGTTGTTAAGCGAGTCATTGCATTTGTTAAATTAGTAACATGCTTGTTAAGTGAATCTTAACAATTCTCCATTGACTATGCTGGTCAGAAGGTCGCAAAAGGGGATCACATGATCTGGGGACGCTGCAATGGTCATAAGTGTGAAAAACAGTCATTAGTCACTTTTTCCAGTGCAATTGTAACTTTGATAGGTCACTAAATAAACTGTTGTAAGTCGAGGACAACCTGTATTGGAACGAACAAGGTAGCAAATATGATGGTGCATAATTGCATCAGCTTTACTTATTCTTATGCTATTTTTGTCACTGTTCTTCTAAGGTTCTCAGGCCTTCAGACCAGTGCTTTTTATTTTATTCTTACAAGAACCATGTGAAACAGTTAGGCCATTTGGACCATAGTCATTCAATGATGATGGAGATCTGAAATTGGGTTTTTCTAACAAAGATGTGCAAAATATTTCAAATTGGAAACTGGCTTTTCGGTTTGTTTTGAGCTTGGGATCCTGTGGTAAGGTCACAATACCATAGGAGCATTTCTAATGAAAGATGAAGAATACATTATGAAGTTTTGTGTTTTAAGTAGTCTGTATAAAGGTAGTCCTTGTTTTGCGACTGCCTTGTTTAGCGACCATTTGCAGTATGATGGTGATAAAAGAGTAATTTTGCAAAAAATCTTTGCAATTACAACTTTTCAAAGTCTATAAAGCAAAGAAAGCTGAGGTGAGATTGTAAGCCCAGTTGCAGTTTTACTTAGTGACTACTTTACTTGACAACTGTGTTGTTGTACCAGTTGTGATAATTAAACGAGGACTACCTGTATGTCTACTTCCTACTCCTAGTCTGATAGAACTTTAAAGCTCTCTGGAAAAGAAAAAAGTGGTTCTGAGAAGATGCTCATGGGTTTCATGAAAAGACAACTAGAAGTAAAAAAAAAAATTGGGCAAAAAAGGTGAAAATCAGTGATCTAAGATGTTATGTGCTGGCATACTGTTCCAATTTTCACAGAAAAAAAGTGAACATTTAACAGTTCCGTACACAAACGACAAAATGTACAGGGAGAAATCAGCCAAAGTCCTTCCTGTCCAGAGAGGGGCTGCCACAGAGAGGAATGGGTCAAGCTATTTTCCAAGGCACCTGACGGCCAGACAAGGAATAATGGATGGAAACTGATCAAGGAGAGATTCAACCTAGAAATAAGGAGAATTTTTCTGACAGTGAGAACAATCAACCAATGGAACAGCTTGCCTTCAGAAGTTGTGGGAGCTTCTTCACTGGAGGCTTTCAAGAAGAGATTGGACTGCCATTTGTTAGAAATGGGGTAGGGTTTCCTGCTTGGGTGTGGGGTTGGACTAGATGACCTACAAGGTCCCTTCCAACTCTGTTAATCTGAAATAAAATCTGTCTACCACACAGCCTTTTCAGCAGTTCCAAGAAGATTCCACAACCAGTTGCACTCTGATACAGGTGAACCTGAGGGCACAGATAAACCCCTAAGTGGCTCAAAAATTCTCAGGGAAAATACTAAGACCAGGTGACTGCAAAGAAATATGATCCTTCCAACCCCACCCCACCCCAATCCTGTCAGAATAATCCCTCCATAGCCCCCATCATCCTGTCAGAACCAATGAAGCTTCTTGGATGAGAAGTGAACTGTCTTCTTTTTCCTCAAGGAAAAAACAGTCCAGCTACCTTTTGAAAAAGCACCTTTGAGACAACTATGACCTGGATGACTGATAATCTTCACCGACATACCTGATAATGCTTTTACCATTTACCAGTCTAGTTCTTCAACTAACAATAAATAACGCAGACAGAAAAGTCACATTCTACGTTCAATATTCACCATCTAAAAAGTCACTGGGATTATAAAGTAGGCTACAGAAAGTAATTTATTTCAAACATTTATGCAAATTATTAAAAGTTTAAATATTTATTTACAAGTCTGTTGTAAAAGTCTATCTGAGAAAAGGGAAGCTTTGCATATATCCTATTTCAGTTTCAGCAGCTTGTGTCAGAAGTTGTAAGTGTTTAGGATAGATAAAATAGCCAATCCATATACAGTAGCTTACACTCATTTGCTGCTGCCCATCCTAACTCCATCTATTATTACAAGATATGCCTTAAATGGGTAATCCTGGCCATAGTGATTCATAGTGAATACTGCGTAGAGCACAAAGGCAAGCTCCTTCTCTTCTAAAAATCTTAAATCTTTAAATCTAAAATCTGAAAAATTAAAAAAAAGTTTATTAATTGCTGAGACTTATTTGGCCATGTATAATTCTGGACAACTTACAACAACCATAAAAAATGGTAAAGTCCTAATAGCATGGGGCCAGGTTCCTTGAGGAACTGCCTCTCCCAAATTACACCCACCCGTCTCATCAGGTCTGGCAACTGGGGTACGTTTGTAGGAAGTTTCAGGGCTTGTTAGCCAGAAATGTTGTCTGGCAAGACCAAGGAAAAGAGTCTTTTCTGCCATGGTTCCTTCTCTGAAGCATGTGTTGTGACCATGAATACATTTTCTGTTACAAAATTTGTATTGCTCCAAAGAAGTTTCATATTAAGAGCGATGTTCCTTATTGGAAACCAATGGATGTTTGTCCCAAGGCAATAGGGGCTGAGAGAGGATACAATACAAGGAAATGGGCTTTTTTGTTCCTATCTTTCTGAATGGAATATTCCATATTTTTACCATATGTTCCATCTAAAAGCTATAGATGACTTGGAATTTACATGCTTACTCTATTCTGCCCTTTTCATAACATTGTGAGACCATATACAGTTCTGCCCTCCAAGCACAAAAATGTATTACAATAAGAATATACATATACATGCTGCAATGCTCCTTCCTTCCTTCCTTCCTTCCTTCCTTCCTTCCTTCCTTCCTTCCTTCCTTCCACAGCCAAAAGACACACAAAGTCAGGAAAATAATAAACTAAAAGCAGGTGGAGTGTGGACTGGGAAGGAACTAATTCACCCATCCTTGTCTCTACTGTCTCGCTACTGACTGAAAATCATTAGACATTCCATCTGATCTGTTCACATTATTACTTTTATGGTAGATTAAAGATACAAGTGATTTTGTCCATATTAAGACTGAACAAATAAAAAATCAAACAGAGGGAGGAAAGGTGTTACATTAGCAAAGCTCTGCTAATCTATCTATGTTTAGAACAATGGAAGGAAAATCTATAATTATCTTTTCTGTGGTTAATGTTTCATAGTTACATAGGGACAATTTCATTTAACGTGATTCATAAATGTGTATTTAGCAATTATTGCAAACACAATTTAAACTTCATGGATTTTGAAATTAATTATACCTATAGCAAACTACGCGCTTTAAACGCTGTGACAATAATACAATAACACAAAATCTTTTCAAAACCATTAATGAACAATTTGTAGGATAGCCTGGCAATTAAAATTATAATTATTGCTGTGAAAATTGGCAATTTGACAAAGTTGAAAAATCTTTTTGATGAAAATTAGCAGTAAGAAAGTAAGATCATAATAATGATTTATCTATATTTCAAAACTTTTAAATGGTTGGGTAATCACTCTCATACACACACAGACACGTTCTGTTTATCTCTCTATCATCTCTCTCTCTCTCTCTCTCTCTCTCTCTCTCTCTCTCTCTCTCTCTCTGTGTGTGTGTGTGTGTGTGTGTGTGTGTAGGTAAAATTAAATCAATATAACAATGTATTCATTTTTCCTTCTGTTCCTCCTCTCCTGGTTTCCCATTAGTGTTGTTTCTTCAGAAAAGACTTTTGAGGCATTTCATTATATTAAAAACATCCTATGGAATAATTCAAAATTTTAATAAGTGAAAAATTGCAAATAGGTACTGATACCTATGTTCAAAGTCTACAAAAAAACTCCCACATCCATTCCCTTCAGTGTCAGGCCTTGTTCCCAAAGCGCAAGTCCACATACTCAGCTCCTCTGTTTACATCTATGAATCTTGGCATTACTTCTCTTTACGAGGGATGTAAAAGCAATATCCTCCCCAATGACTCTCACCTCTACTACATGTATACATAAGTTATACTGTATGTTCCTTTTTTGGTTGCTTGGTTTGCCTTTGGTTCTGATGATCTGGTTGACTACAATGTTTCTAGCATACGAGGACTGAATTCAGCATTAGAAGCAAATGCAAGTTCTACAAGCAAACCAGAGGTGGGTTCCTCCTGGTTTGCACCGGTTCTATAGAACCGGTAGTAAACCGGTGGTGACATCATGGATCCGGTTCTGTCGGTGCCGGTCCGTGGACACTGCCATCTTTTTTTGGGAATTTTTTTTGGGGGGGGGGAATTTTTTGCTCTGCGCATGCGCAGAAGCCGAGTTTCTGGCACTGCACATGTGCCGCCATTTTGTTTTTTGCTTTTTTTTTGCTTTTTTTTGCTTGTTTTGCTTCTGCGCAGAAGCCGAGTTTTCGGCACTGCGCGCCCGCACGGCATGGCCACGCGGCGTGTAATGCACGCGTAGCCACGTGGTGCGGGAGGAAGCGAACCAGCGGCGAGGTAAGTTAGAACCCACCCCTAAAGCAAACATAACAATCAGGTCTTGCTTTAGACAATAGAGCAGAAAGATGGAGTTCTTTCTGAAGACCTCTGAATTCTCAAAAGTTTTTTGTGGAAAATTAGGGTACCCTTAATAAAAAATGAGGGGCAAGGAGATAAATGGGGAAGCGATAGATTTGTTTCACCTTGTTATTTCCCCTACTGAAATGATTATAATTTCAAAGTGCTTATTCTCATGATGCTTCTATGTTTTGCTTCTATTTATAAATATGCTTCTATAGAAATGCTGATGTAAATCCACCCTGATTTGGAGGGGGGGGAAATCATGGATGAGGCCGAACTATATAGCATAGGCTCTTCACCAGCTGAAAGCACTTTATATTATGGAAATATTTGCCCATCTTCCAAGCAGAAAAGACAACCAACCCATCCTCTAAGCTTCATGCCTTTCCACATTAATGTTAGTGCCAATTTCTTTTAATTAGCCTTGCCATTCTTTATGCAGCCCCATGCATATAAAAATTAATTATCTGTAAATTCACATCTTCATAATTTCTAGCTTTCACTTCAGTTGTTCTTGGTGACATTTTCTTAAGAAGACAGTTATCAGGAGATTGCACATGGAGAACAGACAATGTATCAAAAGGTTAAAAAAATAAAGAGAGAGGGAGAGAGAGAGAGAGAACGAGAGAGGGAGCGAGAGGTATTGAATGGAATGGAATGGCAGCAGAGAGAGAGAGAGAGAGAGAGAGAGAGAGAGAGAGGGTGGGTGAGACTTGAACAAAAATATCAACACATAAATAGCATATAAAACTTTAAACTTCAGCTACCACATGATGGAGGGTTTCTGCTTTGAGATTTCAGAATCAAACATTAAAGCACCATTAATATACCCATTCTGTTTTTATTAAATTGAAATATCTACTACCTGGCAAATCTTGCTGCAAATTTGTTAAAGATTGAACATTCCCCTTCATTTTGCATTTATACCATTTTTTTCCTGAGCATTTTTTTTTTTGTTCTAATTATAAAGAACTAACATATTAGGGGAAAAGAATCAAAATGAGTTTCTTTACTTAAGAAAACAGTTTTATAGGTTTTTGCTTCAGAGCTCATGACAAATATTGAGCAACAGAGTTTTTGTGGGATTCAGTAGGCATAACAGAATAATAGAGTTGGAAGGGACCTTGGAGGTTTTCTGGTCCAACTCCCTGCTCAAGCAGGAAACCTTATACCATTTTCAACAAATGATTGTCTAATCTCTTCTTAAAACCTTTCTTAAAAAGCATTCACAACTTTTGGAGGCAAGCCATTCCACTGATTAATTAATTGCTCTAACTGTCAGGAAATCTCTACTTAGTCCTAGGTTGGTTATCGCCTTGATTAGTTTCCATCAATTGCTTCTTGACCTGCCTTCAGATGCTGTTGAGAATAGGTTGAGCCCCTCTTCTTTGTGGCAGCCCCTTAGATATTGGAGTTCAAGAGCATTCTAGAATCCATTCAAAGAGCAATTAAAATCAATTTAGCATATGTGAAGGAATCCTTGATGCAAAGAAACTGTCCTGACAAGATAGAACATCTGCTCATAATTTGCTATACACTGGCTGAAAAAGAAAAAGAAACCTATAGTTGCATGTTTTCACTTATGGTCAACATTCCATAAGTGCATTTTGGAGAGTTATGGGTGCATTTTGGAGAGTTATGGGGTTAGGACATTCCACTGAGATATTTCAGGATTAAGTACACCAGTTTGGAACCAGTATGATTTACTTTTCATTGATAAAACCAATAGTGGGAGACGTTGAAAAGGAACATAAATGACTTATGAACTAGGCCTTGGTAATGACAGATTGCCATTTTGTTCCTGCTTCCCAATTTAGATTTGTTCTGCTACGTTCCAGAAAACAGGCTCTCCGTGTTGCAGGAGTAAGTAGGAATACTGCGTAGAGCGCAGTACAACCAAATCTGCAGGAGGCATTCTTGATGTGAATTCAGCAGTCTTCCAGAACATTGAGGAGCATTTGTTGAATGCATCCCCCTCATTTCTTAGTCACTGCATGTGATGGCAAGTGTGTGCTGCGGAGATTCTGGCTGCAAAACTGCTTGAAAATGAACCTATAGGATAGGAGATTTGGGCTGAAGGCTTTTTCCCAGCTTTTTATTCTCATGAGAAATATTGGTCTTATCATAATATCAGGAATTTCTCATTTCCGGAAATGAGATAGCCATAGAAATACAGAAAACAATGACTAGACACTAAGGACCAATTGTACTGTAAGTTAGCGGATCACTGACATCTTCCTCCATGTACAGGAGGTATTGTATCACAGTAAGAGGAATAAACACTACCATCATTAAGCAGTGTCATCTGATGGGACCTAGGAAGTGTCCCTTCTCTGTTGTAGCACCTGCTCTCTGGATCACCATTCCTTCCAATATATGAGTGGTTCCTGCCTTGATCATATTTAAGAGAACCCTTAATCAGGGCTCTTTGCCACAGCTTGAGTCTTGCAGTATGCAATATAGAATAGAATAACAGAGTTGGAAGGGACCTTGGAGGTCTTCTAGTCCAACCCCCTGCTTAGGCAGGAAACCCTACACCACTTCAGATAAATGGTTATCCAACATCTTCTTAAAAACTTCCAATGTTGGAGCATTCACAACATCTGGAGGCAAGTTGTTCCATTGATTAATTGTTCTAACTGTCAGGAAATTTCTCCTTAGTTCTAAGTTGCTTCTCTCCTTGATTAGTTTCCACCCATTGCTTCTTGTCCTACCCTCAGGAGCTTTGGAGAATAGTTTGACTCCCTCTTCTTTGTGGCGTCCCCTGAGATATTGGAACACTGCTATTATGTCTCCTCTAGTCCTTCTGTTAGTGTCAACCCCTGAGATATTGGAACACTGCTATCATTTCTCCCCTAGTCCTTCTTTTCATTAAACTAGACATACCCAGTTCCTGCAACCGTTCTTCATATGTTTTAGCTTCCAGTCCCCTAATCATCTTTGTTGCTCTTCTCTGCACTCTTTCTAGAGTCTCAACATCCTTTTTACATTGTGGCGACCAAAACTGAATTCAGTATTCCAAGTGTGGCCTTACCAAGGCATTATAAAGTGGTATTAGCACTTCACGTGATCTTGATTCTATCCCTCTGTTTATGCAGCCTAGAACTGTGTTGGCTTTTTTGGCAGCTGCTTATGTCTTATTGTTCTTCAATACATGTTCTTCTTCCAGATGAGTGTTTCATAACTTTGGCAAATGTAAGCTGTGTGGACTTCAACTTCCAGAATTCCCCAGACCACAGTGTTGAAGTTGAAGTCCGCACAGCTTAAAGTTGCCAAGGTTCAGAAATACTGTTCCAGATATCTGGATTTTAATTTAATTAGTTTTTTTTCCTACTGTACTCTACTTGGAGGTCACCGTAGTTGATCAACCTTACAAATGTAATTTAAAAAAAGTAACATTGCTTTCGTGTTCTTAAATTTAGCATTCTCCTGAATAATGTCTGATGAAATATTGTGCATCTGGGCTCCATTTTGAAGAAACACTCTGAGAGGATTGGATAGCTGTGCACTTCTAAATACTGTACTTGAATAACTTAAACTTTGAGTTCAAAAGAACTCATTAAAAAAGTATAGATAAATTGAGCCAAAGTGTTATCTTTATCTTCTATATCTGAGACCTAATCTTGTCTTTCTACATCATTATCATCTGCCCTAATGCTTCGTTGCTAGGGAGAGCATAGCAAAATCTTAAAATGACAAGAATGGGATAATGAGCTTCCTATTTCTTAGAATTAAACAAAAGGAACTGGCTACAAATAAAAAAAGTTGATTCAGAAGGGAGTGGAGACAGCAGTACAAATACACAAATCAATGTCTAACACATGACAGAAAGGATAAGGAAATCTTGGTGCCAGATACAAGTGTTATACCTCAATGGGTCCATTAACATCTTGCCAATATCATATCAGCCTTTGGCTTGAAATCCCCATTTGTGTCCAATCAAGATTGTTCTTCATTGATAATATATTTTTCAAAGTATAATCAAAGGCTCTGACAGCAGTGATAATAAACAGAAAGACCAATTTATTTATTTAAAACATTTGTACGGCTGCCCAACTAAACTAAAGTGACTCTTGGGAACTTATAGAAAATTAAACAAAATCTAATCAACAACAACAACAACAAAAGAAAGCCTAAATCTCAAACTGACAAACAATAAAATGACAATCCAAACAAATGATCTCATTGGTGCTCCAACAAGGCCTTGGGCCTAGAAATTCCAAAGCTTGTATTAGATGTCAGTCACAGCCAGCAATGCAAAAGTTTGAGTAGGAACATGATGGCTTGATAGGTCCTACCAGAAGATAGAATTCACACAACTGCACAATTGCTTGCAAAATGCAAGAGGCAGGACTATGTCCTATAGCAAATACAGTTCATAATCTTTGGGTAGAAAGACTGAACGTTTGGTGCCAGAGGTATCTGGATACTATCATGTTTGTAACATGTTACTAAGATTAAAATTTGATTCTCTCAGTCAAGGAGAGCCCAAAAGACTTTTACAGAGCAGAAAGGACTGTAAAACATTTAAACTGCTGCTGTAAAGGAACTATGGAATCCTTTACAAAAAGTGAAGACTTTTATGAAAAGTGAAGCTCTAATAAAATCTTTATTTATAACTACAGAGATCAGAGAAGACTTTGCAGTTTGCGACTTCACAATGATTCTCCATGCAGTGAACAGAATGTAGCTGCACAACTCAGCAGTTGTGTCTAAAAACAAATACTGTGTTTTACCATTGCTGTCACACACACACACACACACACACACACCCACACACACGTTGCTTTACTTGATCTTGTCCTTTTGAAACAGTTAAAGATGATTAGAGTAGAAGTTATTGTCAAAATATGCTTCAGGTATGTCCCAACTATATCACTGTGTGGTCCCTATAACCTCATATACATTTACATGTTAATGTGCATCCATTCAAGATCAAAGGAGCAACAATATGAAAATATTTTAGATGATGTTTCAAAGTGGATGGAATTTCCCATTTTGGACTAATAAGGGGAGAAAAAAACATTTCAGAAGTGCAATTTTTAAAGCTTATTGAAGAAGCTGTTCTTCATGGCAATGCACTCTTTGTTCTCATCTCCAAATCCGGATTAACTGAAGAGTTTCTTCACTATCACAATAAAAAACCATGTTTTGAACCAATGGGATGTTAGAAAAAGTGAAATCCTTTTGTCTCTCCATGTGACTACGGCTGTTCTAAGTCTATCATTATCAGATTATCACAGGATTCAGCAGGAGGCAAGTAGCCACAAACCCAAAGTGCAAAAAGATTCTTTCAAACCTTAAGTGTTTCAGAGCTGTGAGACACACACAGATGTTTACAGGGTCAATTGACCTGAATACAATGTGGCTATTGCATTTCAGTTTGCAGAAACAGTGGCAGAAATAGTCTAGAGTAGACTAACACAGAGATAATGTCTCAAAGTCCTGGGAATTTCCATTAGAATTTCTTACCATGAACATATTGTGTTTACTTAGAACAGGGGTGTCAAACTTGCGTCGTCACGGCGGCGTTATGTGACGTATCGTGACTTCCCCCCTTCACTAAACTGGGTGTGGGCGTGGCCAGAGCGTGACGCATCCGGCCTGCAGGCCGCAAGTTGACAGCCCCGACTTAGAATATCTACTAGGATTGAATAAAAAGCAATGTCTTCGCTGGTCAGCCCTTTAAAGTAGATGACTTTAGGAAACCAGAGTTATGAATGCTAATACTACTTTTATTATAAAGTTACAGTATCCAAATCCTGCCAGTATGAATGTGGTTCTCCCGTCTTCCATTTATCTTCACGAGAGCTAGGGAGAGTAATGTCTGAGATGCTTTCTCAATCCACATTTCTGCCCTGGACCTAGAGTTGGGTTTTTTTTTATTTGATCCTTGTCTTGATAACAAATTCTCAAAGCTGTCACAAAACAACTCTGCAAACTGGCCCTTTAACCAGATACTGACAGCCCTTGCCATCTCTTCATTTGAATCTAACACATCTATGCCCACAGGGTATTCCCTGAATTTGAGGAAAAGGTAGGAGTTGCATGGAATCAAGGTTTGATGGTAAGACTGGGACTTCCATTTTGCCATTTGCATCTTGGATGCTTGGATGCTGTGGGATTGAGTGTTGTCATGTTCTGCTTTTGAACCCTGCTCTACTGTTGTCTCAAAATTTTGAATGTTGGAATGAAATGCTCTGAGTTGACAGTAGAGCCAGATTCGAAGGATTCCATGTAAAAAAGCATCATTTGTATCCCTAGAACTGAGACATTTCCTGTCAAAGCCTGGGTTTTCATATTCTTTTTTAAACTGGCAAAGCTTTGTGATGCTATTCCATAGACAATGCTTCTTTTCTGGGTTAGACTAATGAGCCATGTGTCATTGGCTGTGGCAATGTGACAACAGTTACTGGCAAATGCCAATTGTTGATGCTTTCATGTCCGCCATCAACATGTGAGGAAACCCATCTTGCACACGCCTTCAGGTTTTTGACTGACATGTTTTTGCCACGCTTGACGTCAATTTCCTTTGAGTGATCCACCAATTGTCCTTAATCAAGTTCATTAACCTTTCTTGTGTGAAGCTCTTAAATTGCTGTCAAAGGTCATCCACACAAATCAGCGCTTCCTAGTTCACCATCTTTACATATACCGTATATATATTTTTTGGCCCAATTGACACACAGTAGTCAAAGCAACAGTCATCACCATAAATGGCCTGCATTTGGCAGTCGATTTCAATTGGAAGGATTCCTTTCGCATTCAAAAATTCAAACATAGCATGTTGCTTAAAGTGCAGTGGTGAGTAGTAGCTCCCATTTCATGAAAAATAGCAAAATAATCTTTTCATCCCACCAACTGAGATGAAATAACAGATAGTAAGGAACATATCTGAGCATTTGGTGCTAATGGCTTACAATGTTAGAGATGTTACTTTTTGTTCAACCTTCATAATGTGTTACTGTATGCCCATGTACCATAAATTTTGTACTAATATGTTGACTGTACAGCAGATGTCACCAGAAGCAGTTAGATGGGTAGCTTCCTTAGATATTGAACTGTAACATCTATCTTACTGTGAATCTATGGTGCTATATTGTGGCCATTTTATCATGGTTTACCCTGATTTAATATTTTATCTTGTTTATTGTATTATCCACACACTCTAAACCAGTGGTGAAATCCAATTTTTTTTACTACTGGTTCTGTGGGCGTGGCTTGGTGGGCATGGTGTGGCTTGGTGGGCGTGGCTTGGTGGGTATGGCAGGGGAAGGATACTGCAAAATCTCCATTCCCACCCCACTCCAGGGGAAGGATACTGCAAAATCTCCATTCCCACCCCACTCCAGGGGAAGAATATTGCAAAATCTCCATTCCCACCCCACTCCAGGGGAAGGATACTGCAAAATCTCCATTCCCACCCCACTCCAGGGGAAGGATACTGCAAAATCTCCATTCCCATCCCACTCTGGGGCCAGCCAGAGGTGGTATTTGCTGGTTCTCAGAACTGCTCAAAATTTCCACTACCGGTTCTCCAGAACCTGTCAGAACCTGCTGGATTTCACCCCTGCTCTAAACTTATGTTTGTGTTTGTGTTTGTATAATGTGTTTTATTAGTGTTGTATATCAGTGACTGCATGACCTCTGTAGAAGCCATAAAGCTAAATAAAATAAATGTACAGCAAATATATCAGCATGGAATTAACGGAAGAGTGATCCAACTATTTATTGTACCTTTTCAGTCTAAAAAGTTTGGAGTAAATAGTTGGTTTGCTCAGTTCTTCTGAGTGTGGGTATATGTGCACATACAATTGATCAAACTTACTGATGCTTAAAAAAATAACAGAACCAGAATGAACTACGACAATTACAAATTGCATTAGTTTGCATAACATTAACTGTTTACAGAACACATATTTCATAAGAGTAGGAATTGGCATAACAATATTTTTTTTTAAAATGTGCACATCCTGAAACAAGTGCCAATGGACAATCTGCAAATAACCAACACTGCAATCCTATGCACAATTTCCTATTGGACTCACTGCGTGCAGAACATTTCCCTGAAAGGTTCTGCAAGAATTACTCTTGCAGATGAGAACAGCTATATCAGTAAAATCCCTATTGCACATCTTGTCAACCTTTAAGCGTCAAGCCCTATAAATCCTGAGAAGATTAAAGATATCAGTTATAAGACTTGCTAGCAGAGACAGCCACCATTTCATTATTCATAAAGGAACACAAAGAATTTGGCATATGGGCATTCTATAATTATACATGAAAAAGATGTACTTGGGCTGACAATCAAAACCTTGAACATTCATTTTAGATATTCCAAATCCATCTTAAACAAGATACAGTTTGTGTGTGGTAAAACACACATCAAGCATGTTGTATGAAGATCAACAGAACTTAGAAGCAAACCAGCTTTTCTTTTGTATATACAGAACCTTGATGAATTACATTTTCTCCAAGAGAACATTTGCAGAAGTTATTGACAAAGTCCCTGCATTATATTTAGTGCAAAGACAATTGTTTCCAAACTTTCAATGCTTCAGGAACTGCTCCCTTCCTCAATACATTCATATAGATGTAGAACCAATCCTTCCAACTCCCCCACCTCCCAATCCAGTCAGAACTGATGAAGCTTCTTGGATAAGAAGCAAAATATCTTCTTCCTCAAGAGAAAAAAAAAACCCCACAGTCTTTTGAAAAAGCACCTTTGAGACAACCATGACCTGGATGACTGAGAATCTCCATAGACACTATCATATAGACCAATCCAGAAGTCACCTCCTAGGCACTAGGCAGCCTTTAGCAGATGGGTAGCTGAAAGTATAGTTTGGAGGAACTTGTTCACTTTATCAGGAGTAACAGAATTAAACCTAGACCAAATAACATCACAAGACTGTGCCCCAGGCGATTCACTTAGACCTGCCCAATCAGAGTCTAACTTCAAGCTTATCTAACAACTTTGTACACCAGAAAGCATGAATATCAACATTTCTTACTGTTGACCTGTAATCTTGTGACAGTCCTCTCTCTATTTGGGAAAGGATTACTTTAAGCAGAGCCATAGGGTAACCAGCGGAGCAGACAACAAGAGCTAACAAAATAAGAAAAGATTTGCTAACTTTCCATAATGAAGAGCAATTACGAAATTGGAAATAAGATCAGAAACAATTTATTATAGTTACCCTTGACCTTTCTTTCCATAATGTCAAAATTTCCAAGGCTGAAAAACTTGGAGAACAAGAACTACTTAGATTTCTGGAAATATCTTTATTGCTAGTAGGGTAATGTAACAAACTTCAAAACCTACCAAAACAAACCTCCATACAACTTATATCTAGTGTAATTAAGGTGGAATTCAGTTCTCATGTTTATTCGTCCCCTGGCTTCCAGAATCTCTTATGGTCTTGTTCCTTCCTTTTAACTGTCTTGCTACCCCCTTTGGAGCTGCCAAGATCTGTTGGCATTCCATCACATCTGGAATATGTGTACACTTTATTTCTGAAACAAATGAAACTCCACATGTCTTTGTGATTTTAAACTATGCAATTATGTTTTAAGCTTGTGTTCATTTAGAAGCTAACCCTACATACAATTGTTTGCTGCGTAACAGTTTTGTATGATATGCTGCCTCTGTTGCTTAGAACTTTCCATTCACATTACATATTTATTGGTTGAAGGCAAGCAACATGCTACTTCCTCCCATTAAGAGCCATAGTGGCGCAGTGGTTAGAATGCAGTACTGCAAGGTATTTCTGCTGACTGAGGGCTGCTTGCAATTTGCCAGTTCGAATCTCACCAGGCTCAAGGTTGACTCAGCCTTCCATCCTTCTGAGGTCGGTAAAATGAGGACCCAGATTGTTGGGGGCACTATGCTGACTCTGTAAACTGCTTAGAGAGGGCTGTAAAGCACCGTAAAGTGGTACACAAGTGCTATTGCTATTGCTATTACTGAGCTACATAACACATCACAAATATTCCACACCATTAATATGGATGTTCTCATTATATTTAGATACCCGTTCTAGCATCAAGTTATGGCAGGAAAAGAAGGCAAGATATTGGCATTCTAAAAAAAATTAGCACCCAGAAAATCCATTACAAGTTCCTCAAGAATTTGTTTCATTTTTAGCACTTCACCTTATTCAAACCTTGATGTTATCTGCCCAGCTTACTGATTCAAAATGTAGAAACATCTATTATAATTAGAATGTGTTCACATATGTATTCTTAACAAAGGGGGAAAATAATACAACCTTTTCTATATGCCTAGGAAAGCTTCCTTTACAGTATTGGTACTTTGGGGATGATTTCTGTTATAGCAACAACAGATTCAATAAATTATTTCTAGGGCTACGACACAAACAAAATACTGCAAGGTCCTCAACGAGTTGACCAGTAGGCAGTGAAGGTGGTAATAGTGATGAGTACTTTCCAAACGCATGAGATGAATTAATCCATTGAGGTCATGGAACTTGAGTACATTATGAGAAACCAAGCTAATCAGCTATCAGCTCAGTTGCAACTCTTACAAAGACCCATCCAATGATGGGACCTCTCTCACCTCTCAAAGTGCTGCAGTATTCTTCTATCATTCCCCCATCACCATTGAAGAAGCCAGCAAGCAACTTATGGAAATGGCCATCGTAATAAGTTTAGCATCAAGTGGGAATAATCTTAATTGTTTATCAGACCATTGTCTGATAAAGAAAATCTGAGTCTGAAGGCAGGATAGGGGTGGAATAAACATCTCAGAAAGTACCGTCCCTAGTTCTTCGGAAAGTAAAAGTAGGAAAACAGAGGGAAAATACTTTCAGACTTGCAATATTTTTTTACTATAACCTTACAATAAAGGAAGCATTAGTACTTGTGGTTTTGGTTTCCTGTCTGGACTATCTTGAAGATCTGACATCTTGAAAGTCTGAAAGCACATCCCTCCTCCCCACCTTTACTTTCCAGAGAAGTAGGGAAATGCTTCTGAGATGCTTTCTGAACTTCCACTCCTTTCGGTTCAGACTTCATTTGTCAGGATGGTGTCAGCCCTGGAGGCCATCTTTTTCTTTGGATCTTCAGGGCTGCCACACTTAGTGCTGTGGGAAACTGGGAGGGGGGGGATTGCATGGAGTTGCGGGGATATCTAGCCATAATAACATTCCTTTCTCTGAGAGCCAAGGACATTCGGCCTGCACCTGGAGTGGCGTGACTGGGAGGCATCTCCAGTTGGGACGGTGCATTGATTGGACCATGTGATGGACATGTGGGTGCAGGGGGACTTGGGCTTTCTTTTGAGTGGGGAAAACCTGGAAGCTTTCAGATTCGGGTTTTCCCAGATGTGCCAATATGACATCTCTAATAAAATGGAACTTTGAGGAACTTCTAGCCTTGGTGTCTTCTTGCGTTGGGGGTGTTACTTGGATCCCTGACAGATGGCAGATCTCCCTCCTGTTTTCCATAGTTATTCTCACAGTCCATTACAAAGTTCTAGGCATGAACAACAATACTTTCAACAAGTTTTCTTAATAGAAAACATTAAATTATACCAACTCTCTTAATTGACCTAAAGATAAATATAATGCACTCTGTCTGGTTTTTTTATCATGTTGCAAATCTATTGCTACTTTAATGTTTCTGAAAAGAAATGATTACATTCTACATGTATTTTTCCTTTTAAATTTGATAATGATAAAACCAACTGAAAGGTATTACACTACAAAAATACTCTAAATACTCTGGAATTTAAGAAATATTTTTGATCAATTCAGAGTGATATGATTTCTTAACTGAAAAGAATATTTATACAAAAAATCTTATAAATGGAAAGGTCAATGTACATTGTAAAAGAGAAATTAAGCAAATAAAAATATGACATGAGGATGGTTATAAATTATTATAATTTGTCCCATTCTACAAATATTTATTTATGTTCATGATATATATTTTAATTAATATCATTTTCATCAGTTTGGGGGAAAATACATAAACCAAAGTCTGAAATTGTTAGCTAATGAATATTTTGATAATTCAGTAAATACTAAAAACCTATAAAATTAAGATAAAGGCTCAGCAGGAGTTGAGTTGTCTTATGTGGGTTATAGGGAAGTATCTGACCAATAAATACTTAGCATTTTATATCTATGTAATATTTACATAATAAACATGATAGCTACAGTATATGGGCTTAAGAAATCACTACTAAAGAGTGAGAGGCAGAAATCAGCAACTCTCAGTCTGGTGAAAGCTGTTATTTAAATACATTTCAATCACGAGGTAACATGATCAAATTACCTAATTCTACTTTATTTAAACTTACCTTGACTTAATCTCGCAAGTCTGAAAGTACATTTCTCTCTCTGTCTCCTTTACAGCCCGAGAAACTAGGGAGGGTGTCTTCTGACCTTCTTGCTCTGCCCATTATCCAGCTGTGGGCTATGCTCTCTCTTATCTGACCATCGGTTAGCATCTCTTTACCCAAGGTCTTTTTCACATACCATTACATCACCTCCCAAGCCATCAAGTGACCAGTCAATTTAGAAAAGCAGGAGTGTTATAACCTAGAGCAGGAGTGTCAAACTGGAAGCCTGTGGGCCGGATGCGTCACACGCAGGCCACGCCCACCCCAGCTTCACAAATGGGAAAAACGTCACGTGATGGCAAAATGACGCAGCGAGTTTGACACCCATGACCTAGAGTATAGATTTATAAAGTCTCAGAGATTTTTTTTTATAGTAAGGTGAATAATCAAGTGTTATGATTGAGGTTCCATTCTTCGGAGCAATAAAGATATCAATTTAGCCAAGTCATACCTGGGAGACTTCTGCCAAGTCTAGCTAAGAGTTGAATTAAGGGTTAAGTGTCTGGAGGTTTATGATTTACTGCCAGTCTGTGTGTGAAGCCTGACAAGAATCCACTCAAGGGTCTGATAAATCAGGCTTTGCAATTTGCATGTAGCTGCAAAAAATGAGACTGTCTCTGACATAGCAGGATATACGGCTGGCCTCTGTTGAGTCTGCTGATTGTAAGCTTGTGCTGCACAATTAGTGGTGACTAAATACAGATGCAGAATGAATGAATTCAATTAACAGGCTTGTACTTACAGGGTCAGTGAGTTCTGGCAAAGTAGCTTGATAAGTGAGTGGCCGGCAGTCCCGAGTGTTAGAAACTAATATACATGGAAGGAACATTGGTCCAAGGTCATCCCCATCAAGGACATCAACAGTGAGTGTGGTTGTGCTTGTTCTTCGTTCCACAAGATTCTGAGCTCGATCCTATGTAGAAAACAGAATGTTTAAAGACCATTCTTGCAATTCCTCCAGACAGAAGAATGATGTCTTTTCATACAGGTAGTCCTTGACTTACAACCATTCGTTTACTGAGCATTCAAAGTTACAATGGCGCTGAAAAAAGTGACTTATAGCAATAGCACTTACACTTATATACCGCTTCACAGTGCTTTACAGCCCTCTCTAAGCAGTTTACAGAGTCAGCATATTGCCCCCAACAATTTGGGTCTTCATTTTACCAAACTCGGAAGGATGGAAGGCTGAGTCAATCTTGAGCCTGGTGATATTTGAACTGCCAAATTGCAGGCAGCCGGCAGTCAGCAGAAGTAGCCTGCAGTACTGCACTCTAACCACTGCACCACCGCGACTCCTGACTGCTTTTCACCCTTAGGACTTTTTTTGCATCCCCATGGTCACATGATCAAAATTCAAGGGCTTGGCAACTGGCATGTAATTATGACAGTTGCACTGTCTTGGAGTCATGTGATCACTATTTGTAGCCTTCTCAGCTGGCTTCCAAAAAGCAAATTCAATGAGGGAAGTCAGATTCACTTAATGACTGCATGATCCACTTAACAACTGCAGTGATTCATTTAACAACTGTGGCAAGAAATGTCATAAAAGGAGGCAAAATTCACTTAACAATTAATTTGACAAATAGAAATTTGAGGCTCAATTGTGGTCATAAATCTAACTATCTGTTAGAAATTATTTCTCATTTCATAACATGCAATTTCAATCCGAATCCTGTGATGTTGTTGAAAAATTATGTGGATAGAAGTAATGAACTGCCAGACTCCAGATAGCAGTAGGACCTTGACGAGAGGTTTACTTTCTTTTTTTAAATCGGGTGGCAAGTTGAATTTGTTTTTATTTCTTCTTATCACTAATTTTTTTCTTTATCATAATCATAGATATCCTTTCCCCATTTCTTTAGGTATACAGTACGTCTGCTTCTACCTCTCTCATTATATATTTATTCCAAGATACTCATGTCTTCTCTATATTTTCCCATTAAGCCTCTTTTTCCTTTCCTGGTATTTCAAGTTATTCAATTCCTTGAATAGTTCTGTGAGATGTTAGCTGACATCAAACACAAATATACAAATGTGTCTCAGAGAATGATGAATGCAGAATCTAACTTTTAGTCGGGTGGGTTCCTCCCGGTTTGGACTGGATCGCCCGAACCGGTAGCGACCCGCTGGTGATGTCACTGAAGTGGATCGGCCGGTCTTGGTCCGTGGGCGCCGCCATCTCTTTTTTTGAATTTTTTGCGACTTTTTTTACTGTTTGGAAGGTTTTTCCTGTTCTGCTGCTTGAAAAAGAGCCCTCCCGCCCGCCCCCGGGTTTATACTGACCTTTATTCCTTCGCCCGAAGCACAGCTGATCAGCTCCTCAGCTGTGTTTCGGGCTGATTGCAGCTACTGAGCATGTGCGGAAGCAAAATTACATGAGGGAACACGCGCAAAACGTCACGATGCGAACCGGTGGGGAAGGTAAGTGGAACCCACCCTTGCTTTTAGTGATTCTGTAATAACTCTGAGAAATAAAGCTAATTATCCAACAGCAAAGAAATCTACCATGTGCAAAACACAACTAGCGAAATGAAAAGGGTTTTTTCCCTCTCCCCTGAAATATTTGAGGATAGGAACAAATAAAAAAGACTTTTGTGATTAAAGTTTCTTTTTGTAAATTTGTGGGAAATAAGTATTGTTTTCTTCACAGAACTACAAGGGAGTTTAATCCCCTTTCTTTCTACAAAACTTTCTATAGTTTTAATTATTGAATCATTTATCAGTCAGCCCTGATAAACACACTCCATCTATTCTGCTTTCTGGAAGAAGAATTAGTCAATTCTGTTGTTTTTCAAACAGAAAAGATTAAGTGCTCTGCAGGAAAAACGAACTCAAACCAACGCATATGGTACGCCAACCTTACTCAAGATTGTAGAAAGATTGTCAGACTGCACAGATTCTTAATTTAAAATTTGAGTGCTGTTTCTGTTTTTAATCTTATAATAAAGAGCTGTAGTGAAATATTATTACACGTATTGTTATAAACTAACAATTTGGAATGACAGTTACAGTTTCATCCTTGGTAACTGAACAATTGAAGGGGGTGATCAGATTAATGGAAGACATCCATATGTACCATTCCTACATTCTGTCAGTTTCTCTTGAATCAGTTGAAAATTAAAAACAAGAAAATATTAAACTGGAGAAAGTTTAAAATGAGGGGTCCTTGGTGCTCTCTGAACTTGCTTGTTTTCTTGCAAACGTTTCATTACCCTAACATTACCTAGTAACATTGATGATGTTATCTAGTTAGGATAATGAAACGTTTGCAAGAAACCAAGCCGGCTCAGAGAGCACCAAGGACCCCTCATTTCAGCCCTGAGCTACAAATATTCTCCTTTAGAGTTTAAAATTTCCAACTTCGTTATACTCAGATGGAAGCAAACTCTACGAGGCATCGGGCATATGATAAATGAAATTCCCCAGGGGCACAAGAATCTGACAAGCAATAAGAAGCTAGATGGAAGACAATTAAGCAACAGCAACACGCAAGCTTATAGAGGTTAACAGCAGAAAAGCAGGAAATGAGAGCACCATTGCAAATCTGAAAGTATGGACAGAACTAGAAATAGCAGTACATATTCAGGTCTGGCAGGAGCCAATCACGATTCCAATCAGTAATATTCTGATCACACCTCATCCTCCCTTAGCACTCGCTCTTTTCCCATCCCATTCCCTTCCCTTCCCTTCCTGTATTATATCTAGTAAAGGGGAGAAGAGGAAGGGAGGGCTGAGTTTCAGTTAAGTGAATTGTAATTATAATCTTAGAAGGAACTATTGAGATCATTCTCATTGGAACTTCTGCAGCAGAAGTTCAGCAGCAGAGAATCTGAGCCTCGGTGTGTCAAAAAAAGGCCATTTACAAAAGGCATGGCTGGCTCAGGAATTCTGGGAGTTGAAGTCCACAAGTCATAAAGGGGTCATCGTTTGTTCCCCACTTCTGATTTAGACCATCAATTCTAACTGCTGTCAATGCAGGAATTCTAATTAAGATATGCTTGATAGATGTTGTCCAATTACTACTCACATTCATGGTGAGTTCCATTGCTGAATTGCTCTTTATTTTTATAATATTTTTATAATATTTTTATAATATTCAGCCAGAATCTATCTTTCGGTAATGCATATCTTTTAATTAACAAATGTGAGAGTAGAAATTCTGCAAAGATGGAACAACTTTTTTTGCAGTTTAAGTACCTTGTAGGTAATCTGTGCAATTCAGAGATGAAAGGAATACATACCAGCTCTGCTTGAATATTCAGCACTAAACATTTGATTTGGGGAAAATATGTTATTTTTCCGGGACTAAGAAGGGTTTAAGACTTGACATAATACAATTATTAATTGATTTCATAGTTTTGCTATACTGTAGAATGATTATTGTGGATTTACCTATCATCTACAGCAGGGGTGGGTTCTTCTTTTCTTCACTGCCGGTTCGCTCAGTGCCGCGCCGCACGGGCGCGCATGGTTTGCGCATGCTTTGCACATGCGCAGTGCTTAAAAAAACCTTCTGCGCATGCGCAGAAGCAAAAAACCGGAAGAACTGGTTCGGGGGCGTGGCAGGCCTGGATCGCTGCCAGTTCTAGCAACCCAGGCCGCCAAGTTCTATAGAACCGGTCCGAACCAGGAGGAACCCACCTCTGATCTACAGTTACTTATTCTAAACCTGCACTTCATGTATTTATGTTGCTGGTCTAGATCTATAATAAAGTAATTTATTTTATTATATAATCTGTATAAATTTTTTTTATAAAAAGATATGCAACCCGATTTAATTAGATAAAATGACTCCCAAAGGTTCTACCTCAAAGCCTAATACATTAAGCTTGACATTAAATTAGCACCACACAAAATTATTATTACCATTTATGTCAGAAAGACAACCCATATTAGAATAATGTGCATGTTATCATATATATACATATACGTGTGTGTGTGGGTGTGNNNTGTGTGTGTGTGTGTGTGTATGTATGTATGTATGTATGTATGTATGTATGTATGTATGTATGTATGTATTTTCCTGGTATCCTGAGTATGTCTCAATATACTGCCAATACCTTCTAGTGGGGTGCATAATTAAAGGTAACTATGATTAAAAACTAGATTAAAGGTCTTAGGTCTGCATATATTTCATTTATCTTCTATCCTGTACCTATCCTGTATCTACTAAAAAGTGTTACATAAAAGCCTCAGCTGACTAAAGCCATGATGGGCAGAATTCAATATTTATGGTGCCATGACCTATAGAAGATTACAAATTGGAATGTAAAAGGAATAAATGGTAAAGACCACAAATTAAATAAATAAAATAGGTCTCTTGTATATCAATGAAACTAAGAAAAAGGGGAAGATGTAATGGGTGGTTCTTACTTTCTGTGCAGTTCAGGAATGTGTGCAGTGATGTGAAGGAGGTTTTTATTATCAACGAGAGGATGAAAATATATTGTCAAAACTATGACTAGATGTCACTTGGGTTATTTATGGGTGTGTGAGAACTAAAAACAATTGCATGAAATTGATGAAATCCTCACAAACAATAAAGTGAGAAGGTGATTTTTTTAAAACCGTGTATTGACTTGGTCCAAGCAAACATGGTTTGCAATGGTAGAAAATTATGGAGAAGAATAGGGATAATATTGATATAAAATAGTTTTGACTAGACATTAGCTTTTCTTTCTCATTTCATGTGCCTCCTTTATTTGGCTTACTGTTTATTACTCTCTTTTTGTGCTTTCTATAATGTTGTTTACTGAAAAAGGATAGGTATGCATGCAGCTTATGTATACACTTTTAATGGAATCAAAACATTGCTGTGCCAGGGAAATAATATATGAAAGACAGTGTTACAACAAAAGCATTTGGCTGATTTTTCAAGCATGCAAGTGCCATCTCATCACTTAGAGATTTGAAATATGTATTTAAAAACATTGTATGGCCACCCAACTCAAACTCTGAAAAGCATGCAATAAGCAAACAACAAAGTAAGCAAACAACAAACCAATTGTGGTTAAAATCACAACAGCAATTAATAGGCAATCATCAACTCAAATTTGCTTTACACCAGGGGTCACCAACCTTTAGGACCTCAGGGACCACTAAATTCATAATTTTAAATCCCAGGGACCACTAATATGATCTGCCTAATGACCAGCTGGGTGGGCGTGGCTAGGTGGTCATGTGACTGGGTGGGTGTGGCCAACTTGATGTCACTCACATCGAGGGGTGCCTCGACGGCCTCTACTCACCCCTCCCCTCCCAGCCACTCCTCGTCTGCCCGCCCAGGCTCCTTAGGGCCCCAATAGGAAGCAGTCATTGGAGCTAAGCAGCCCCCATGAGAAAGAGTTGGCAAAACAGCTGGATCAGTTCAAATTGGATCTGACCAAGAAGGAGGCTCAGCAGAAGCACCTCACTGAGGACTATGAGCATAGGCTTTCCAAACAGAGGGAAGACCTGCGGGAGTGCAAGGCCAGGTACCGGCGCCTGGAGGCTCAGCGGGCTGAGATGGTGAGCCAGTTCCAGGCCATGATGCAGTCCCACTGGAATGAGGCCCTCCGGCTCTTCGCCACCAGCAGCGCTTCCCTCCAGCCTTCGCCCAAAGCCCTGCACCAGGAGGCTGAAGCAGACCCCAAGTCGGAATGTCTCCGCCCATCTGACCCGCACAAAAAGACCCCAAAGATGGAGACTCTCTGGAGCAACACAAGCGTTCATTGCATGTATCCGGCCCAGGGGCCGTAGTTTGAGGACCCCTGATTTAGTGCAATATAAAAAATGCAAATAATTTTTCTGCGGACCACCAAAATTTTCTCACGGACCACCAGTGATCCATGGACCACCAATTGGTGACCACTGCTTTACACCATCCTGGTGGGAGCATCAATCATCATGCCCAAGGAAAGATACAAGCTTTTATGGTCTTTCTATAGGTCAACAGGGTGAGAGCCAACCATATATTAAAGTGGTAATTCCAGGGATTGGTTGCTGTAATGGAAAAGGCACACTTTCTAGGTGCTTCCAGATGACATTGCTTCAAGGAAGGACTAAAATATGTCCATCCTACTAAATCATGGGGGGACACAGATGAAATAGGAGAAAAGTGGTCCTGAAAATAAGTTTCTCCTATTCCATGCAGGGCTTAATAGGTGACAATCAACACCCTAGATTTGGAAGTCTCTATTGGGAATTAATTCAGTCTGCAAATAATGATGCTATGTACTATACCTTAGCTACCTATTATAGTTTCCATGATTTGATTTTCACATGCAGCCTGCCAACCTCCCCCAAAACAAAGATGGAAAAACTTCATCTAGAGGGCCTCAAACCCATAGCCACTCAGTCTTGCTGGGATTTTGTTGAATCCTATTCTTCCCCATTCAGATCTCCACTGTCTCCAGATACTGGGACAGAACACAGAGAGTATCATGTAGTCCTCTAAGGGCAGAGATACACAATTGAACATCATCAGCATATTTATTACCTATTAATGTCTTCCTAATTTGGAGAAAGCTCTGTGAGGCATTTTATGTACAACTATTCGTTTGGATGTCTAAACTAATCTTCAACCCATGCAAAAATTCAGTGGGAAATTTGAGAAATAATGTATGCTTGCTTGAATAGGACAAGATAAAACATCTAAATATTTTCAAGTTTTCTTCCAAAGCAATCATATACATAATAAACACCCCAAAAACATCATGCTCACATTTGCTTGGACAATGACAAAATAACGTGACTTTTCTTCATAATTTAATCTCTCACGCAAAACTATTGCTCCCGACAATGTCAGAGGGATGTCAAAAGTCCTATTTGATGTCTGCAAAAGAAAAAAAAAGGAGGAGGGAAAGGATGGATAAAGAATTGTAGGAAATGATGAGTTAACAGTTTAAAACCAGTGACCAGTGGTAATTAATGACAATGCCTCTAGCTACAGAAAAATGTAGATTATTGCACACATTCTACTTTTAACTTTTAATTAGGTAGTTTTCACCCACATGAACTGGTGAATTTCTTTAAAAAAAGAAAAACCAGAACTTCTATTACATCTAATAGAATTTAGACATTTTTGGTGTTAAAACTGTACTTAGCAAATTTTTAAAAGGAGGGACAATGATAATGCTTAATTTTGTTCCGGTGAAATTAAACTTCATTCTCAAAGATCACAAGACAAAATATAATCAAGCTTTACCTTTCAACAACAAAAGAGTAACAAAAACACTCTGTTTTAAATACAAAGAGAATTAAATCAAAGAAGGAGGGCCACAGTGACTTAACGCAAATTGATAATAATAGCTAAATGTTGGAGAAATAAAGTCTGCTCACACAACCAAACTCTAATATCATTATGATTATTGTATACTGTACTGCTGATGTGTTAAAAGTGAGACATGAAAATTGCATAATTCTTCCATTAAATATATTTAATTTAATTTAATTTAATTTAATTTAAGGAATTAATACATGGGCTGTGTTCTCTTCTGACAATATAGAGTAAAACAAATTATCATAACATCAGTGTGAGGCCACTCCATCCCTGCACAATGTAACTTGAAAAATTACAAGGATCTTTAGTTATGCAGTGACATAACTGTGAGTAGAAACATACATATATTAGGTCAGGAACAGTAAGCCCTTGTACCAGTAGTGGGTTCTAAAACCCTTTATTACCGGTTCGTGCACGACGCTTCTGCGCATGCACAGAAGCGTCCCGGGCGGGTGGGCGGAGCCTCCCGCCGTCGCTACTACTGGTTCTAAGAACCAGGCCGAACCGGGAGCAACCCACTGCTGCCTTGTACACTTAGAATATTGAACATAGACATTTTTGGCCTGATGTACGGTAAGTGATCTTGATGGGTGTATACATTTTACTAATTTAGCTGTAGATTCTTCCAATCTGATGCAACATAAACAAAATCATGGCCTTTTCTTCATTGAAATTTTAATGTTTCTGAAACTTGAAGAAGCATCAGTCCTTCTCCCGTGGATCCTTCTCTCTTTTGCCAATAATTGTAGTGACGGGTCTTTTCTGGAAGCCATCAAGATTTATAGAGCAAAGGCTATGAGCTTTCTGGAGCTCATAGGTTACCAAATGCAGCCAGTCCTTGGTTAACGACCTCAGTTAGCAACTGTTCGCAAATACGAAGGTAATAAACAGAAAATCAATTTCGTTGATTTTCGTGCACTGCATGAACATTTGGACATGGAACAATGCACGGTGGAGTGAGAGTAGTGCTGGCATTGCTGCACAAGAGAATTTTATCTGAATGAAACAGCAGCACCCAGTGATCGTTGTAGTGTGTGTGTGTGTGTGTGAGAGAGAGAGAGAGAGAGAGAGAGAGAGAGAGAGAGAGAGAGAAAGAGAGAGAGAGCAACCATTTCACTTAATGACCATTTTGCTGGAACAAATTATGGTCATTAAATAAGGAGAGAGGGCATCATAATGTGCTCTCCTTCAAAGTCATTCACACTTGGTAGTGGACCTGACTGGTCTACCGAGATATGCATCTAACTCTTCATTAAAACCTCATTCTACTTTGACTACAGTAGAATCATTTGTTTGTTTGTTTGTTTGTTTATTGCCACTCATCTCATATACCAGGGGTGTCAAACTCGATTTCATTGAGGGCCGCATCAGGGTTGTGTTTGACCTGGGGGGGGGCAGGAGGGCATGGCCAGGGTGGGCGTGGCCAGGGTGGGCATGGCGAGCTCGACATCACATCGACATCAGGGGCGCCTGTGGTGGCCCGAGCGCTCTGCCAGCAAAAACGGGCTACCGAGCTCCGTTTTTGGCTACGATGGCCTCCTGCAACCCTCTGCCAATGAAAACGGAGCTCGGGAGGGCTGCCCGCAGCCCTCCTGAGCTCCGTTTTCGCTGGCAGAGGCACCACGGGCCAGACCTTCACTGTTTGCAGGGCGGCCCTGCGGGCCAGATCTAAACACTCCACAGGCTGAATTCGGCCCCCGGGCCTTGAGTTTGACACCCCCTGTCATATACTGTACAAGACAGTGAGCAGCTAACATAATAGAAAAAAAAGCAACCAAAATTAAAAACAGGAATAGCATTAAAATAGCAGTCAGGGACACTCATAAATATTCAAGCTAACCATAAAATGGTCTTATCATTAACTGCCAAGGTCCCAGGCTTATTATTTATTTTATTTTATTTGTGTCAAATTTGAAGACTGGCCATGGCAGAGAAGGTTGTCCTTCTGGATCCCAACAGGTAAAAATATCTTTTGGCTGGGGCCCATCTCCTGCTGGATCTAATTGGACAGGTAGAAAAATATTAACCTATTTTGAGAGCCCTCTGGCCTCAAGGATCCTATGGGATAGATTTACATCTTCATGAATAACTGGAATAATAACTCAAATTCCTATGGTGTTATACTCACTATCTAAGTCCATTTGACTTTGAAAAAACCCATTAGAATTGAAAGTACAGATTATAGGCCACAGATTACAGGCAGAAAGAGCCATAGTTTCATCCCAAAATTATATAGCTCAATCTTATTGAGAAGACTGTTATTAACAGCTTATTATTTTGCCAAATTCTTTGCCAAGTGCAAGTAAGACTTTTTATATTTACTAGATTCAATATGCTGCTTTCATGATTATAAAGAAATGAATTTAATTCAATTCTTTTGTTAGAAGGTCTCTGATTTTACTTGGCAATGTCCTTCCTCACTATACCTTCTACCCAGTTTGACACAGAGACTTAGTTATTCCCTCATGATATGGTCGTATCCTTATTATTTTAACAGATAGGTCATTGACAGTCTCCAAAAGAGTGATCAAATTTAATTCATTCATCATAATATATAATTAAAACACCCAGCCTCAAACTTTATGATTCCCCGTGTTCAAAAATGAAAGTACTATGCCATTTTTGATCCATTATCTCCTTTAAGAGCCAGTCTGGTAAAGTGGTTAAAAGAACTGGACTGGAAAACAGAAACCATGAGTACTAATTCCACCTTCAGCAAGGAGATCAGCTGGGTGGCTTTGGGCCTGTCATTCTTTCTCAGTCCTAGGAAGAAGATACTTGCAAGACATTTCTGTAAAATGTTGCTAAGAAAACTAAAGGGATTTGTTCCTGTAGTTATCAAGAGCCAGAACTGAGTCAAAGACCTGCCACCACTATATACCACCTCTTTTAAGAATATTACCTCGTTCCATCCATAGCAGTTAGACAAAACCTGAGTTGAAAACACATTACAAAAAATGGTACTCAAACCTTTCAATATATATTTAAATTAATAAAAGAATAAATTAAGTATATCTAATGTATTCTATTTTACTTTTGTTTTTGTTTTTTTAATTTCTTCCAACAATATTTACTGAAAATAAAATTTCACATACTGGATCGCTGGGATTGTATTGGATGACATACTCTATCTGGCCATTGGGTCCATCATCTATATCTGTGGCGCCTCTGTTTCCAGAGAATCCGGTGAAGATAGTGGTTCCAACTGGTGTTAACTGAAAGAACAACATAAGGTTCATGCTTAAAAATTCTTGAAGGAAACCCAAATCCTGTATTCAAATGTTTATAAGTATTCTGGCAACTCTCCCAGCTGAAACAAGATCATCAGTAATCATTTATAACTTTAATATACAGCAGCGGCCCCCAACCTTTTGGGCACCAGGGACAGGTTCTGTGGAGACCAGAGGGACCAGACGGGGCGTGGTTTTGTGTGCTCCCTGCATCCCACGGATGGGGCTTCTCTTGTTTGGGCAGACCAGTTGCTGGCATGCCATGGACCGGTGCCAGTCCATCTACTGGGGGTTGGGGATCCCTGATATACAGTAGAGTATTTGAAGGGGAAAGAAACAAAAAAGCAAAAGGGAGAAAAATAGGAAGACACGCTTTATTAAAATTACTCAACTGAATTGCTTAGCTTAAAAATAAAAGGACAATTGAATTACCAGATGTTCATAGTCCCATCCAAGCTCCTCACAAATAAGGCTTCATGAAGAAAAAAGGCACTCAAATTAAAACTTGAATGGTAGTTGAAACTAATATCTTAGGCCTCCTGATTCAAATTAGGTAATCAACTCTGAGAGATAAGAATATGGATCAGCTTCCCAATGCTTTTTTCTGCAACTTTCACCATTGCTCGTACTAGCTAGGGCTGTTGGGAGTTGTAATTCATCAATATTGAATAATAAAATCATAGATCTGAAAAAAACAATTTAGGCTATCAATTCTAACTCTCTTTGGGGTAGGAATTGTGTAAAGTATCCTCAAGAGAAAACTGGGAAGCCTTTGCTTTGACCACATGCAATGAACAGAACTTACTGTCTCTCTAAATACTTGATTCTATCATCAATCTGCTATTACAAAAAGGATATTTTCCCTACCATTCCTCTAGAACATTAATCTGTGTCATCCACCCTGAGACAACAGAAAGCAAGCCATGTTTGGAATGATAATTTAAAAAATGTGAATATACCCAGTTTTCTTGGTCTTGATATTTTTGCCATCTCCAAAATTGAACTCAATACCTGAGCATATGCAGAATAGAAGAAACATTATTTCCCTTTACTTTGGAAACTATTGATGCAATCTACATTTGCATCAATAGCCCAATATCTTAACCCCAATATCTTTTTTAGAGTTCCTGTTGCCAAGGCAGGTATGTTCTATCATATGTGTATATATTTATTTTCTCCTATGTGAAGAATTTTGCATTTTCAGCTCATTGTTCAAGTTTGTTTTGATATATCAGATGGATCTTATTGGAAGATTTCTGTCTTCATCCACTATCAAATGTACCTCTCATCTGCTAATCTGAAAAGCTTTCCCTGTTTCATCCTTGTTTCTTTAAAAACAATTATCCTTAGGAAACTTTTGGATACAGAAAAGTTTGCAACCACCCCTTGACTATCAAACTTCCCCACATAAAAAATAAATAAAAATAAATGGCACTTACAAAGTTATCTGTTGTGCAAAGGCCAAAAGAAAATTTTGTTTTCCAAATTCCCAGTATAGGCAGTAACAACTAGCTTTTTGAAAAATAAGTATGATAGCCATAGAAAAAAACTAAGATGAATAACATCAGTGGAAAAGTGTATATCTCTGTATACATTTTGCAAAAATAAGGAATTCTGTAAGATGTACAGTATGCAAGACAGAATTTGTAGGAGATGACCAGGCTGAGCACGAGGAAGTGGTCAAACATGTTATCAGTCTTGAGTCTTGAGCACACACAAGAGTTATAAGTCCAGAGCAATTGAATTCTGTTGACTCTTATCTATTGCCAATTTGCTTTGACTGTTAGTACGGTAGTTCAGATAGTACACAATAAATTCAATATTATAACAAGTTCAAGGGAACACATAGAGGATATTGATGTGTTTTGATTTTATCCTTGTTCCTTGGCAAGTTATGGCATTGTTATTTTCAAATCAACAAAATTAAGAACAGTGTGAAGTATGTATGCTGATAGTCCTTTGGAAAAAGTGTTGAAATAAAGTACATTGGTTATTTTTCAAAAAGCTAGTTGTTACTGTCTATACTGGGGGAACAATTGTTTCCTTACCACTGGCCCTTGATAATAGATAAAGGAAATACTATTTTCACATTTAACTATATGTAGACAAACTTCTGACATTTCTTCCCTATGTCTTTATTGTGTCTTTCTAATTAATTACTTATGGGTTTAGTGTACATATATATTTTATTAAAGTTTTTTTAATTAATATAAAATAGAAATAAAGACAATAGAAAAACAGGAAAAGGAAAAGAGGATATAAGTGATGGAAGGGAGAAAAAGAAATAAAAAAGAAACAAAAAGCAGTAACTTCCAACTTATTGGCAGTAATATACATAGCACTTACCAATAGCACTTAGACTTATATACCGCTTTACAGTGCTTTACAGCCCTCTCTAAGCGGTTCACAGAGTCAGCATATTGCCCCCAACAATCTGGGTCCTCATTTTACCCACCTCGGAAGGATGGAAGGCTGAGTCAACCTTGAGCCGGTGAGATTTGAACCGCTGAACTGCAGCTAGCAGTCAGCTGAAGTAGCCTGCAGTACTGCACTCTAACCACTGCGCCACCTCGGCTCTTTTATCCACAATTATCTTTGCCTTTTCAACATATAAATAAAAAATATAACATAATGAAGTTATAGTATCAGCTTTTCAGTTATGCCAAATAACAATCACTAGCCATTTCTATAACAATAACCCATTTAATTGTCAAAACCTGAAGTCAAAATTTCATATATATTTTTCAAATAACCAACAAAATTATTGGATTTAGTAACTATACCCTATGGATATTATTATATGGTCATCACACAAGACTCCTTGGTTTCATAATCAGATGAAGAACTTAAGAACAGAGTTATCTGAGAGATTATAAAAGAGGTCTTTTATAGGTCTTTTATAGAAAATAGAGGTCTTTCCCCCCAGATCTTAGCTTAATAAGGTCAGTGGTGGATGAAAAGAAACAGAAGAGGATTGAGCTACATGGCTGTTAGTAGAACCATCTTGCCTTAGCTTGATTTTGATAAAGGACGACAGCTTTTATGAAACTGTTATTTAGAGAAGAAAAGTGGTGAATTCACTAGGGCAAATAGGAGAGCAATTTCCCTGCTTAGAATTTAAAAAGTTCTAGAACAAGCCCTACAGCTCCAAAATAATACAAGAGTTGTTTGGCAAGATACTGAAAAATAGGGAAAACCTGTTTATATTTTTAAAAAAAAATGAACCTCAGGGGTTTTGATACACAATTCTTACAGGAAATCCTTAGAAATGGACTTTAAGAACAAATAATCCAGTAGACAAAAATTCTTGCTTCATAAAAACTGTAATTCATAGCCTTAAAATTATAATGTATTTATTACATAAATATATATAGTTTCACACACATCACATATATTCCTCCCTATCACTTTTTAAAACAATAACCTAGAAGAGAAACTATTTTACTATCTGTTCTTGCCTTAGAAACTTTTGTAAGTGAATGTGATATAATATCTTATCTTCAAATTAGTTTGTAGTTAAACAGCAAATTGATTCATGTATACCATATTAGATCTTCATATTAGATATCAGAGTCCCTTGGGAGTTGGGCGGCATACAAATTTAATAAATAATAATAATAATAATCTTCCGTATTTCATATTTTGATGAAAACAGTTTAATTATTTTTTTTAAAAATACACAAACTTCCTCAATTAAAATATACTAATTACACACACATTATGCAACTTATTGTTTGATATTAGGGACATGAAAATGTAACACGTGAATCATATTTTGAAGACCTTAACTAAAAGTTGTTGCCTTTCTTCTTTGACTCAGTACTGTCTCAGTTAATTGTGTTTAGAATAGATTTAAAGATATACAGTATAGTGTTAAGAAATGTATAAATGCATGTGACAATGGTAATGCCATTTATTGTGGAAACTAGAAAAAAGAAAAGAAAAGAAAAAGATAAACCAAGTAAATGTTATCGAAGGATTAAAAATCTATACAAAGCAGAAGAGGAAAGCTGAACCACTTCAGTTCAATTTAAACATTTATTATGGTCAAAAGACTAGAAGTCATATACAGATGAAACAAATCAACATGTATGTGTATGTCTATGTGTTTGTGTATATATATGTGCCAGGGATGGGTTCCAACTTACCTCGCTGCCGGTTCGCTCCCTCCCATGCCGCGTGGGTGCGCCACGTGGGCGCACGCGCACTTCGCATGCATGCATGCGCAGTAACAAAAAATCCGGGGGAAAAAAAACAAAGCCAAAAAAAAAGATGGTGACTGCATGCACAGTGCTGGAAGTCGGCTTCTGTGCATGCTCAGAAGGAAAAAAAATTCAAAAAAAATTCAAAAAATAAAATTAAAAAAAATCTATTTTTTTAAAAAAAGATGGCGGCCCCCACGGACCAGCACCGACCGATCCGGTTCAGTGACATCATCGTGACATCACCAGCGGGCCACTACCGATTCGGGAGAACTGGTCCGAACCAGGAGGAACCCACCCCTGATGTGTGCATGTTTATCATTTTTTCCATTTATTTTTCCATTTTTATATTCCTTGTTAACATCGTCTTTTGTTTATTAATTTTAAAGCCAGTGAACACCACCCAATCCTTTAGTTTTTCCATTAATATTTATATTGCTCACAGAGGATCTTCCAAAATTATCACCAGGTCATCAGCAAATGCCCAGCATTTATATGCTTCTCTTTTACTCTTCAGTCCAGCAATTGTCTCACTCAATTTATATCTCTGTTCAATATTTCCAAAGCTAAAATAAATAGCAATGATGACAAGAGACATTCTTGTCTAGTCTCTTTCTGTATCTCACAGATTTTGTTAACTTTCCATTCACAATTATCTTTGCCTTTTCAACATATAAATAAAAAATACTTCACATTTTGAAAGGCTTTTTCTTCATCAAGAAAAATCAATGCTGCATGCTTTTCATTAAATTTTTCTACGTATTCCAAAATATCCAATATATTTCTAATATTGTCCCTTAACTTTCTTTTAGGTAGAAACTATCACTAATCTTCATGAATAAATCCTGTAAAAAACCATTTTCATTGTGTCTGCTAAATTTATCATAAATAACTTTTAACCATTATTCAATAATGATATTAAGCAATAATTTTTGGTGAAGTCCTGATTTTCTTTGAACAATACTAAGTACATTAACTATTTATTTTATTTATTATTTCCAAGGGAGATGGGACAATTAAGAAATATGAAATATAAATAAGTAAATGTGAAAAAGAAAAATATAAAACATATTGTGATTTGTGATTTTTGGTACGTATGTGTATGCACGTTGTATGTATGTTGTGTGTGTGTGTGTATGCTTATGCGTTTTAATATAAAACGAGATGGATGATGCACATAAAAACACAAAATGAAGCTTCAAAATTAATTTTAAGATCAATGTCCCAGATATGTTGTTTCAGAAAATTTCAAGCACTTTCAAAGTCTAATTGGCAAAACAACTCCAATAGAGAGTCTAAGACAGTAAAACCTGTCAGTAATATCTTTTAATATTAAAGTGGCTTAAAGTGGTTTTTGACTTAGAGTGATTCCCAAGAACCACTGGGACCAGACTGTGAAAGAATGTAAACCTGACCTTAGGAATGAATGAATGAAGATTTTTTCAGTCCAAAAAGAGGAACGTGTAAGAAAGAAACTCAAAATAACTCTGCCTTTTATACTCTTCTGATATAAAATATGGTGTAAGCAACTTTCCAATATCACATTACATTATTTTTTTTTCAGATTCCATAACAACGTATCATAGAGAATTACACATTCTGATAAAAATGTTCCTAAGGACATACAAAGGTCTCTACAAGGAAATACCCCAGTAGCCATCAATATGCCTTCTTCTGCCTACTTCCTAAAGGACAGAAACCAGGCAACCTGAACTGTTCCATCGTCTCAAGTATAGGAACTGTTAAGGAATTGTGCAGAGTAACCTCTGGGCCCTGAAGGTTTGCACAGTTCACCGTAATGTTGCAGTAGATATGAGTAATGATTCAGTCAATACACAGATACGTTAAAGTGTATAAAAGTAGTTTACTTAAAGAGATAGCACAGTCCAAATAACAGTCCGAATCATACACGTTCTATCAGTCAGTATTCAGAAGTACAGCAGTCTTCTTACCAGCCTTTCTTTGTCTTTATCAGCAAACAAAGATACTATACTATCACAGATAGCTAGCTACACACAGAGCTTACAGACACGAAGTCACTCAGCAATGAATCAGCAAAAGAGAGAGAGCACTAACCATGTTCTCTAGCTCCCTCTTACGGTCGTTACTGCCAGTCAGAATGCACCAATGCATTTAAAGCAATATTACATATATACATTAAACAGTGATTTGTGGCTTGTTTATATTAACCAACCCAACCGTTTGGACAGAGTCCTAACAGGAACCATCACAATTGGAATATGAGGTTTCATGAACACTGTGTTCAGATATCATGCCATCAACATTGCCTGCTCCATAAAAGACACCACAGACAACCTACAGAAGCCATGATAGGAAATCTCCCTTATACCTTTTTCTTAGCCATCATAGATGCTGAGACACCCTATGCCAAACATGAACTTTAAGCTATCAATAACATCATGGCTGATGCCAAAGCAGCATGCATTGCTGCCAGACTAGTGACTTTATACTGTATATAACTACTTCACCATTAACAACATGTACATGTAAAGCAATAGTATAGTCATGGGCACACACATACCCTGTTTCCCCCCAAATAAGACATCCCCTGATAATAAGCCCAATCGGGCTTTTGAGTGCATGGCAATAAGGCCAAGCACTTATTTCAGGGTTCAAAAAAATATAAGACAGGGTCTTATTTTCGGGGAAACACGGTAGTAATCCAATATCTATAATAATCTACTAAAGTTTGCAACATCTTCGACCAAGAGAGAGAAATAGTGACTGTATCATTCACATTAGCTGCCCAGTCACCTTGTAGAACAGATCAGCAGCATAAAAAATCATTCATTCATTCATTCATTCATTCATTCATTCATTCATTCAATCAATCAATCAATCAATCAATCAATCAATCAATCAATCAATCAATGGGGTAATGGTTAAGCATACGGGTTGAAATCCTGCTTTGGTTAGAATGGTTATCATTGAGTTGAGTTGACATATATACAGAAAAGAAGGGAGGCCAAGATGCAGCCCCTTTTCACTTTTTTTCTGAATGAGAATATTTGCAGAAGGAAGGCCAATACTACTGGATCTAACTTGTGTGACAATGTTAACATGCACTATCCTGATTAAACACAGTAGACTCTATTCTATGGATGACTGAAATAGCTTCCATCAGAGCTCTTCTCTGGATATGAAATGATGATGTTTAAGTCAATAAAAGCAGAATATAAGGAACAGGGTGTGTGATTTTGTGTGTGTGTGTGTGTGTGTGTGTGTGTGTGTGTGTGTGTGTGTGTGTGTGTGAAGTTTCTTCCTCTGGAAAAAAACTTCAGGATGGCACATTGATTCATGGTTGATCTGCCATGCTTAAAATCTGCTTGCTCATCAGTTAGGAAATTTTAAAATAGGAAGCAGATATGAAGTTTATTAGAATAGTAAAACTAATAGGATGGTTACCAGGAAGGTCCTTGTTATAACGGGTAGATTTTTTTAAAATAGTGGAACAGTAATAGAATGGCTTCAGTCTTCCGGCATATGAAAGGTATCATTAATATGGATAAATAAGGAGACCAGAGAAGAGGTCACCTGTCAGCAACATTTTTTAACAATTCAGTGGGTATAAAATCACTGCCAAGGGCCTTATAATTTTTTAGTTGATTAATCAATTTGTTGGTGTCCATCTGGGAGACTGGTGGTCAAAGATGAATGTTATCTAGCAAGGTTGAAATGAAAAGCTGATAGAAGGGGAATCTCTATAATTGACTATAAAACTTTACCCAACTCTTTAATGGAATCATAGCTTCTGGCCAGCATGACCTATTAGTTGAGGTACTTGCAATTATCTTCCACTTGCAATTATCTTCCAGTTGTCTCTTGTGGTTTGGAAAGGTAACTCCTGGTTATTCTCTGTGTGTATATGTTTCTTCCTTTTGATTCACTTTTCATAGCTTCCCTTAAGATCTAGAAATCCATTCCTAGTGACAGGTCAATTATTAGATTTATAACACTGAACCAGATTTTCTGCCCGAAGTGTGGAGGTTTACCTATGCTGATGGGTGACTAGTGACCTATCAAACTTGTGTATCATTGTGTTATACATAGCAAAAACCTGTGTAGAGTTTGAATTCTCAGTGAGGAGCTTTTGCAGTTCAAGGGTCTGATCTGAGGCAGAAGTAGTTGTGTCATTCTTGACATTTTGTCAGACCATCTAATCATCAGTCATCATGCTAGATTCAGGCTCTGATTTTTGGAATGGTGGGCTTAGCTCTTGGTTGAGAAACATGGCTGTTGAACTCAATAAAAGAGCTGTGTCAGTAAGGCTGCATCTGGCATTAAAGGCATTTGGTAATATGACCCAGATTTTGGATAACCTGGTCAGCTCTGTCCAGGGGTGGGTTCCTCCCGGTTCGGACCGGATCGCCTGAACTGGTAGCGACCCGCTGGTGATGTTACAGTGATGTCACGTATCCGGTTCGGTTGGTGCCGGTCCGTGGGCGCTGCCATCTTTTTTTTAATTTTTTTTAATTTTTTTTAAAAAAAAATTATTTATTTTTTCTTCTGCGCATGTGCCCACCCCCGGGTTTATACTGACCTTTATTCCTTTGCCCGAAGCACAGCTGATCAGCTCCTCAGCTGTGTTTTGGGCTGATTGCATCTACTGAGCATGTGCAGAAGCAAAAATGTCATGATGCGAACCGGTGGGGAAGGTAAGTGGAACCCACCCCTGGCTCTGTCAGGTAATTATGCAGTTTATCTAAAGTGGCATTTATTGAGGAAAGTGTCTTGCAAGGAGGACAATAAATGCTTGTTAGGAAATCATGTCCTGATGAACTAGCTTAGAGGATAATGTCTTTTTCTCACCTGCCCTCATCTTAGAAATTGGGGACAGCAGATTATTTGATATAAACATGCAAATGCCTATTCAATCTTGTACCCTTATATCAACAGAAACAGCTTCAGGCAAGTGCACCGATTAGTCTTGGAGTAATGGAGGCTCTGGAGGCCATATCTCCTGTAACAAAATGAAATCATATTTACTAATTAATTATAAAAATATGATAATCTATTCTGGACTTCCAGCCAGCAATATTCCAGAAAAAGTACAGCTTTGACTTTTGCTTTATCAGCTGGAAGATTGATTATGATATTGGGTCAACTAAGGTGAAGGTTTTCTTGATGGGGATAGGTTGAGATAGTTGAGTAGACAGTATGGTTCAGTAGTAGACTGTATGTTTGGAAGTATTTGAGGATCTGATTGAAAAAAAGGAGAAAGTAGGAAGACCCAGTCATAGGGTGCCAGTGAGAGCCCAAGCTTGAGGAAATAAAATATTAGGGTAGATTAGATGATAAGTATTACCAACAGGATCAGGTTGAAGGTTGAATCCAGTATTTGTTTATTGGGGGCAAGTAATCTTCCTTTCAAAAACAATAATAGGAGTGGGATAGCCATCTTATTTGAAGGATAGATGATATGGCCATTTAGGCATGTTCCTTAAGACTCTTGATACATGTCAAAAACATAATTCCTTGTTTCTATGAAGATTCTCAGTCATCCAGGTCACAGTTGTATCAAAAGTGGGGTTTTTTTTATTTTGAAAAGGCAACTGGACTGATTTTTTGAGGAAAAAGAAGACATTTCATTTCCTATCCTGGAAGTTTCATCAGTTGTATTGGATGGTGTGGGAGATGAAAGGACAGTTATTGACAGTTGAGATTAGTTGTTGGGGGGATGTTCTGACAGGATGGTGGTGGGGGGAATGGAAAGATTGTGTTTTCTTTGCAGTCAACTGGTCTTAACATTCTTTGAGAGCCATTGTGGTTACTTGAGGTTTTGTCTGTAACCTCAGGGTCACCTGAATCACAAGTGTGAAATCTTCTTGGAACAGCCAAAAGAACTGCATTGTAAATTGAGGATAGGTGGTGTCTTATCCCTCCTCCTCTATTGAGAGAGGGCTGCTCAGTGTTAACATAAATGGCCTCTTTTACCCCACTTTCTCTACCCAAAATGTGGATTTTGCTATCTTTAAAAGAGTGACCCTTATCTTTCAAATGCAGAAACTGATGAAGTTTCCAGGATAGGAAGTGAAAATGTCGTCTTCTTTCTCAAAAAATCAATCAATCCAGTTGCCTTTTCAAAATAAAAACCACTTTTGATATCATTCCTTGCTGAAGGTCCTTTCTGTTGCCTTTAGTTGTGCAGTGTAGACAATATTACAATCTTTGTTTACATGCTCTAAAGAGGCAAAAGGCTTTACATTCTCATGTATTAATTCCATAGTTTGTGTAAGGTTCAATTTTAGAAAAAACCACTGCCTATCCAACTTTGGCCATTTTGTATGAGTTAATCAGTTCAGTTGTGACCAGGCCTAGCAATGTTTCTTTAACACTGTTGGAATGTTTGAAATACACTCTTTTGCTGTCAAGGATGGAGATACGACAGAGGAAGTGTGGCAGCTGTCCAAATTGAACACATTTTTGAGTGAATGAGTTGTTGCAATTTTGTCTAAAAGAGGTCTCACATATAGATCAATAAACACTTGAATGGGGAAATTTCAAAAGATTACAGAAAGGAGCTCATTTTTAATAGCATTGATGGAACAAATGAATTTGTGAAGAACAACGGAGCCTTTTTTTATCATTCATATTAGAAAACCAATTAATCTGCACAAGATCAATGTTATAGAGGTGGCAGGAAAACAACTTGCTTAGAGAAAAATGAACAGAGAAGGTAGTACCCTATCTTCTGGCATTAATGCTGTTATTAAGAATGGATAAAACTGTCGATAAGTGAGGGAAACATTCTGTTTATGATTTGGGCTTGCCTAAGCTCCAAGATTGTTGCTTTCACACAATCTTCCTGGCATAGGAGCTCAATAAAAAATAATCTGCTTCCCTTATCTTCATCCCTTGGATAAAGTCTAT
The DNA here is from genome assembly GCA_003457575.1 of Thermophis baileyi. Classification (NCBI taxonomy): domain Eukaryota; kingdom Metazoa; phylum Chordata; class Lepidosauria; order Squamata; family Dipsadidae; genus Thermophis; species Thermophis baileyi. The sequence goes on from QLTV01003780.1 coordinate 2,852,868, forward strand.
ATGAGCATCAAATATTTTCTCAGGTTGTCAGTTTAAACAGAAATAGGAGATAACTGCTCAGACAGAGCTATAATAGCTGGGAAGAAAAGAAGACAATGTTTAACTAAAACATATGAGGAGAGTTTTATCAGCCAGAAACTAATTGGGGGAATCGGTTTAGATACCACCTCTATGGTGGGTAGCACACTTATTCCTAAAAGTCATCACTACAGAGAAATTCATTGTCTTTCTTTAGGAGAGAGGAGGCCAATTCTTCATTAGATCATTGAGGGAGGGGAGGGGAAACCCTTGACTCTATTCTTAAATTCACAGGTTTCCAGGAGATAAAGTCTTCCATAGGAGTATAGTGAGAGGCTCACTTATCTTCAGTTATTTGGCTACCTTGGCTAGTTTCAGAGTTCCAGAATTGGTTATATGTCTCTTTTTTTTCTTCATAAAACCAGGAACCTTTGAGTTCAAGGGCAGAATTTGGGGGTTATTTGATAGGTGAAGTATTGAAGTAGGATGATATAAAATAAATAGGGTGTAAAAAATAAAGTGTTCAGGAAACAATGACTAAAAGTCAAGATAAACAAGTACTTCAATAGGGCTTACTGATGAGATTGTACTTCCAACACTATCTTGAAGGGGGGAAATGCCAATGTCATCATGGATGACCTAAAATAACACAGTCTAATTCTTACTCCCTGAAGTGCCTCCTTTACTTGAGATTCATTGATGACATTTTCATCATTTGAACTCAAGGAAATGAACTTCTTCTCAGATTTCAAATTATGACATCAATAGCTTTCATCCTACCAACAACCTCAGCCTCAACTTCGATCTATATTTAGAACAGATCAATTTCCTTGATGCGCTGGTAAAACTATACATATACATAAACACATTATTTTGGACATCTATAGATCACCATGTGTATCAGTGTGCTTCCAGCCACATCCAGAACACACTGCCAAATCCATCATTTGTAGCTAGACTCTGTGCTACAAATGGATCTCTTCTGACTCATTTGACAGAGATACTCCACTGATAGAATTAAGCTAGGCATTCAGGAGACTGAACTATCCACTCAGAAGGATCAGACAAATCAATATAGCTAGATCAATTCCCAGGGAGGACCTTATTAAAAGACAGTCTGCTGAAACAGAACAACACTGATTGCCACCTACAACTCAGAACTCAAACTACTCAAAGCCCTTACTAATACGCTACTGCCCATACTGAACAATGACACAGCACTTTCTCAGACTTTGGTAGCAGGTCCATACAGATAATCACTATGCCTAAATCAGAGTCTTATAAGTAACAAGAAACAGCAGGACAATGATTTCATCAGGGGAACCAGACCCTGCAACAAACCCAACATCTATTCCCCACCCCCATATCTATCGGAACAGCACCATCACATATATACACAACATGAGCGACACCTTCACATGGTCTTTCTCTAATATGAACAATGCTATCATTGTCCAGTAATATCTCTCTGCATTCTATGTCAGATTTTGTGCAAAATTATTAAGGACACAAGTTGTACATTAGGTCTCAAAACAGTAGTCAACATAGCTCCCTTCCTACAGTTCCCAGAATGAACAACTCTCATTGCTTCCTGCCATGCTGGACAGTTGTAATTCCCATGCAACAGGAGGCAAGGAGCACTTTCAGCTCTTCTTCCTCCAACAATCAGATGGATACTGAAGAGTCCCAATAAGAATGAAACTAGTCAATAGCTAATATTACATTTAAAAATATATACCCCCCTACCTCAAGGGTGGCAATCATGAGACCCAGAACAAAACAAATCCCCAAAACTGACCAGTATGGGAACATATATAAAAGAGGAAGGCATATCTTCCCTGCTTCTAAAATTTGAAGTTTATATACAGTAAGTCATAACTGTGCCATAGGACAGAATTAAATCAGATCAGCTCCCGAAGGCTTTCTGGAACAGCGAGATTTTAATGGTTTTCCTAATCCCCAATAGGACTGATATGTCCAGTGCATTTACAATTATAAGAGCTGTTTTGAAACCTCTATGGTGTGGGAAGGAAGGCAGGGGAGAGGAGAAGAGCAATCTAGGGGAGAAAAGACAACACAACCCAGATGTGAGAATTGTGGGAAGAAAAATTTCAGAGATTCCACCTTAATTATCTCACTATCAATCTAGGTGAGGATTTACTCTTACAGTTTTTGATTTTCTCTTCTCACCCCAGAACTAGCATTATAGATACTCTCCTGAAATCTGTCTGGTTGCGGTTCCTTGGTCTTTCCCAGCTATGTGGAACTTGACATATTAAAAATAAAATAAAATGAAGTTTTGCTTTTATTCTGTAAGAACTGCTGGTCGTTGCCCTGTGTGCTGAAAAAGAAATTTACTGCCTTTCAGTAAAATGTCAGGAAAGGCATTTAGCTATCTGCATGGTGAGTAAGTGAACTGCAAATAGCAGTTCAGTCAAACAGCTGTTAGGTCCGTCTGAAGGGAGTGTAAAGGACTCCCTATTTCACAACTATTTTCCTCAACACTCAATATTTAATTTCCAGTCTTTGGCCCCAGTTCAGAGTGCTACTATAGTAAAGACACAACCTGCACCACCTTTGCTGTTTGTTTTTATTCCTAGCAGAAAAAAGATGTAACTGCTATTAGAAAGAATGTTTGTGTCAGCCTCCATGCTGCTTGCTTGCTATCGGCTGCCATAGAAAACGGGGGAGAGGGGAGACTTAGGTATTTGGGAGGGGGGGAAAGCTGTGCTGGAGATGTCTCCATATATGTCTGATTAGAGAGCCGAGAGAGGAAAGTTCTCATCATCTACTGTGCTGCTGGCTGGACATGTTTACAGCCAGCTCAAGGTCAACCATCTCAGCTCCAGATGCGATGGCTCCACCTGAAGATGCGCCCCACATGACATCTTGGGGGCATGGGGATTGGATGGTCAGCCTGGGTCCTTGGGGGGGAGGGATTTGGGTTTGCTTTCAATATGTAATTTTCGCGCCTTTAGCCTCAGAGCTTCCTTTCTACTTGTTGCTATCAGTTCTTACCCAGTAAAAGTACCTTTCTCTAGAAACATGGAGTTGGGGGTTTTCTTTCTTGGGTTTTGAACGGAGTCACATCTGACAGTTTGCTTATAATATCTGTATCACAAGGATAACAGTAGCAGCCCTGAATTCTCTTCTCTCACTTGGAAAATTTCCAGTAAAATAAATAGTTGGTATATTCACATATGGTGATTCAAAACCCTCCTTTCACGCTTCCAAGAATTATAGCAATTTAAATGCATGGAGTATATTTCTAAGCACAATCGGGCTTTTGATTGCATGGCAATAAGGCCAAGCGCTTATTTCAGGGTTCAAAAAAATATAAAACAGGGTCTTATTTTCGGGGAAACATGGTGTGTGTGTGTGTGTGTGTGTGTGTGTGTATACATAAAATATATATAAAATATGGAACTATATTTCATTAATTAATTAATTCATTAATTCATTCATTCATTTTCTATAGCTGCCCATCTCAATCAATGACTCTGGGAGGCCTCACAAAATATATTACAATTAAAACACTAAGTTATTTTAAAACAATAAAAACATCTAAAATAAATATACCTAGCAGCTGAACTATCTGCAATAAAGCCAGAAAACTGGGCCCTTGACAGATTCAGCACCTCAGCTCAGGAGCGCAGCAACATTTTTAGGGCCTTATGAAAGGCTAACAAGGTTGAGGCTATTCTAATCTCCAAAGGGAGGATCTTCCATGGAACAGGGGCCACACTGAAGAAAAAAGCCCAACTTTTTTTCCCTGCCAGTTGACACTATTTGTCTGACGGGATCTGCACATGCCCATTCTGCTAGACTGACTTGGATGGATAGAGACTCTCGGAAAAAGGTGATCCCTCAGTTAACCTGGCCCTAAGCCACGTAGGGCTTTAAATGTGACAACCAGCACCTTGAATTCACCCAGAAAGATATAACCAAGGCAGCTAACACAGGTGTTACATGTGCCATATATCTGGCATCATTTACTACCCACGCAACCACCTTCTGCATCAGTTGAAGTTTCCCAAATCTCTTCAGACCAGGCCCCTGTAAAGTTACAGGAGTCTAAACAAGAGGTTACAAGGGGATGAGTTATGTGACCAGGCCCCAAGAATGGGTACAATTGGTGCACCACCCAAAGATGTGCAAAGGCTCTCCTAGCCATGACTGCCACCTGCTCTTTGAGCACAGCCACAAGTTCTAGGAAGACACCCAGATTGTGCATGGATCTGTCTGAGGTAGTACAACCCCATCCTGAACTAAATATTGAAGAATCTCAGCTCCGGCAGGCCCAAGTACCCACAGCCACTCTGTTTTGCTAGAGTGGTTCTCCAGACACTGGGGTAGGACATCCATAATATTACTCAAAGGGCCTGGGTTAGAGGGATAGATATAAAGGTTGGTGTCATCACAATATTCATGATATCTCATCCCACACTGCCTGATCACCTCACTTAGCGGCGTCATGTAAACGTTAACTAGAAGGGGAGAGAGAACTGAACCCTGAGGCATTCCCACATAATAGGGTCCACAGTTGGATCTCTCTCTCCCTCTATCAACACCAACTGCAACTGGTCCTGGAGGAAAGAGGAGAACCAGGACAATAAGGTGTGGCCCACCCCCAAAGCCAGCCAAAAAGGATACCATGATGGTATGGAACGCCACTGAGAGATCAAGAAGAACTAGGATGAATGCACTGTCTCCATCCTGCTCCCATCAGAGCTAATCCATTGAGTGAGGTTACTGCTGTCTCAGTCCCAAACTCTAGTCTGAACCCTGATTGAAAGAGGTCTCATGCAGGGTTTTCTGAAACTGCCATGTGACCACTCTACCACCTTCCCTAGAAAGGGAAGATTTGAGACTAGACAAAAATCTTTCTTTCTCTCTCCCTCTCTCGGTGTATACATTTAGTGCACTAGTACCTTTTGGAACTGATTGCATTGCAAAATGGTTGCCATGTTTCTGGGTGGAAAAATATAAATGTGTTCAGAAAATATTTCATTCGTTAGAAAGAAAACTGATGCTGTAGTTGCCCATAACTTCATCAATTTATTGTCTCAACAGAAACTGCCTAAGTTGAAACGATAACTTACCTTAGTTATCTGTCGTTGCTTGCTCTACGTATGCCTAGTTTTACTTTCCATTATTCAGACCTTCCTGTGTGCTGATTTTCAAAAAATTGCCTTATTTAGCAAATACAACTTTTGCCCAGAAGCAGATTTCTGCAGATGGATCTCTTTTACCTGATACACACAAACAATTATCTGTGGAAAGGAAACTGATATACAGCCACAAGGCAAGGCATTAGGAATCCAGAAAAAGCTTTTGCATCAGCACTGCCTATCTGTGGATATAGCAGAAGGCCTTCTAATGCTTCCAAGGTTTGTTATCTGAAACAAATAGTTTGAATGTGTGAAAAACACATATTTATGCTTCGGGAAGTAATTGTCACATCCAGTGCTGCAAATATTTAGAAATTTTTTGTTAAGAAGAATGTACAAAGGTCACAACTGTACTGAAAGGAGACTTTGTATATATAGACACCCAGGTCTATTCAGAAACTCAGTAGAACCCATGTTTATTTCTCCAGTTTTAAAACCTCTTCCAGTTCAGACCCCTTTTATATATATTCAGCACATAGGCTGAATAAATAAGGGGAGAGTATACAGCCTTAGTCTACTCCTTTGTCAACTTGGAACAAGTCTGATTAATCATATTCTGTCAATACCGTATATATAGCATTTTTTTAATGAAGACAATAAGATATTGTGGGATTTCATCCTAAACATAAAGGATAACTCTGTGTGAAAGACATATTCATAGTAGCAATAGCAATAGCACTTAGACTTATATACTACTTCATAGTGCTTTACAGCACTCTCTAAGTAGTTTAGAGTCTGTTTCCCTTTGAATGGAAGGGAATATTGGGCACACCCACCCACACTATAAAGACCCTAGAGATTGTCCTTTCTGAATACTTTAAAATAAGTAAATACATAAGGAAAGGATTGTTATAAATCATTTGAGTGTTTTTTAAAAATATGTTCCTTAAACTCTCATCCAATTTTAAAGATATGTTCCAGCATCCAACATTAAGCAGTGTATTAACTTTAAAAAGTAATTGATGATAAGTGCATAGAGCTGTTATTGCATTTCAGCCAACCCACTGACACATCATATAAAGTGTATACAATGTATAAATGAATGATAGTTTCATTGAAGTAAGGGTTTTTGTGATTTCTCAACTATCCATCTGTTAAGTCAACCACTTTAGCAGAAAGCAACTTAGACGAAAACAGAAAAATTAGAACATATACTGTACAGTAAATTAAATGTCTGTTGCAATCTCCTCTCAATATCCCAGCTAACTTGCATCCATAAATAATTCCTGATATCTCCTGAGCTCCAAAAGACTCAATTCCTTTCCTTTTCCACCTCTATTTGCATAATTCCATATCATAGCAAATCAGCCACTAAAAGAGAGATAAGTAAAAATATCCAAGTTCTTATCAACTAATTGAACTGACCGGTCTTTAGAGCAACAAATATAATAATGGAATTTGGGGGGACATGTTCTAGTTTTAGTTAATCTGCGGCATCACAGAAATTGCAGTTACTTTTGAATGAACAAAGAAAATACATTAAAACTACAGACCAAGACTTGTGAGTACAAAAGTGGTTTTCTGTAATGAAGGCCAATAAAAATGTCAGAAGGTACTATGTATTAAGCATGAGAAAGAAATTCTTACCCTTTTGCCATTTGGGAGACGTCGGTAGAGGTGAGATGTATAATTGTTTTACAGACTGTCATCTGCTAATCTCAGAAGCCTCAGTGATCAAACCTTAATTCTTTTTTTCTCTCGCTCTCTCAAAATTAATATCAGCTATCTGCCAAACTCTAAGAGTTTCATAGGTATAACAGTATGTTTGTATTAAGTACAAATCAGAAAGTAAACATAAAGTCAAACCAAGTCAAACACAATACTCAAAATTCAACCTTTAACAATCCCATAGCCATAGATAATAATCCAGCTCAAAAGCCTGTTGAAGAGCATGTATTTATTGATCATCTCCAAGGAAGAAGAGCATCCAAAAGTCCAATTCTGGGCTGCTGAACTCATACACCCGCACTCCAACGACAACTTCCCAGGATGAAGGAATCCATAACATCTATATCAGAGGTGGGTTTCAGCAGGTTCTGACCAGTTCGGGAGAACTGGTAGCAGAAATTTTGAGTAGTTCGGAGAACCGGTAAATACCACCTCTGACTGGCCCCGCCCACATCTATTCTCTGCCTCCCGAGTCCCAGCTGATCGGGAGGAAATGGGGATTTTGCAGTATCCTTCCCCTGGAGTGGGGTGGGAATGGAGATTTTACAGTATCCTTCCCCTGCCACGCCCACCAAGCCATGCCCACCAAGCCACACCACGGCCACCAAGCCATGCCCACCGAACCGGTAGTAAAAAAATTTGAATCCCACCACTGATTATATCCAGCTATACAAAAAGAATGGGCAGATTCTACATAGAGAAAATAGCCCTGAACTACCTTGAGGCCAAGTTATATAGGGTTTTATTATAGGTCAGTATAGGAAGTCCTCGACTTACAAACATAATAGGGACAAACATTTTGGTTGTAAGTCATTATGCTCATAGGTTCAGGCAGCCACATGAGTGGATTCAATTTTTCAATGATTGTGATTGTTAAGTGAATTTTATAGCAATCATTAAGTGAATCATGTGTTCATAAGTCCGATTCATGTGGTCTGAGTTACTGTCATTAAGACCTCCTGCTTATTTTCTGGCTCAATATCTGTTTAATAATACTATGTTTGTTAAAGTAAGACTGACGTTCGTCTTGCTTATGCAAAACAGATTTTTTTTAAAAAAAAAGTTACATCCAAGTTCTTCAGTAATGAAAAATAGTCTTACATTATTTGTGCAATTATAAGATTTTTGAGGTATCAAATAAACAATTCCTTATAACTGAAACATGAATGCATTTGTGTCTATCTGTTTATAACGGAATAATACAGATTCTGCTTACATTAGGTGGTTCTTTTGCATAGAAAATGTAGTCTTGGGTATTTTTTTCAGTCTATTACCTTACTATATATAAAAAAGCAACCTATCAATTTTACAAAGTACCTTGGAGATGCAACCGAGGAAAATATTACAGCAGCTGAATATGTAGTTATTATACAAGACAGCTGTCCAAAGGCATTAATGTTCCCATACGTTCATAGCGAAACAAACAATTCCAGCTTTTAATAGAGAACCTGGATAAATCTAAAATAAAAAAGAGATAGTTTAAAATAGTGGCTAAGGTATCAAATTAGCATCCTGGAATCCCTGGTTGAAGTCCACTCTGAGCCACAGAAACCATTGGATGACTTTGAGCCAAATCACCTCCTGTCAGCCAATGAAAATTTTAGGAGTGTTGATTTGGGGCAAGGATGAAAGAAGGAGCCTGAACTGCTGGAGAAAAGGAAGGATTTAAATCCAGCAAATAAAAATAAAATAACAAAACAAAACAAATAAACATCTACATATGAAATACTGGGATTTCACAAGTCATCTTCAGAATGTATTAATCTAGCTTGCTCTGGAGGGTCTCATGATTTTCGTAATCTGAACATACATTAGTTATTTAGATATGGCTTAATAAGGTGCATATTACTTGTTACTATCACACACTAATATGCCACTGCTTTGCATGTTGCAATTAGTTATTGAACGATCGTGAAGAAGATAAAAACTGCTTGAAAATGAAGAAAAGTAAATTATAGATTACTTTAATCTATAATTATCACCAGAATTGATGCATAAACTAAATATAAGTACTATTTCTGACAGAAAAGGAAATGACATCACAACAAAAACAAAAGGCTTTTCAAAAATTATTCTTATTTTATTAGTTAAGATGGTTTCAAAGAAAGGAAGAAATACATACATTTCCCTTAACATTAGAATATATCTCTGCTTGCATGCAATAGTTTAACTTTTACAGGGAGAGCAAGAGCTAAATAATACTCAGCAATTTTTTTGCCTAAAATATTGAATGATTTCCCCAATAGTTTTTGTTATTCAAAACACATCAAAGACTGTTAAAGTTAGCTTTTAGACATACTGTATTATGATTTATATACAGATCAGTATATACAGATCTTTTAAAAACCAAAAGAATCAATGATCCAATGGACTATTAAAAACATGTCAATAAAAGGTATATTCACCTAGCTGAATAAAATAAATCGCTTTAACTTTTCCTCATATGACATATCTTTACACTATTGCTGTTATTATTGCTTTTATGCATGATTGTTAAGCTTTTGTTTCCTAGACTGTCACACATTCATTCCTTTGATAAATTATTAGTGATAAACTTTTATTAGAAACAATGGAGAATCAACCCAATAATTTTTAAAGGGAAAAAAATAGGCAGATTTTTGTGTATCACAAACCTGTCCAACTTGTGGTTTGCTAAAGCTAATCCAAATCTTTCAGCTAAATCCTAACAATCAGTGGAAGTCCATTCTGGACAGCTAGAATAAATGTCTTCAAACTTCTGTTCAACCACTTCTCAGGGCCCATGGATTTATTTGTACTTTGAAGATTATAGGTTGTACAAAGATGTCAAACATTAAGCATGCATAAGGATAATTAGCACTTAAATATAAATAAGTTATAATAGTCTCCAACATTAGTATTATCTATCAACTTTATCTGGGCTCTGAAGTAGGATTGAACATGGTTACTATTTGTATGGGTGTCTACCAGAGAACCCAGAACTGAAGATGCAAAAGCATCCTGGAAATAGGTTCTGGAAATCACTGCCAAGAAGACTTCAAAGACGGATTCATGTATTCACCAGGTATTAACCTGTGTATTTTGCAACAACAAATAAAGTCAACAGGAACAACAATATTGTATTATTTTTTAAAAAATAATAATCTCCCAATATGGAAAATAATACATCACAGACACCTTCTATCCATTGTTTATCTTTACAATAATTATACACTAAATATATCCATCAAGCTTGATTTAATTCACCCACCACTCCTGTGATTATTTTTTTTTTAAATTAAAGCAATGAATAATAGATGTCAATACAAAAGGCCTCACAGCTTGGATCCACACATATATTATACCAATACATTATAACACCCTAGTTTCTTGGAAAGAACTCAGTGTGAATACCAATGCCTTCATTCCAGCTAAAGAACTGCCAGCAGTGATTTCACATTGTTGTGTACAGTATATAATAAAAATAGCATCTATTGAACATACTAAATAGCTTGCCTACAGAGCAGCAGTGAGGGTTACAGAAGAACTGGGTATTTTTAAAAAAATAGAAAACTAAAAGCAAAATCATATTCATTTCCAAAGTGGAGGATCATACTGGAGTCCATGATGAAGAAATTAATATCAGATGCAAGTAATTTAAAAAACACGAAAGAACAAAAATTGAAAAATGTAAGGATCAGGATAAGCCTAATAAAAAAAAACATATAGGCTTAGCACCAGGAAAATTTGAAGAAGCTTTGGAAATCTAACAGCAACAAATGACAGCAATAGCTGGGAAAATTGAACACTATGAGACACGAATCATGCAATTTAAGCAAAATCAGCTACTTCAATCAGACGACAGGTTATTCTATCAAGCTATAAATGGCAATTGGAATTCTGAAAATAGAAAACTAAACCAAAAGGAAACAATCTAGTGTTGGAAAGATCTATGAGAAATGTGTACAGAGTATAATAAAAATACTGGATGGATAAAAGATGAATTCAAGGTGAATTTAGTAAAAATCAAATTGAAGACCTAATAATCGTAGAAATAGTTACATACCAAGTAAAAAGGATAAAAAACTGGAAACTTCCTGGAAATGATTGATTGCTTGCTTTTTGGCTCAAATATCTGACTAGCTTACCTCCAACTATAGCTAAACAGCTTGATGAAATATTGCATAAATGAGATATTAGTGAGTAGTTAATAACTAGAAAAATATATCTGATTCAAAAAGATCCAGAGAAAGAAATAACACCAGGAAATTACAGGCCAATAATATGCTTGCCTACTATATTTAAGTTACTCATAGGCATAATAGCAAACAACATCCAAAAATTATTTAAAAGAAATAGCATCATTCCAGTAGAACAAAAAAGAAATAAAAAGAAAGACAGCGGTAATGAAGATCAACTTCTGAATGATAAAATGGTTCTGGGGATTTGCAAAAGCTGATAAATCAATTTACATATATCTGGATTGATTATAAAAAGATGTTTGATTCATTACTACAGAGTTGTATCATCAAATGTTTGGAAACAACTGTCAGTAAAAATACTAGACTTTATAGAAAAAATTAAGCAGTGGAAGACAGAATTGGTGGTTGGGAATGAAAAAAATATATGGGTTTGTCAACATTACGATAGGCATTTTTCAGGGTGACTCATTTTCACCCTTATTATTTGTCATTGCCATCATCACACTTTCAATAATATTGGAGAAAATAAATCTTGGCTAGCAAGCTGCAAAAAATAATAAAATCTCACATTTATATAGATGATCTGAAGCTTTGCAGGAAATCAGAAATCAAAATCCAGTCACTGACAAAATCTGAATTTTTAGCACAGATATAGCAGTGGAATTTTGCCTACAGAAATCTGCTATCGTAGCAGTAAATTGGGTAAAATCACAAACAAGAAGGGAATTAAGATGCTGAAAGGTGAAATCACCAGGAATCATTAGGATAAAGCCTACAAGAATCTGGGCATTTTGCATTTAGATAATATCAAGCATGGACAAGTTAAAAAATGTGATTAGTAAAGAATATATCCAAAGAATAAAAAAAATTGCTAAAGATAAAACTGAACTATGGAAACACCATCAAAATCATCAATTGCTGGGCTGTACCTGTGATGTGTTATGATACAGTGCTGGAATTATTAACTGGAGACAAGCTGAACTAGACAGTTTGGCTCAAAAACTGGTGAGAATTCACTATGCATTACGTCCCCATAGTGATTTTGATAGATTATACCTGCCCATCAGAAATGGAGGCAAAGGTTTACCTCAGGTCAAACAAATTACTGAAGAAGAAAAGTGTGCATTGGCTGATTATGTAAAAGACAGCCAAGAACAAGCACTGATGCAAGCTAAAAATTGGAACACACCAAATATACAGGAAACAGAAAGTGAATATTAAAATAATGTAATAAAAATACGAACAGGGTGCTGGCAAGGAAAAGAATTACATGGTCGATTTCTGGAACAGATTGAGGGGAAAGAGGATAAAAATAAAACCTGGCAATGGTCTACAACTGGAACATTAAAAAAAGACATTTAAACCCTGATTTTGGCTGTAGAAGAGCAAGCTATTTAAACAAAGGCATTCAAGGCCAGTATAACTAACGTGGGCAGCCTCCTACCCACACCCTCTTATTTTTCTTGGTGATCTCAACCTACCTCATATTAACTGGACACTAAATGAATGTACAACTGAACCCATACATTCAACCCTATACAATGCTATTACTAATCTAGGACTAGATCAACTAGTAACAAACAACACTAGACTCAACAATTGCCTCGATCTCATCTTCTGCAACAGTCTACACTCAATTTATGGACTACAAATAAAAGAACCCTTTTCCAACAGCGACCACAGCATGATCGACTTTTGTCTTAATATACGTCCTTATACAAATCAACATAATAATAGGATAACCAATTATAATTTTAAAAAAGCCAACTATGATAACATAGACACTGACCTCTCATCTCTTGATTGGCAAA
>QLTV01003780.1:2867037-2887396 GCA_003457575.1 Thermophis baileyi
AATGTAGTTCATAAAATTATCTGCCACAATGTCCTACCTGTCAATGACTACTTCAGCTTCAACCACAACAATACATGAGCACACAATAGATACAAACTTAATGTAAACTGCTCCAAACTCGACTGCAGAAAATACGACTTCAGCAACAGAGTGATCAATGCCTGGAATTCACTACCTGACTCTGTGGTTTCTTCCCCAAACCCAAAAAACTTTAACCTTAGACTGTCTACTGTTGACCTCACCCCATTCCTAAGAGGTCTGTAAGGGGCGTGCATAAGCGCACCAGCGTGCCTACCGTCCCTGTCCTACTGTCCTATTGTCTTCATCTATCTGTATTCACTTTGATTATGTTTATGATTATTATACCTATACCTGCTATCTTGTACATGTTTGACAAATAAATAAAATAAATAAAAAAAATAAATATTGAAAAATCATCAAATGATTCAAAGTGCAGATTATGTAAAGAAGTAGAAGAAACAGTAGATCATATGCTCAGGTAATGCAAGATGATCACACAACTCGATTATAAACAACAATATAACACGGTGGCCTGTGTTATGGATTCACTGGAACATCTGTAAAAATTATCATGTTCCAGCAATGAAAAATTGGTAGGAACATAGAGTTGAAAAAGTAGTTAAAAATGAGTCGTTTAAAATATTGTGAAATTTCTGATTACAAACTGATAAACCTTTGGATCATAACACACCAGATTTAACATGGTCGAAAAGGAGAAAGTCTGGATAATTGATGTGACAATACTAAGGAATAATAGAATAGAAGACAAATAATTGGAGATCACAAAGTATCAAGATCTGAAAATCAAAAGTGGAAGATTATGGCATAAACTGTCCCAATGGTTATTTGTCAGGCACAAAGAATCGTGTTAAGGTCCAGTTCAGAAGATTTATTGTTCACAAGAATCTAGTCAACTAATTGTCAGCACTAAATAACTAATATTTAGCACTAGATAAGAGTTAATGGAATTGGGGAGTGGCTGGATTTGGATTCCTTATGGGAAAGTAACAACTCCAGACTGATCACTCTCTTAACTCTGCCACCCAGGGTCTCCCTCTTCTTTCCCCATAGTTATTGGTAAACTGGGTGTCATACAAAAAAACTTGGATAGCATTTAGAAAATCTATAAATTGACAAAATTTCTATCTGTCAATTGCAAAAAGGCTACGCTGTTTGGATTTGCACATATATTACACTGATATATAGTAGGCTCTTGGGAAGAAATTGATGTGTATGAAAGCCAGCATCAATTAAACAACTGGCAGTTATGACTTCCCATTGTTGTGAACAGATTATGATAATAAAAATAAGAACTGCCAGTGAGGCACTATCTTGATGTGGTTGTGGGGCTTGTGTGCTCTGGGGAAGAGAGCTCTGGCAGAAATTCAACCATACTGGACAGTTCCAATCAGAAGAGCCAGACAAAAAATATCTCTCCCGTCAACAATATAGGGAGACGTAATTTACAGAAACCCACACCGGATTAGTCATCACCCAGGTCAAGAAGAACCATGCTAGGTGTGGGAGTTCCTGGACTTCTGGTGACAAATGGGCTACAGAATCAGGACTGTTTGCTGAGCAACCAGGGCCAGCAGCTGCAGGATTACTAGAAGACCCATTAATTTACCCATTGCAAATATACAAAGATTGAAAACAAATACATAATGATCTGTTATAACAAGTACTTGTAATAACGGATCATTCCAATGAAGAACAGCACCAGGCCACTACAGAATAGGACATTTGAAGACTATGCACCAGTTCTAGAAATAACAAATCCAGAATAAGAAATATCAGAACAGAAACTAGCAATGCCAATTTTAATATAAGATAAAGTATAGTATTCACAGAAGCAGAATTGGAAGAACTGAAAAGATCTATCTAGGCCAGTGGTTCTCAACCTTCCTAATGCCGCGACCCCTGCCCCGCTGCCGCGACCCCCGCCCCTCCCCCTCCCCACACGCGATGAGGTGACAAAGGGGGCATGGTGGGCTAGCACGCGCTTAGGCGACCCCTGTGAAAGGGTCGTTCGACCCCCAAAGGGGTCGCGACCCACAGGTTGAGAACCGCTGATCTAGGCAAAGAAATGGTAATATCACATATAAGTAGCAGGTCACTATAAGAAACTTACCAACTAATGTACGGCATAGCTCTAGTTATAACTGAATGCCTTAGATGCTATATCAACAAATAAGGGTGGGGGGGGAAGACAAATATCACCAAAATAGAAGATCAGGCTGGAAAATAAGATCAACATGCTAAGATCAGATGCAACCAAGCTAGAATAGATGAAAGAAAAGAAGCTGAAGAACAAGAAGACCAAAGAATAACTGATCAAGAAACAAGGAAGATTAAGGAAGCAAGTAAGAGCTATAAGCCAAGATGATCAGGAAATCTGAAACTCAAATTGTACACTATAGGCAGAATCTCCAATTTCAATTGAATCAGAAACATTTCTACCAATCCATTAATGGAGAGAATGCAATGAACCAGTCAAAGAAAAACCAGTGCAACTCTGGTACCAACTATGGGGCAATCCAACAAATATAACAAGAATGCACCTTGCATAAAAGGTGATAAGAATTAAAAAAAAATGCTGAACTGAAATAACTTGTAATAACATCAGTAATGGTGAAGAAACGAGCAAGGAAGCTCAAGAGTTTGTCAGCACCAGAGGAAGATGAACTGCAAAGTTTTTAGTTTAAATATGTGACTGGTCTGAAAACACTAATTGGCAAGCAATTTAACATTATGGAAAGAGGTGAAATTTAAGACTGGTTAACATCTGGCAAAACCTACCTACCTGATAATGAAAGAGCCAACAAAAGGGGCAGCACTAGGCAACTACAGGCCAATTTACCTGCTTACCAACAACTTTCAAAGGGCTAACTGGTGTGGTAGCTGATGCAGTCCGACAGCATCTAATTGAAAACAAGATTTTTCTACCTGAGCAGAAAGGAAACTGCCCAAATGGGAGAGGAACAAAAGATCAGCTCCTAATTGACAGGATGATTTTGGGAAAAATGCAAGAGAAGAAACATCAACTTGACTGTAGCTTGGATTGATTACAGGAAGGTCATTCAGCTCCCTGCCATGTAATTAGATAATAAGTGCCTGGAAACATCAGAAGCTTTGTGCAAAGATCAATGGCACAATGGAAGACATGGTTGCTGGTCAGTGGTGATAGACTGGGAGATGGTTGAGATCAAGAAAGGAATCTTTTAAGGTGACTCATTCTCACCATTTGTTATTGCACTGAATCTTCTGTGAACAATATTGAATAAGTCAGGCCAAAGCTATCAAGCATTAAAAACAACTGCCACAGTATCCCACCTCCTTTACATGGACAATCCGACGCTCTATCGAAAAACACCACTTGAAATAGAATCACTGCTCACCACTGCCTCTATATACAGCCAAGATATTGCCATGGAGTTTGGACTAGAACAAATGTGTTACCCTCACCATGAATAGGGGAAAAATAATGAAAGCTGAAGGAATCGAGATTAATCTTAATTATTAAGATTAATCATTTAGTTCATGATAATTTTTTATTTTCACTTCTGCTTCTACTTCTGCATCACAGTTGCTGCAATTCGTCTCAGATAAGGATCCCAATGTAAACTAACAGGCAGAACACCAGTTCTTCCGTGGATGCTGCAGGAACCATGCTGCATAGATTGTCAATTTGGCACAAATAGCCAGTCAGGCTAAACTGGATTGAAATTCACACTACCTGGATGATATCAGAATTAGTTGGTTTTGAATTATGAAGAAACACACTTTTGAAAAATACTCAGGATCTTGAACAACATTCATTGGGGGGGCGGGGAAGGGGAGAATCAGATATTAAGCTCTTTGATGAGATTTACCATCAAAACAAGCTTTATACTGATGATCCATACATGGTAAATCTTCAGATTTGCAAATGTTGCACTTTGTATAATTTTAGATATACGTGCACATATATGGGGATGCACTGATCCAGCTGCGCATGCCCATTTCAACAAGCACTGACAGAATGTCCCTAAATAAATAAATAAATAAATAAATAAATAAATACTTTATTGTCATTGTACAAATATACACAGTATACCCATACAACGAAATTCACATAACGCTCAAAGACCAGGCCCAACACACATAACAATCCCAAAACACACCCCCACCCACCACAAATTTCCCACCCTGAACCACCCAAACATCCACACAACAGACCAATTAATGCTGTCCAACAGCTCACTGATGGTGACCCTTTAGTTCATTGCTGAGTGCAATTATAGCTCTGGGATAAAAACTATTCAGAAAACGTGTGGTCTGAGTTTTAATTGTTATAAGCTGTTATAAGTTGTTATAAGTTGTTATAAGCTCTGCTCCTTTGGGATATGTGTATAGCAAACCACTTATAAAACAGATGGGGCTCGTGTTAAAGTGACCAATTTGACTCACCCCCTCTTGCAAATATTGCATATATGTTTATGCATGTTCATATACTGTATGTATGTATATATACATATGTACCTGCATGTAGGTGTGTCTTCATTTATTTATGCCACCTTAGGGGAAAAGTACATGGGAGACAGATTTTCATCTGCTCTTCTTTCTTGAAGGTGATGAGAGACTGCCAAAAGGAAGTTGGCACTTTCCTGTCAGCATGAACAATGAAGAGGCCTTGCAATGGCTCCTGGCTATTGCAAGATTAGAACAGTTGTATCTCATAACATCCAAGACTTCTTGGTTCTTGTGAGACTTGGCAATAAAAGCTAGGGGGGTGGGAAATCAGCTTACTATCAATTGGCAGGTAGAGCTACCATAACACCCGTAAAGTTGTCTCAAGCTTTGGTTCTTTGCTCTTTTAAAGGTTGTGTGGAACTTTTTTTTCCACTGTGTTCTTTATCTTCCTGGATGTAACTGCTCTTTAGCTTAAGATAGCTCTTTTAAATACAGTTCTTTAATGTCTATATAAAGCTTCTGGGTGAAATCCCTGGGAATTGAGGATTAAGTGCCACCAGTATGCTGGTGACATTCAGCTTTTTTTCTGCCTGTCACCAGAGTCAGGTATGATAGTGGAGTTGGATCAATATTTGAATGCTGTAATGGGAACAAGGGAATCCAATAAACTTTAGCCTCACCTGAGAAGGAAAAAAATCCTGTGAATTGGTAACCCCTGGGTCCAGAAACGGTATGCCTCTAATTCTAATGGGATTGCCTTTCTCTAAAGGGGCAGGCATAACGCCTGATAGAGACAAATGCACCTGGTCCTGCAGCTGCAGCTTTTCCTCAGAAGAGCTGGCTTGACCATACAAATCCACGCTTTGATATATTCCTGGTATTAGCTGATCCTGAACTTGAAGGTTATTCAAAATTGCAGCTAATGGTGAATGTGGTACCAAAGTGGTATAGGAAATACTCGTTCAGAAACTGTAATAACAGTCCTAGAAAGGACAACAATGGCTGCAAAAGTTTTTATAATAACACCTCCCATAGGATCTTCTTGGCCAATTCAATTTGCTTTGCATGCTTCCAACCTGTACCATACTATTTGAACAAGCATTCCAGCTGAACGGACAGACTGGTCCTTTTGTAAAACAGAACAGAAGGGATGATAATATATACACCTCAGCTGTATGGGTCTCCATTTGACAGATCTTGATGCAAGAGATAAAATCTGAGTTTAGAGTTCAGTCCCAGATAATAGCAATAGCACTTAACTTATATACCGCTTTACAGTGCTTTACAGAGTCAGCATATTGCCCCCAACAATCTGGTTCCTCATTTTACTCACCTTGGAAGGATGGAAGGCTGAGTCAACCTTGAGCCTGGTGAGATTTGAACTGCCAAATTGCAGGCAACCGGCAGAAGAAGTAGCCAGCAGTACTGCACTCTAACCAAGGGTGGGTTCTAACTTACCTCACTGCCGGTTCACTTCCTCATGCGCCACATGGGTGCGCGCGTGCCTTGCGCGCTGTGTGAGTGCGCCACGTGAGTGCGCATGTGCAGTGCTAAAAACCAAGCTTCTCCGCATGCGCAGAAGCAAAAAACAAGATGGCGGCGCCTACTGCCCTGCCGAAAAAACCAGTTCAGGGGCGTGTCCAGCCGGCCATTGCTGCCGGTTTGGCAAGCGGGGGGAAATTTCCGCTACCAGTTCTATAGAGCCGGTCCGAACTGGCAGGAACCCACCTCTGACTCTAGCCACTGCACCACCATGGCTCTATAATGGCAAAGTCCACTGTTTCTGAAGCAGTCTGGAGAATTGATATACTTGGTGGCACTTACTATCAGAATCAGAATCTTAATTGCTCTCAATGACCAGTCCATTTAAAATACACTCGGATCCATAAAATTGATATTGATTAGCTAATTCAGTAACAGATTTGTCAATCAAACTACTGCATATCTTAATATATTACATGACAGAATTTGGTCACATTATTTGAATCGTAGAGTAAAAGGTTTAAATAGAATTGATCAGAGGGACCAGAATAAAATATTTAATTAGGTTAGGAATTAGCAGCTTTTATGTATGAGTGTGTTTTTATGTGTATATAAGTGTATTTGTGTGTATTGTAAATACCATACTTACGTCCTAATGTGTATAATTTGCATTTTACATAATCTAATGGCCACCAATCACTCATTCATGTTTTATGTTTCCTAAAAAAAATATGGGTTTAACATTTTATAGAGATCAATAATTTATAGAGATCAAATAACTTACTTTGGCAAATATATTAATTTTGCCTGTTCTAAAGATCTATCACATAAAAGTTGTTCCAATTAGCAATAATGTTTGCAGTCAGAAGGTGTTTTTCCTTGTAGATTAATCCATGCCATCTTGGGCTGCTTATAAATCTAACTTTATATCTATTTACATCATTTGCTTAATTACATCATTTGTTAAGCAAATGGCATACATTGCCACCAATGATGTAAATCAAATAACGATGCAAATGATACGTTATGCGATTATGTAAATTCAGATTTAACCAATATCCGTGTTTGATACCTCTTTCTTCCCAAATGGTCTGTTAAATCAAGATTTCATCACATTTCATTTTCATCTTGCTCTTATCTTGTTCAGAATTCTTTTTTGTTGCACTATTTTATATAATTATGGCAATATGCTCTGGGTGGGTAGGTTTGGATTTACTTGTTTATTTAATTTGGGGATTCTGCTTGGAGCAAGTTTTTCAAAATGAAAGGGAAATGAGTAAGTAACCTTAACTGCAGCTTGTTACTTAAGCAAATAAAGTTGCTGTGTGGAAACGCATTACGTTCTAAGCTCTACTCTATCAGAAAAATGAAAAGAAATAGTAGTAATAATGTGAATTAAAAAAAACCTCACCTCATTCACTGTGACATAGTACTGCTCTTGCTGGAACTGGGGAGAGTTATCATTTCTATCCCTCACCACAATCCGAACTTCATGGTTGATAATAGTTCCTACTTTTCGATTAATGCATTGGACTTGGACTACAATAGACTGAATGGACACTGGTGGCTGCAAAAGAGAAAAAACAAAACTATAAGTACATTTAAAGTATTTCCCAAGTATGTATACATATTGTAAGATGCAATTTTCTAATTCCATCATGAGGAATAAAGCTAATTTAGTTCATTGGGCTTGTTCCCAGATCGGTGTATGTACAGGTAGTCCTTGACTTACAACCACAATTGATCCCAAAAATTCTATTGCTAAGCGAGACATTTATTGAGTTTTGCCTCATTTTACAACCTTTCTTGTTGATTGTTAAGTGAGTCACTGCAGGTGTTAGGTAACATGGGACATTGCAATCGTCATAAATATCAGTCAATTGCCAAGTGTCTGAATTTTGATCATAGATATGACCATAGGGATGTTGCAATGGTCGTATGTGTGAAAAATAGTCATAAATCACTTTTTTTCATACCATTTTTCAATACCATAATTTCAAATGGTCATTAAAAGAACTGTTGTAAAACTACCTGTAGTTAGTCCATAAAAGTCACACTTGGTATCTGGTTATGTGCCTGAACAACAGATGTAAGTATTGCAGTACATCTTTACCAGAGGTGGGTTCCTCCCGGTTTGGACCGGTTCTATAAAACCGGTAGTAACTTGGCGGCCTGGGTCGCTAGAACCGGCAGCGACCCAGGCCTGCCATGCCTCCGAACCGGTTCTTTCGGTGGCGCCTATGGCGGCGCCATCTTGTTTTTTGCTTCTGCGCATGCGCAGAAGCTTTTTTTTAGCACTGCGCATGTGTGAAGCACGCGCAAAGCACGCGCCCCCCCCCATGCGGCGCATCACTGAACGAACCGGCAGCGAAGAAAAGCAGAACCCACCCCTGATCTGATATTATATACATATACAATATATTTTAATAGTTCAGAAGCTGTAGGCTAAATCCAGATAAATGTCATGATCACGTTTTGCCTTTAACTAACTGTAAAATAATAAATTCAAATACAACCAGGTCTGTTTTTAAATAATATAAGTGAGATTAATCTATCTTCTGTTTCATCAAATATTAATTATATCAGAAGGCAAACTTTTCTTACATCCATTGATGCTAAATATTATAGGAATTAAAGAAAAACAAAAACTAAGCAAAGTAAGACTTGATTATTATTTGAATAGGACATTTTGGGAAAGCCCAATATTGTAGGCTAGGCTGAAAAATTGGGGGAAAAGAAGACATCTCAGAAGGTTGCTGAAACCCAAAACGGTGTTAATTCTTCCCTTGGGAGTTGGGCGGCATACAAATTTAATAAATAATAATAATAATAATAATAATAATAATAATAATAATAATAATAATAATAATAATAATAATAATAATAATAATAAGAACATCAGAATCATATGAGGTAATGAATGCCAGTTATCATGACTATGTGGATATTACAATGGTGAAAAAACAGTAATAAGTCACTTTTTTTCAGTGCTGTTCTAACTTGAAATGCTCATTAAACAAACGGTTGTAAGTCAAAGATTACCTCTAGCATTGTTTATATTGTTTTGTGGGAATATATTATAGTACTTAACAAATCATGGCTTTAAGGGATGGGGGGGGTTGTTAAAAAAGAAAGTAGATTTCAGTGTAAAGTAATAAGGTAGATTAGATCAGAACTACCTATTACATATGTATAAAGAGTATGGTGCTAAAGCAGGGATCCCCAACCTCCAGGCCGCAGCCCACTATTGGTCCATGGCCTATTCGGAACTGGGTCATGTGAGAGGCAGGCCGGTGTGTGCACACAGCTCCACTCGTGCAAGCAGTGCCCCAAAGGCTTCTTTTGTCACTTGTGTGAGTGGAGCTGCACACACATGCATGTGCACCGGCCTGCCAATCATGTGGCCCGGTTCCCCTCTCCCCCCCCACTGGGCCACCAAGTCTCATGCTCCCGATGTTCCAAAAGTGGAGCGGTGAGAGCAGAGGTTGAGTGGGACAAGTGTGCCCTGCTCAGCTTCGCTGACTCACTGAGGCGGCCTGCGCAGGACATCTGATCCACTTTTGGAGCATTGGGTAGCCTCGATGAGTCTGAAGGAGCATGAAGCTGCGCCTCCAAAGGCTTCTCTTCTCCACGCCAAAAGCTTTTGCAAATGGATGAAATGGGGTAGATATCTCGCACTGCTTCAGGCCTTCCATCCCGTTGCAAAAGCTTTTGGTTTTCTCTTGTGTGAGTGGAGATGCACACGCACGCATCAGCCCACCACTCATATGGCCTGGTTCCCCTTTCACCCCCCCTCCCAGCCGGACCGCCAAGCCACAAAGGTTGGGGACCGCTGTGCTAAGGAACAAACAGTTTTTTGTTAAACTTAACAAAAGTTAGGTTTCTTTATGACAGAAATGCTACCAGATAAAAAGCTGAAATTGTCAGAAGGGAAAAAAATGGATCCAGGTGAAACACTCGATGAAAGTGCAGAAATGTTAAGCATTAGAGTGTTAAAGTGCACAAAAATAGACTGACCATATGAAAATAAGTTTTAAAGCTAATGATGGATGGCTTTGGAAATGTTATAAATGGAGTGCAATCATTAACAAACACTTTGTCAATAAACCTTTGAATATGGAGGAGCAAGGGAAGAGATACTGCCTTACAGGAAAAGCTTAAACAAACTCATCAATGATGAAGGCATCATACTGTCAAAATTTACAATGCAAAAGAGACTGGTTTCTTCGAACATTAGGTTCTCAAGAACATTCCGGCATGTAGATGTAAAAAATCAACAGGATGTAGATAGGCATGAAATGGATCACATTGTTACTTTGTGCAAATGCCATCCCATTGCATAGATTAATGTCAGTCACTGTTGGCAAATCACATTATTCAGAAGTGTTAAAAGGCATTATGCATCAACTGCCAGCATGGATTCACAAACGATATGGTCTATGTCAACACTTTTTTTCAGGAACAGTTCTTCAATCACTTTGTTCCAGAAGTCAGAAGACTTCTAAATGAGATGCTGAAAATATCAAGTGAAACACCAGGGCTTTTCTAACTCTGAACTATTTCTGTTTATTATTTGGGGGGGGGGATGGGTGTTTTTGTCCAAAAATGTAGTATAATTATCCAGACCATGAACCATTCTATCAAATAAAAGGGTTTACTTTTTTTTTTTTTAAAGGTGAATTTTGGTTGTGTTGGAGGACAAATCTGATAAGAAAAGTGACGTAAGATGGCCTAAAAAACTTTAGAATCTATAAGTTAAAGCCATCGATTTTCATTTTTGCTACAGCTTGGAAACCAGTCAAAATTCCAATACTGCAGCTGGTTAGCAAAATTGCTCTACAACATTGGCACGGACTTGTAATTTATTTATTGACATTAGGTCACACAACTCAAACTGTTACATTAAAACATACAATAGCCCCCCCAAAAGAAAAATCCATCCCCAGATCATATACTGCAACATTCAACGTATCCAACCGATTGTATACGATGTGTACGACATATACAATATATGAATGTAAAACATAAAATATAAATATAGTTTCAGAGATCTAAAGTCAGTTATTAGAGAAAACTGGCAAAGAGAGAGCAAACGAGTACAACATCTTGCAGTTGCCAAGGGAAGATGGATTCCAGGTTTTGACAGAAAGTGAGATAGCCATAGAGGCTTCTGTTGGGAGTTGAGGGCAAAGAAGGTGAGGAAGAAAAACTGACAAGTACCCCAAACAAAATGCCTACATTGAAATCACATCTGAAGGTCGTAAGTCCGGCCTTGTTATTCATCCTTCCAAATTTTTAGAGAGACAATCATATAGAACTAGCACACTTCCAAGATTTAAATCCAAATAGTAATGATGACAAAATCCAGCACCTCCATAGAAAATGATTCCCATTCATACCAATAGAATAGAATATATGTAGCTCAGGGTTGAAGTATGGAGTCCTTGTTGTAACCTGAGCTTGGTTGTTGCCTTGCAGATGTTTCATTACCCACCTAGGTAACATCATCGGTGCCTTTTCTGTGTTCTTTTGGTCTGTGGTACGATTGTTTGCCTTATGTTTTCTTGAGTCTCTGTCGCATACCCTGTAGTTTTAAATGCTGCAAAAATTCTAACTGATTAGCATTGTCTAGGTTATAGTTGAGACCTGCCATCTCCTACAAAACCTTTCTGAAGGATATTTTAGGGTTTAACTTGACCGATTTGATTTACAGTTTAGTTTTCCTTTCTCCAGCTTGTCTTACACAGGTACTCTTGATGGTGGTTGTCAGCATTTTTGTGAGTTTTGGGGTCATGGTTTGCTTCAGTTGCTCCTTGTGATTATCTATGGTGTGCTGGTATTTATTTAGTCTGAGATGAGCATTCATGCTCATTAGCCATATCATTTTTTTTACTCTGTTGTTGAACTATTTTCTAGGCAGCTGTGCAATTCATTGGAGGTTTGTATCTGATACTGGTGGAAAAGCATGCTATCACAGGTATTTGTGCAGAAAGAATAGTTAGTGTTTGGTGGACATTTGCCTATATTCAACTTTGTCATGCTTTAATAGATGCCCCTTATCCCACACATAGAAGGCTTACAGTATTTGGAATCCTGTGGTTGTTGCCTTTCCTCGTTTCCCTGTATTTCTCAACAAACTCTTTTTATAGCCAAATATTTGGTGGCATTCCTCATTAAAAATGTCCCTGCATGGAAGATTGCCTAGTTGCACAGCTGCCTTTTGCATTTTAGGAGTGGGAACCAATTTAAAATAGAATAGAGCTGGAAGGGACCTTGGAGGTCTTCTAGTCCAGCCCCCTGCTCAAGCAGGAGAACCTATACCATTTCAGATAAGTGGCTGTCTCGTTTCTTCTTAAAAACCTCCAGTGATGGAGTGCCCACGATTTCTGAAGGCAAGCTATTCCACTGGTTAATTGTCCTCACTGTTAGGAAATTTCTCCTTAATTCCAGGTTGCTTCTCTCTTTCGTTAGTTTCCAACCATTGTTTCTTGTCCTGCCCTCTGGTGCTTTGAAGAATAATTTGACTCCCCTCTTCTTTGTGGCTGCCCCTCAAATACTGGATTACTGCTATCATGTCACCCCTAATTTTTCTTTTTTCTAGACTAGCCAAACCTGCAGCCGTTCTTCATATATTTTAGTCTCCAGGCCTTGGACTACCTTAGTTGCTCTTCTCTGAACTCTTTCCAAGGACTCAAAATCTTTTTTGTAGTATGGTGACCAAAACTGGTTGCAGTATTCCATGTGTGGTCTTACTAGGGTTTTATAAAGTGGTACTAGTACTTCACATGATATTGATTCTATGCCTCTTTTTATACAACCCAGGGTTATTAAAATCTATGTTTAGGCAGGAAATTCCAACCCAATTTCCTTTCTGTTTCTACCATAGCTGATAGAAGAGTTAAGAATTTCCCAACTAGATAGACTAGGAAGTGTTACAAGGCTGTGTGCCAATGATGGCAGTCTAAGTACTTTTTTTTTAACTGAGAAGTTTTGGATTTTGTAATGTTCTAGCAAAGTTTAAAAGTATCTCCTCTCCTGGTTTATAACAAAGAAGCACCACAACTTAGCAAAATGTATGAATTAGGCCATTGCCTCTTCTCTGTCTGCGTAGCTAAAATAATGTATAAGCTTTTTGCTTTGGGACGAGATCCATTTCCTAGATCATGTTAACTGTGATTCAACAGTCAGTCAGGATTATAAATCTGTGCAGTCAAAGAATTTTTTAACTTTATTTTCAAGTTTGTTGAAACAGAAAAAAATAGCAATTACAGTTATAGCTTAACGATGAATGAATAAACATTAAGAGTTTCTATCAACACTGACAATTGTATATGGAGATTCTCAGTCATCCAGGTCATAGTTGTCACGACATTGACAACTGTAGCATCACAAATTCAAGCCAAGACAGATTTCAATGTAAAGGGTTTTCTTCCATTATTTAATTTTTAAAAAATTTAAAAATTATAATTTGTATTATAAACTATAATAATTACAGTGTTATTCCTAGAGAACTTTTACTCACTCTGATTATATTTCTACTGACAGAAACAGTATAAGAAAAGCACAAAGGACCCAATTGATAAAAATGAAGATGAATCAAATCCAGGTTTTTTTACTCAGTAGTGATACATCTAGGAATACTACCAGAAAAGTAGAAAAGCAAACATGCTAATTGCTCAGCAACAACTGATACTAATTTTTAATGTAACGTTTCTTACATATATCCTTTCTTTATAGATTCATCAAGTTCCTTCATTTGTACCACTTTCCATCACACTATTACGAATGTATTATAGAATGTATTGCTTTGCATGAAAAGAAACATCATTTAAACAGCCCTGACTTACCACATCTCAATTTCTTATTCAATACCAGAATGAAATATTTTCTCTCTATTCTTTCTACAATGCCCATTATTTTACAAACCTTCATCATATCCAATCTAAACTTAATTTATTTATTTTTTAAATTAAGATCCCTAAATCTTCAACATAGATCTTGCTGTCTCTGACCCTTTGGTTTGTTCTTTTGTATCCCTTTCCAGAGCTATGATATTTATTCTAGAATACAGCTATTGTATTCCAACTAAGGCACTTAACACAGTTTTCCATAAAGCAAGTAAGAGCACTTACTGGATGTGAAAAATTTCCCAGTTTCTGAAGGCAGTGTTTCTAAGGTTACAAAAATGGTCATTTAAAAATTTAGAAGGTTGTTTGTGGTATGTAAAAATAGCAAGTTAAATGGCCCCAGTTTCAGTCAGAAAAGCTACACTTTTACATAGTTGCAAGAAGACTCCCAGATGCACTTGAAGGTACTGGTTCTCACTTTGAAAGCCCTACATAGGATTGGGTCAGATTAGCTGTATGAGAGCATCTATGGTTTCTGCTCATCTCACTAGACCTACTGGTAGCAGAGAGAGCATACTCAAGTCTCCTTGGTGAAGCATGTCACTTAGTGGGACCTTGAAAGTGTGCCTTTCATGTTGTGGCACTCTCCCTCCCCCTTGCCCCCAAGATTTAAATACCTCCAACCTTGTTGGCCTTCCAGAAGTGTAGGGCACTTTTAAAGGAGCCCAGTGTTGAATGTATGAGATATATTGGTAAGTTATTTCCTATATTGCCTCAATGTGATTCTCTTAATTGACTTTTATTATTGTTAAGTTTATTATTCTGTTTACTGTCTAGAGTTCTAGTGATAAATGAGCAGCCATATGCATTTGTTGAATGAATGAATGAATGAATGAATAAAAATGATAATCTGTTTGTTGCTTCCACATGATACACTACATTTCATTGAGATAATTCTTGAATCCAAATATCTCATTCTTAGATGTTTAGGCTGACTAAGTTTCTAAGGAGTGAAACTGGGATTTATTGGCTTAATCAGACTTACCCTGATTATTTTGAATCTCTTCCTTAAAAGTTTTAAATTTATTTTATTCTCGCTTTTCCATTATTTATTGAATTACCATTCCATAAGAAAGCACATTCTCTTATAGTGCATTTGGTTTTAATTTCTCTCTGCCACTGAACAAAATGTTCAAATCAAATTGAAATGCGCAGGTTTACTCTTGAAATAAAGATGAATAGTGAAGATTTTAAAAGCTTGTCTTCTAAAAACATTCAATAAAGTTCTTTTAAAAATAGATTAATAAAAAAAAAATCAGCGGATGGAGCTTTGCTTCAAAACCTAGATGCTTCAGGGCTTCATCAGATCACTGAAAAATACAATATATGTCCTGGGGCCCCTAAACCCAAAGAAAGATAATGAAATAAGGGAAATGACTGAACAGCAGACAGAAGCTGCAGGCGTGGCCAGAGGGCAGAAACTCTTTTGAATTACTTAGTAGCTCCTTTGGTTATGGTGTACAAATATACAACGTGGCTGCTTTTCTGGAGAGAATAGAATTGTACAGATTACGCTGTCAGATGGAGAAACTCTTGAATATATCTGTTTATTCCCTAAGTGTAATAAAATGCTAGGGTTTTTTTTATGTATTTTGAAATGTCCTAGAGGGTTTTTTTTCCAGCCAAAAACAAAAGAACAAGCATTTATGAGCTGACGTATCACCATAGTATTACACAGGGAAAAGATAACATTGTTTGTGAAGTTGGCAGAGAGGAAAGAAACACGATATGAAAATATATGGGCATTATCATCAGAGTGTTTTTTGCCAGGCACATAAAAAAATCTCAATTATACAGATACTTTATCACATTATGAAACTGGCTTACAGCAGGAATTCAAAGACATGACAAGACCAAAGCAAAGTTGCTTTCCTGCCAATAAGAATTGAGCCTTATACAATTATGCATCCAGAAAATTCTTCCTACACAGGAACAAAAGATTGTCTGCTCCAGAGTTTAAATTCTAGGCTTTTTACTTCCTGCGTTTTTTGAATCAATGGAAATTTGGTTATTCTCATCACTGCCTTGAGGTTGCAAAACACCTGCTCAGAGTTTATATAACGGTTCTGTGGTGAAATGTAATCTAGAGTTGCAGGAATGATGGACTTCTTCCCAGAAAGCAAAGAGACAGTGGAACTTGGAATTTCCTGGTATGTAGGAAGAGAGAAAAGAAGCCTCCTCCACCAGCAGTTCACAAAATGTATCTAGTACAGGGGTGTCAAACTCGCGTCGTCACTGAGTCGTCACGTGACGTATCACAACTTTTTTCCTCTTCGCTAAACTGAACGTGGGCGTGGCCAAGCGTGAGGCATCCGGCCCATGGGCCGTAAGTTTGACACCCTAGTAGTTATGCAGACAGTTGCTTTAGTCTGACGAGAGTTCTGTCTATAGGCAAACAACAAATAAAGAACTACTCAGAAGTAACTACATGTATCTCCCCAACTTTATATTCAACCCCCATCTCTGTCTCCTTCCTTATAGGCAGCAAGCAGTCCCAGAACCTCGCAGTTCTGGAGCAGCTTGCTATGCTGCCACTTAAGGACTTCTTCGCATGTAGGGCTCTGTGTGCCCCTGAGCTTCGGTACCTCAGCAGCCCTAGCGACCCAAACCTGGTCCAGACCAGACCAGCACCACAGCAAAAAACTTCAGTCTAGGTACCTTTGTTGCCCTGCATTCTGAGCCTCCTGCTGCCCTGCACTGTGCCACCCCAGCTGACCTTTACCCTGTCTTGCTCCCACAGTTGATGTGAGTGCCTGGCCTGGCCTGACAGAACAGGGAGAAAATTTATTTTGCTCATTAACCAATAAATGTACATTCAATAAAAAAAAAGAACCACACAAAACTATCCCCTAACAACAAGAACTATTGGCAACTATTTATGGGTGAAGCTTATACATAATCTAGCAAATTTTTGCTGTCTTTAGAGAAATAAACTTATCTCGATTGCTTATCAGTTAAGACAAAGTTATCAGAGTGCACCAGAAATTTAAATGAAGGAAGAGCACACAACTGTGTCAACCGGCAAAAGAGAAGAATATGGGGCTGTTGATTCTATTGTACCCATATCATACGGGCATATTGGGTTTCATATAAGGTTTTTCTACATTTTCCTGCATGCAGGACAGCTGTAGGGAGACCATTAAAAGTAACATTCTCCTAATTTGAGAACTGTGATATGATATGATATAAATACAAAGCTGGTTTCAACTAAAATTTGGTTATTTGCAATTATATTATAAGAGAAAACAGCAATTTTTGCTTGACCTTTTGTATTCACGATTCTTTGCCTTAGTTTTGATCTAGTCCAGGGGTGTCAAACTTGATTTCATTGAGGGCCACATTAGGGTTGTGTTTGTCCTCGGGGGGGAGGGGGCAGGTTGGGAGTGGCCTGGTTGGGCGTGGCCAGCTCGACGTCACTTGTGTCGGCCATGTGCTGGCCAAGTGCTAAGGCAGGACTTCCCTCAGATCCTCCCTCACTCTCATTATAATCTCCTTCCTTCCTTCCTTCCTTCCTTCCTTCCTTCCTTCCTTCCTTCCTTCCTTCCNCCACTTTTCTTATTTTTCCTTCCTTGCTCTCTTCCCCTCTTTCCTTCTTTTTCTTTGTCTTTCCTATTTTCCTTTCTCCTTTCCTGTCCCTTCTTGTATGCTCAAATGCAAAAGGGGAAACATTTCTCCTTTTTTTTTGTTTTTAGTTTGTTTTATTAGCCCTCTGCCAGTGAAAATTAGCCGCAATGGTCTCCTGCAGCCCTCTGCCAATGAAAACAGAGCCTGGGGGGGTGCACGCGGTCCTCCCGACTCCGTTTTCACTGGCAGAGGCATCGTGGGCTGGTCCTTTCCTGTTTCCAGGGTGGCTTCATGGGCCTGATCTAAGCACCCTGTGGGCCGGATCTGGCCCGCGGGCCTGGAGTTTGACACCCCTGATCTGACTCTAAGGTTAAGATGGTGTCACTGGACAAACCACAGAAACTTTTGGATCACTATTTTCCAGGAAGATTTGTACTTGTCTGCCAATATTAGAGGGATAGCTGGCCTGGTCCTTCACAAGGCAGATGCTGACCAAGGGCTCATGTGGTCAACAACAGCATGGCAAGGGGCCAGGCCAGGCTTGCTTGGTCAGCAGCCGGAGCAAGAGGACAGTGAAGTCAGCTGAGGATGGCAAAGTGTAGGGTGGCAGGGACCCTGGGGTATAGGGAGCCAAAAGGGCAGAAATGAAAGCGTTAAGGGTATGTCACAATTGCAGAACAAACCAGATAGGAGATACAATCAGATGAGTAATTCTACTTTATTGTTTGTTTGTTTGTTTGTTTATTTATTTATTCATTCATTCATTCATTCATTGAATTGGCGACTCAATTGTAATATAATGTAACTCAATTACAACTTTATTGTAATGTTCCACTGATAGACTTTTTTGCAAGATAGAAAGTACATTCCCCCTTCTCTTTTACAGGTGTAGAAACTAGAGAGGGTCTCTTCTGAGCCTCCTGCCCTGCCCACTTTCATGGACTATATTGTCTCTTATCATTGGTCGGCGTCTCTTTATCCAGTCTCCAAAGGTCTTTCCCACATACCATTATAGTGGGTGGGGGAGTTGAAGTGCCCCTGTGGTTGTAAGTGTAGGGAACCTGCCAAGTCCTCACATTTTGATCACATGACTGCAGGGGTGCTGCAATGGCTGTTAACTCCTGGGACTGGACATAAGTACATTCATTCAGGACTACTGTAACTTTAAATAGTTGCTGGACAAATGGTCATAACTCAAGGACCTGTATTACACTAGTACCGACTAATTATGTTTTGTAAAGTCCAGAAACAGCTACAGAGATGTCATTGCAATAGTGCAGCATGTATGTGAACATTTCCCATGGAAACTCATAAAAATAATATGAGTAAAAGGCACTGATGAGGCTGAAGAAGTGAACATTTGTACAACAAGCAATTTTTACAAACATTTCACAGAATCACCTCCAGTACAATTTATTTTGTGCACAGTATGAGTTTATGATTTGCAAACATATCTCTTGTAAGAGGTACAGCTAATTAGCCATCTGTGGCAAGATTCCCCTCATCCAAGCAAATTTATTTGGCCATCAGCAGCTCAACCAAATTGCAATCAAGGTATGGTAAACAAAAACAAAATTATTATTTCATTTATAAGGCAAATGAGAAATCAACAGCTGTTCTTTTTCTTTTAGCTTCTGGGATACAGCAACAACTATTCTGCTTGATAGAATGCTTACTTACGTCCACTACTTGGGACATCTACTATGGCTACAATTTAACATATTTAGAAGAGCTCAATGGAATTCCTTTCATAGTAAAAATAAATAAATAAGCTTATGACAGAAATGTGCATTTTCATTACTCACTTAAAAAATAAATAAATCCTGAACTAGAAGTTTAATATAAAAGAAGAATCGAGTTCATGAGTGATGGAGAAACTAACTTACATCTCTGTCCAGAACTCGTCCAGTGCTGTTAAGGTAAAGTCTCTGGTTGATAGGATCTAAAATGACCCAGTAGTCTGTGTTATCCTTTAATGTGAGTTCAATAGTGGGATCAGGTCCTCCTGCTGTTCCTTTGATCAACATGCTGTCTACCAAGATTGTGCCTGAAACAGAAAGCAGGGAAGGTGCATCTGTAAGTGAAATAGAATTTTGAGAAGGTACAACATCAAATCTATAATTGCCATGCGCTACACTGACCTGTGATGACTTTACCTGCTTAAAATACAGTCAACTATCATCAATAACTTAACATAAAAAAAAAAGAGAAATGGCCACATCGAAGCCATATATATTAAAGACAGAAAACAAACACAAGGAGTAATAGCATTTATTCAATAGACCAGGCAAGAGAACCTTATTCACTTAAGTATAAACTAAGATAGTGGCCCCCAACCACTTGGGCACCAGAGACTGGTTCCGCGGAGAGAGGTTTTTTCGCGGACCGGAGGGGGTGTGGTTTCGCGTGCTACCTGCATCCTGCAAATGGGCTTCGCTTATTTGCACGGCCCAGTTTCTGGCATGCCACGGCCCAGTGTCTGACCCCTGAACAAAGAGTTTGAGATCATACATAGAAGGGAACTGCAGCATCAACAAACTGCTCCCTTCCCTAGGTTATAATTTCATTTAGATTGGTGAATGCTTATTCTTTCTAGTTATTTGATGCACAAAACATTGTAAACTGCAAATAAACAGCTCTCATTAAACTTTTCAATTAAAAGAAACAATATTTTTGCATCATTGCTTTAGAGTAATTCTTGTAGGTTGATTTCCCAGGCTAAAAAACTGATTGGCTCACAGTCTGCCATTGAGATTCCATGTGTTGTGTAAGAAATATGAGCATGGTTCATTTGGATAGCATGATATCAAGATGATTGAGATAGATAGATAGATAGATAGATAGATAGATAGATAGATAGATAGATAGATAGATAGATAGATAGATAGATAGATAGATAGATAGATAGATAGATAGATAGATAGATAGATAGA
>QLTV01003780.1:2887475-2928221 GCA_003457575.1 Thermophis baileyi
GATAGATAGATAGATAGATAGATGATAGATAGATAGATAGATAGATAGATAGATAGATAGATAGATAGATAGATAGATAGATAGATAGATAGATAGATAGATAGATGATAGATAGATACACACATACAGCATAAGGTTGAACGGAGGATCCTTGTTGGTTTCTGAGGTTGTTTGTTTGTTTGCAGACATTTCATTCCCCAGATAGGTAAAAACATAACTGCAACATCATCATCACACTGATGATGTTACCTAGTCAGGTAACATAATATCTGCAAGCAAGCAACCAATCAAGCTCAGAAACCAACAAGGATTCCATAGCATAATACTGTGTTTTTCAATCTCAGCAATTTCAATATGTGTGGACTCCAGAGCCACAAGCAGCTCTTTGGGCCCTCTGCTGTGGCTCCCTGTCGGGTGATCCCACCACTGGCTGGCCCCACCCTTTGCCCTCCCCTCCCAGTCACTCCTCGCCTGGCCTGAGAAGGTAAGGGCGACGGTGGGGGATGGAGAAGAGGCCAGGGCAGAGACAGAGAGAGGGGGAGAGAGGGAGACATAGAGAGATACAGAGAGAGGGAGGGAGAGAGAGAGAGAGAGAGAGGGAGAGAAAGAGATGTCAAAAGTCAAAAGGGTTTTGTGGTTCCCGATGTTTTTTAACAACCGGTTCTCTGTCCTAATGACCGACTTGGTAGGTGTGGCTTGGGGAGGTCATATGACTGGTGGAAGTGAGTGACATTGAGTTGGCCATGCCCACCCAGGTTTTGTGGCTCCCGGTGTTTTCTTTTCTGTGGGAAATGGGTCCAAATGGCTCTTTGAGTGTTTAAGGTTGCAGGCCCCTGCCTTAAACGCATTCAGAGAACATTTATCTATCACAAGAGTTGGTTTCAGTTTCTTATTCCTGTGGTATTAATCACAAATGCACACAATTCTCCTGTCACTTACTTAAACATTTTAAGGCTGTCCTTCAGCTAACCACCTTGCTATTACACTTCTGAACTTCAAGTTCATGTGTCAGCTTTTTGGAAAAAAAATGCCTTCCTTTCATTCCTTTTATATTTTGAACATTTCTTTTAGTTGCTCAGAGCCAGTTTTTGTCCTTCAGCTAAAATGCCAGTTTGATAACCTATTCCTTCTACATATGAAAGCTGGAGATAAGATTTTGATGTGGCATACATCTATTTCATCCTACTGGCAAACACAAAGCAGGCAGCTGTGATGTGAATCCCAGGTTGACAACTAATTTCTCACTGGAGTTATAATCTGAACCACACAAGAGCAGAAAGGACAACAGCATTAGTTTCAACTATTGGCTTCCTTTGGCATAGCCAAAGAACAAACTCAGGTCTTTCTAACACTTGTCATCTATTCCTGCCTGGACAGAAAAATCACCTGGGGTGGTTGTTCAAGACCATGAAAAGAGTTAGGGCAGAGGTTAAGCGGAACAAGCAGCTGAGATGCACCAGACAAAACAGAGGGAATTACAGAAAAAACAAATAAGTCTGTCCCCGTCACTTCTTTTTAACACTTACAAAAAAAGTACAGAGTCCTTTGCTTGTATACTGACAACACGGTGATCATTATTACATTTACTTATCTTACTGTTACTATATATATTATTTCTAATCCAGCACAGTAACCAGCGATGTCTGCAGGAGGGAAGGGGTGTCAAAAATCAATAAAGAATGTTTGACTAGCACTGATGATGTGCTAGTTTGGTAATGAAATGTCTGCAAGAAAACAACCAAGCTCAGAGAGCAGCCAAAGACCTTTTGGCATCAAAATCTGCAACATGGTGCATATGACATAACTGAAGTCCTAAGTCTTCTATACATGTGTTGACATTTACATACAAAAGAGGCAGGAGTTCAATTGTGATGCTGTCTCTGCTGACTTGCAGTTTTTGAGAGATGCACACACACACACACACAAACACACCAATGCCCACGATTGTAGAACAGTGTCTTCTTTTGGAGATATAGGACCAGGGGTGGGATTCGACTGGTTCGGACAGGTTCAGGAGAAGTGGTTGTTATGATTCTGCGCAGGTCGCAGAACCGGTATAACCGACTACTGCCTGGTCCCACCCCTTCCCGCCCGCACTTCCAGGGACTTAAAAGCTCCTAATGCACTTCCTCTCGCTAATGTCCACAGGGGGTTTAATGCGGAGGCCGATCGATGGGGCTTCTTCTCTAGTGTCGTGGACTTTTTTTCCCCCTCCTCCTTTTCTTTTCTTTGCAAAAAGCAGAGCTGCGCCAGCTGGACAGGGCGGGGATAAGGGGGGCGGGATGCTTGGGACGGGGGCGGGGAGAGACTGCTGAAGAAGAAGAGGGAAGGAGGGTTTGACTTTCTCAGCGCCTCTCCCCTCCTCCTTTAACCTCCAAGCTTCCCCACTCGCGCAGCCTCCTCCTCCTCTTCCTCCTCCTCCTCCCTTTAAGACTTGTGGAGTTCAACTCCCAGAATTCTCCAGCCAGCTATGCCTTCCAGCTATGCTGGCTTGAGAATCCTCTTATCTCACTCCCTTTTTAATAAATGGAGAAATAAAAGGCACTGCTCTCTGACTGTCTCAATGTTGATCTCAGAGACAGGCAAATGGTGGTGATTCAAATGTTTGACAACCTCAATCCTATGGAGTCCAATAGAATAGGAACAATGTAGGTGAAGAATGGAAGGGATGTTCAACAGGTTCTGAATTCTGCAGTTAATATCCTCTCATTGTGTCACAACTGCAGTGCTTCTCTTCACCACGGTGACAAGGTAGGGCCTAAAATGAAAAATGTGACGATGGTCATAAGTGCAGGGACCGGTCGTAAGTGCAAGGACCGGTCAGAAATCACTTTTTGAGCCCTCTGAGTAGTCCCCATGCACATAGGGACTATAGGGACTACTCAGAGGGCTGAAAAAAGTGATTTCTGACCGGTCCTCGTACTTACAACTGGTCCTTGCACTTACGACCAACATCACATTTATGCCCGTTGCAGCATTCTTAACAGTCGTGTCACTCATTTCACAACTGTGGTGCTTCTCTTCGGTGACAAGGTAGTGCCTAAAACGAAAAATTTGACGACAGTCGTAAGTGTGAGGACCGGTCATAATTCACTTTTTTCAGTCCTCTGAGTAGTCCCTATGCATGTAGACACGCCCACCCGGTCACATGACCAGCTAGCCATGCCCACCCAGTCACATGACCAGCTAGCCACGCTCACCCGGTCACATAACCAGCTAGCCATGCCCACCCAGTCACATGACCAGCTAGCCACGCTCACCCGGTCACATAACCAGCTAGCCATGCCCCCAAATAAGCCACGCCCCCAGAACCTGTTGTTAAAAAGTTTGAATCCCACCACTGTATAGGACAGATAAACACATGCCACTTTCTTTTCTGAGTCACCGTGTTGCTTCTCATCTCTGGCATTTCACCTCTAAAGTATCATTCCACAGATCCAATATTAGTCGGGACCAAAGGTTTATTCTTCAAAACTTTTGGGCCTGTGCTAGAGCCCATTGTCAGGGAACTTAACTTCTCTTTCTCTCTCTCTAGAATATGTGCCCTGGGCTGTTTTATGCTTTATATTTATATGGTGTCAGCAGTTTATAGTTACTGAACACACCCAGTCTTTGGCAATACATTTTTTGGTTCTATATCCCATACAGAAACTATAGAATCCAATCACATTGCCTCCACATATTTTTCTTGACAAGCATGGAGGTAGTTTGCTGCTGCTGCTGCTGCTTCTTCTTCTTCTTCTTCTTCTTCTTCTTCTTCTTCTTCTTCTTCTTCTTCTTCTTCTTCTTCTTCTTCTTCTTCTTCTTCTTCTTCTTCTTCTTCTTCTTCTTCTTCTTCTTCTTCTTCTTCTTCTTCTTCTTCTTCTTCTTCTTCTTCTTCTTCCTCTTCCTCTTCCTCTTCCTCTTCCTCTTCCTCTCCTCCTCCTCCTCCTCCTCCTCCTCCTCCTCCTCCCTCTCCTTGGCTTAGTTTACAGTTTTAATCTTCTCCAAAGGTGTCCCACCCAAGTACTTATCTGACAAGATCCTGCTTAGTTTCTAAACCCAAACATGCCATACATATAAATATACATGGACACATCACTTAGAAAAGCAACACAATATATTATTGTTTGGTAGGACTGTGAAATGGTTCTGAATCACTTTGGAAGAGAATTTCTGCAATGACAATGCAGGCATTCTTGGGCTTTTAAATGAATGGCAGACAGGCACTGCATATATGCTTCTTTGCACTCTGAAGGACTTCTTCTGAACTGAATCTGAAACCTTACTCAGTTTTACTGTTGGCACAGCTGGACCCTTTATAAGTCCTACTCAGTGAGAAGAAGCAGGATTGCAGTCTTTTTCTTTCTTTTTTTAAACAAAAAATAAATGATAGAAGCAAAATGAGAAAGCACTACCCGTGTTTCCCCGAAAATAAGACCCGGTCTTATATTTTTTTCCTCCAAAAGAGGGATTAGGTCTTATTTTCAGGGGATGTCTTCCACTGTCTCACCTCATGACAACCCCGCCCAGCAGAAGCCTGTGTGGCAAGGAAATGCTTCTGATTGTGAAATGGAGATCGGGGGGTGGGGGGCGGGGGGGGGCGCTGTGCATGTCAATCCGGAGCTCATTTCTCAGCTGCAGAGGCCTTTCCTGAAGGCCTCTGACAGTGAAAGGGAGGCCGGGGGCGATGCGCGCAAGCAGTGGCAAGCGGCCGCAGAAGAAATGGGCCGGCCAGGCGAGGAAGGTGTCGGGATGTGGGAGGCCTTGCTGCAACTGTCCTAAGGAAAGTGGAGGTGGGGCACGTGGGGCAGCTCTACCCCCATCCCCACCTTAGCTTGATTTTTACTTGTGCACCTCACCCCACCTTGTGCAACCAGGTGCAATGGAGTGGGCAAGGTCTTAACTAGGGATTATTTTGGGGGCAGGTAGGGTTTATATTGGGTACACATGTAAAAATCAATAGGGCTTATTTTCAGGATAGGTCTTATTTTCAGGGAAACACGGCATCTACATTTAGAACTTGGCAGCATTTCCTGAAATGAGACCTCCCTCCCATTTGTGATCATTAGCGATATAATTAAATTTTAATCAGGAAAGGCACATTTTTAATTTGGACCCCATGTTGCATTTCCCACAAGTATTTGAGATAGGTTCACCCACAGATTTCTGATATGGCTTTACTTGTATATCTTCTTTAGCTAATCTCCGGGTTACCGCTCTCTTCTGAAGAGCAGAGATGGATAACATCATATTCCTCCATATACTTCCTACCCACAGAAAATGTAGGCCCTGTTTTTTCTTCTTCTAGCTATGATTCAAAAGTAGTGCTTTCTGGTCAAGCTGCTTTGAGACCTTCAAAGTGAATCCTTTCAAGAATTCCATTCCAATATAGCCCCAGCTATGATTAGCTGCATTGCTTGCAATGTCCTGTTGCCTTGGCTAACCGCTATCCTGCATAGTTATAGTATTTCCCCCGGGGCTGCCAGATTGTTTACATTTCTTCTCCTTTTCTTTATTCTTTTAAAATTTACAATTTCAAAAATGCAAAATAACAGGTAGTTCTTGTTTAGTTCTTGTTTGCAAGTGAGACAAGCAACTCAGTTTTTTTTAAGTGAAACAGTTGCTAAATGAAAGTCATGATTGTGATGTTGTTTCCAATTTTACTTCAGCTTTCATTTGCTTTATAGCATCAATAAGATGTGATGCTAAACAGATGAGTGAGCCTAAATAGCAGGAGAGAATTCCAGAACTCACGAGGAAGCTGAGTAAAAGGGCAAATCTAATAGCCCATTTTCCCCCACTCCCCACAGACTTGGGAATGTTTCATTCTGGAGCTGAGATAATCAGCAGGAAGGGAATTAAAGTTTGTACTTATATTCATTGGAGAGGAAGGGATTACAAGAGAGTAACCAGCCACACACACACAAAAACAATGCAATAGCAAAGCTGCTTGCCTAGCAAACCTGTTATGAGCCATGAGCAGCTTAGGAGGCAAAAGCCTTTAGTGTGAAATTGATTACGGTCTGGTCAGTTTCAGGCAGCTGCTGCATAGCCTTCTAATCAACTAATTAAGGTCACAGACCTGAGCTTGTTAACGTCCCTTTAGCACTTTTTAGGGAAGTGTTGCAAGGCAGAGAAAAGCAGCTAAGAAAAAGACTTGTTTAAGCAATCTTTCTGTTTTGCGAAGCGGGAGAGGAAAATTAAAAACTGGGTCAGGCACAGAATAATGCCTGTTAATGTGCTGTTATGGCAAACAGGTGACTGAGAAGAGGCAAAATGCTGCATCAGTAGTAAATATGGGCACTTGTTGAGCTGCGGTGGTGCAGTGGTTAGAATGAAGTACTGCAGGCTACTTCTGCTGAGTGCCGGCTACCAGCAGTTCGACAGTTCAAATCTCACCAGGCTCAAGGTTGACTCAGCCTTCTATCCTTCCGAGGTGGTTAAAATGAGGACCCAGATAGTAGGGGGCCAGAGGCTGACTCTGTAAACGGCTTACAGAGGGCTGTAAAGCACTGTGAAGTATATACTGTAAGTCTAAGTGCTATTGCTATTGTTGCTAAGTTACCTTTTTAATCACTGTCAAAACTGTGAATGGTTGCAGTCGAAGGCAGTCACTAAATGAGAACTACCTGTGTAAATACTTTTATTTTCTTTTAAATTGCGGTTTATCCAGGTTCAGTTCATCAAGACAGCAATATTACAATGTTAAATAAAATGGGGGGAAAAATCCAAGAGATCACATAAGGTTAAGATATCCCAGTGCAGGAAGACAGAGGGAGGTTATCTATGAGTGAAGGCAAACAAGGTGATTCATGCAGCAGACTCAATCCCTAAAAGGAAAGGCCACACACCAGGATACACAAAGGCCATCCATTCATGATAGACTTCCTTGCACAGGTAAGAAGGGGAAAAAAGGAAGGCATTGACCAATCACTGTTCTGTATTGGTCTTAATCCAGATGACCAACCAACTGGATCCCATTGTCAAAACACAGCAATCCATGCTCTGAAGTTGGCTTAGTGGCCTGGAAGACAAGCAATGTAGACTGCTGTGTGAAAATGCTCTATGTCAGTGATGGCGAACCTTTTTTGGTTTGCGTGCCAAAAGGGGGTGTGCGCGGGGGGGTCGCACGCATGCATGCCCACACCAATAATTCCATGCGCCCACCCACACATGCGCGTGCGACCCCCCCCGTTCGGAAAAACGCACTTCTGGTTTGCCTGTTGGGCCGTTTTTTGCACTCCGGGGCTTCAGGAAGCTTCCCTGAAGCCTCCGGAGGGCAAAACGGCCTTCCCCAAAGCAGAAAATCAGCTGGCCAGCGCGCACATGCGCGCTGGAGCTGACATAGGGCAACGCCTTGCTTGCGCTCATATATGGCTCCGCGTGCCATCTGTGGCACACGTGCCATAGGTTCGCCATCACTGCCCTATGTTCTTTGTTATAGCTCAAATACACCACAAAGTCCTAAGATCCTGAACACAAATGGAAGAGCAGAGACGATGGGCAGTTTTCTAAGTTTAATAATTTACTCTCCACTGGCATAAAAAAATATGCTTCCGTTAATAGGAGAGGGATCATTTTTTTTTTCTGTTGATAGAACAGGTATTCAATCAGTATTGAGGGTGGGGGACAGGACAAGGCGTCTGGAAGGAACAACCTATGTTCAAAATAAATATATTGGTTTCAAATGATTGAGTTCTTCTTTTTGGCTGCTGGCAGAACTACAGTTTAAATAATGTGGCAAATCTAGGACAATTTGATAGTTAGCTAATCTGCACAATACTCAGAAGCAAAAGAACACCGATTAGTTCTTAATTACTTAGTTTTTAATGCTGAGAAGGAGCTAAGAAATTTGATAAATATATTGAAACTCACAATGCAGGAGAAAATACGTTTAACTTAGTCAATATCTCTACAGGTAATCCTTGACTGACAATCAGGGGTGGGTTCTAACTTACCTCGCTGCCGGTTCGCTTCCTCCCGTGCCGCGTGGGCGCATGCCCGCTTCGCGCGTGCATGCACAGTACAAAAAAAAAGCCAAAAACAAGATGGCAATGCATGCGCAGTGTCGGAAACTTGGCTTCTGCGCATGCACAGAAGAAAAAACAATTAAAAAACAATTAAAAAAATAAAATAAAAAAAATTCAAAAAAAAAAAAAGATGGCGGCGCCCACAGACCGGCACTGACCGAACCGGATCCGTGATGTCATTGTGACATCAACAGCGGGTCGCTACCAGTTCGGGTGAACCGGTTTGGGTGAACAGGTCCGAACCGGGAGGAACCCACCTCTGCTGACAACTATTCATTTACTGACTGTTTGAAGTTACAACGGCATTAAAAAAAGTGATTTATGACTGTTTTTCACACTTATGACCATTGCAGCATCCCCATGGTCACGTAATCAAAATTCGGACACTTGGCAACTGGCATGTATTTATGACGGTTGCAGTGTCCTGGGTCATGTGATCCCCTTTTGCGACCTTTTGACAAGCAAAAGCCAGAGTCAACTGTGTTAGTAACTTAACAATTGTGATTCATTTAACAAATGTGGCAAGAAAGGTCATAAAATGGCATATAGCCCTCATCTGCCCAAATAGTCTAAAACCACATAACCATTTAACAACTGTCTTGCTTAGCAATGGAAATTTTGGGCTCATTTGTGGTCGTAAGTCAAGGACTACCTGTATTACTATTTGCAGGGGAACACATGCTTTGTTATGACCCGCCTTGGAGGGAAAGGAGTCCAAAAGTCCTCCATTTGTTAAAATAATGTAGAAATGCACCTAATACTTTTATTAAGGACTGATCCATACTTTAGAATGTTCAAATAATATTAAATTTGGAACTTGGATTATACTGAATCAGTGCCTCTGGCCAAGTAAGGAAATTAAAAATATAACCAACTATTCAGATCTAACATTAATAGTCTGCATCAGAATAACTTACATTAATCAGGCCTAAGGCTGAGAGCCATAAATCTCGTTTGAACTGAGCTACAGTCACAGAACAAATTGATTACTGGGCTCTAATGTCAGAGTGCCTTTTTGTGTTTTGTTCAACCCTTCCATATTTTCATAAAAAAATGCCGCTGTAATTTTGTATAGCCTAAGATATCTTTTCTAACAAAATCAGTAGAATTTACCCCTGAGTAGCGTATATTTCCACACTGTTGATTTTTTTAAAAATTCCCTTTGATTTATTCCCAAGGAATAAAAATCAGAACTATTCTGTTTTTAACATTACATACATTATATCAGTGTGAACAGTTTTGCAGAAACTAAAGAATAAGTCTCTATCTGGGCAAGTAAAACTAAATCCAGTAAAGATGTCTACTCATAAATGTTTTGGTTCTTTCCATGTAAAGTGTTCTGCTCGTTCACAAGATAAAAATAAATAAGAGGCAATATCTGTGACTATATAAAAACTGTTGAGGATATGAATGTCACGCCTTAGAGAGGCCGTGTCAAACAGCAGAATGTTAATGGATACTTCCAACGGTTAATAATGTAATTTAAATTCTGTGTAATAAAGGAACAGAAAAGTGGAGTGTCAAAGAAAATTAGAGGGAAATAGTCAAGTTTGTAGAGAAGGCCAGTAGAAATTTGAAACGAAGGTAGGTTTTTATATTTTTATTTTTATTTGTGTGTGTGTGTGTGTGTGTGTGTGTGTATACATATATACATATATGTATCTTTTTAAAGCTCTGTTTTCATCCAACACTCCAGCAGAAAGCAACCCCAACCAGTAAAAATTCAATAATATAAAATGTGAAATCAGTTAAAAATTGAACAGCAGAACAAAAATCAATAGCAAAGCTAGAAGCTTCAATTAAACTACTAAACCAGTGGGATGGAAGAGCAACTGAAAGCCTTAATTTGAGATGGAGAAGAATATCCCTAGCTTATTGTGTTACATCTATTCGAGTGAAATTATACTTTATTGTTTTGGCAGTCATAAACAAGTTCCCAAGTGCCAGGACACGTTGATACACATGTTTCTTTTTCATAAGTGTATTGAGCAGGCATGTGACAAGAATATTTGTCCTCAAGTTGTTTCAGATCTATCAAGATTTAGTTCAGAGTCTTCAGACAATTCATGAAGGCCGGCAAAGAAAGAACAAATGATCTTTTCCATGTAACACAGAAGCTCTGACAGCAACCAGTATCAAATACAGGCACCAAATCCTAAAACCCTTGACTGCTAAACTTATTTTGCAGCCAACACATTTCGAATAACAATTTAGAAATGATATGTTTGATATTTTATTGAAAGCATCCAAGCTTTCATGCTAAAATGGACAACACTGGGAAATCCAAATAATTTGGTTATAGACTATTAGGGCAGATGACTGCTATATAACCTTGTTTCCCCTCCATGGATAGATAACTGTAGATAAATAGGTACAACATCATCCTTTTATGCTAAATCCTATTATAAAAGATCCAGAAAGCAACAAAAGCAATCTATGCAATAAAATTGATTGGAAGACAAGCTCTTTTAATTTTACTTTTGAAAAAAATTTACACAGTACACTTTTCCCCCCCTTTTATTTTAACAAAGCATACAATAACACTGGTATACTAACTGAAACCACATCAGAAATCTCTAACTAATAGCTATGTTTATATACTGTTTTCAGCCATCCTTCCTTAGGAAACACAGTATCAACGGTAGAGACCCTCAAGTTTCTAGGTTCTATTATCTCCAAGGATTTGAAATGGACACCTAACATTAGAATCATCATTAAAAAGGCACAACAAAGAATGTCCTTCCTGCATCAACTCAGAGAGCTCAGGCTGCCCAAGGATCTGCTGATACATTTCTATAGAGGAATTACTGAGTCTGTCATTTGTACAGGTAGTCCTCGACTTACAACCAGAGTCCTTCGGGAGTTGGGCGGCATATAATTTTTATAAATAATAATAATAATAACCACAATTGAGCCCGACATTTCTGTTGCTAAGTGAAACATTTGTTAAGTGAGTTTGCTCCATTTTATGACCTTTCTTGCCATAGTTGTTAACTGAATCACTACAGTTGTTAAGTTAGTATAACATGGTTGTTAAGTGAATCTGACTTCCCCATTGACTTTGCTTATCAGAAAGTTGCAAAAGATGATTTACATGACCCCACAACACTGCAACTGTCATACATATGAGTCAATTGCCAAGCATCTGAATTTGGATCACATACCCATGTAACAGTGAAAACTGGTCATAAGTCACTTTTTCAGTGCCGTTGTAACTTTGAATGGTCACTAAGTGAACTGTTGTATGTCGAGGACTACCTGTACCTTAATTGCTGTCTGGTTTGGCACAGCAACCAAACAGGACAGGTACAGACTTCAACGGATATTTATAAATGAAAAACAACAACAACAACAATAAAAAAAAAAA
The DNA here is from genome assembly GCA_003457575.1 of Thermophis baileyi. NCBI lineage: Eukaryota > Metazoa > Chordata > Lepidosauria > Squamata > Dipsadidae > Thermophis > Thermophis baileyi. Next base: position 2,898,855 of record QLTV01003780.1, read on the forward strand.
ACAATTGCAACCAGCATGCCTTCCATTGCACAAGCTAGAAAAAAGGGCACAAACTAGAAAATCTCTATGGACCCCTCACATTTTGGACATAAAATGTTTCAACTTCTTCCCTCTGTATGCCATTACAGGGCATCGCATGCCAAAACAATTAGACACAAATATAGTTCTCCCCCCCCCCATACCATCACTCTGCTGAACAACTAATTCCCACGGCACTCCCTTAGGCCTAAATATATTTGCCCATGTAGTAGGCTGAACTGATATTACCCTTCTCTTCTTCTCTTCTTTTTCATCTTCTCATGTTTCCTACTACCTTCTCCTATTGGTATCTATGATTTATCACTTGTTGTATCTTATGATTAATGATTGTAACTATGATCTATGGTATAAGACCTATCACTTTGTTGTTTGTATGTACACCGAGAGCTTATGCACCGGAGACAATTTCCTTGTCTGTCCAATCACACTTGGCCAAAAAAGAATTCTATTATGAAAATATAAGGTGAGCATGCTACTCCATGTGGGCTATTACTTCCCACCTCTTCATAAATGAATGAAGAAATCAGAAAAGACAAAGTTCCTTACTGCATCTGAACTAATTTAAAGACTTCTTGTGGCTGTATTTTAACAGTGTTTCAGTTATGGTTTACCAATCCTAATGTATTTTGAGAGAATAAAACTTCACCTTAGATCTGGCGGTTGACTTTTTTGGGGTGGGTGGGGTGGGGGAGGTACCATTCATCTGAACAGAGAAAGTAAATGGGAATGAGCAAGCTTTATGTAGCAGCACAGAGTTCATTTACCTTGCGGTTTAATAAACCAAAACATAGCTAGGACAGTGCTGCAGGGAATGTGAAATTGCAATGGATATTAGGAGAAGTCAGCTGTCTTGCAAAAGTCTCATTAGGATGCAGAGCCAACTATGCCCTGAATATCTTTTTTTTTTCCAGTGTTCAGTGATGAAAGACAAAGAAAATATCAGAGGCTCCATGGGTCTCCAGAGCTGCTTCTTGATATTCCCATGGATGGTGTGGAAACAGCAACATTAAATTGTTCCTGCAGACAGGACAAAAGGAAAGGAAACAGGTATGCTACCCACTTCATAAATAGCTCACTCCTTGACCTGCGTGGGAGAACCTGTAAAGGCTTTATATAGAAGGTATAAGGTAGTCCATCAACCCTGGCAGAACAAGGGCAATATTTGGTTCCTTAATGTTTGTTTTTTTTACTTCAGCCACAGGTTTTCAAACAGTAAGAAAAAGTTACAGTCAACTGCATAAATAAGGTATGCACACAACTTTATCCATAAGAGTTATGAAATATGAAAAAAAAATCACAGAACTATGAACTTGTATAAGATTAATCTCTCTTCCTGACAATGCTGGAAGCCAGAAATATGTGGGAATTAAATTTGTCTCAAAGGCAGGGATCCAGAAGGATTTTGTCCTCTATCTTTCTGAGAACAAATTTGTATTTTTTGCTTTCAGCAAAGTCTTTTCAGTTCTTCCTTAGGGGGAAAAAAATCTAGTTTCATTTCAAAACTCTATTTTACCACAAAAAAATGTCCACAAACACAGAAGTTGTTTTCATTGGCAACATTTTTCCCCAGCCCATCTGCAAAGAGCATGATATACATCTTTTCAGTAGGAAGCCTGCTGTGTCTCCCAGGGATGGCGACATGACACTCTCTTCACCTTGTTAAGCAACAGATTGTGGCAGCACGGACTGGTGGCAAATTGACACTAGTTTGCACACCAAAGGCATCTGCATGATACACTCTGAAGATCTTTAGAGGTCATCACATACAACGGCAGGCTGATTTTTAAAAAATAGATTCTAGCATTCAGTTTAGCTCACAAGAAGAAGAGTTTCTCTTGAGAGGCTATGAAGTCTCACAAAGTTGTGTAAGTACTGTCAAACTGGGTTGTAGTATGCCTTGTTGCCTGCTGGTTATAGCAGGCTCTAACCCTTCCTTCCTTCCTTCCTTCCTTCCTTCCTTCCTTCCTTCCTTCCTTCCTTCCTTCCTTCCTTAGTTACCCCTCCTAGAAGAATGAAATATTTTGAAAAGGCAGAATATTATATTTTCCCTAAAGGAGAAACATGTTTCTAAAGACAGAAACTCAGAGATTCAGCTCCCTGCCCCCAGCAGATATTTGGTGCCCATTGAGAAGGACTGGGCCAGCCTATCTACAAAACAAAAGACCTTCAGCTCCAGGATTAAGACATGACCCTCCAGGACGAAATAGGATTATCTAGCAGCATGGCTCACTGCATTGCAAAATCACCTGGGGACATTGCATCACCCTCCAGGCTTTAACCAAACTTGATTCAGACAAAAATGACCCCACATGGACCCATGGGAGTCTGACTACAGCCAATAGAATACATTTCTTGCACAGGAACAGGAAGCTCAAGGGCAAGGCCCAAGAGAAGGTCTAAATAACCCTCACTCTCCACTCCATGTGGTCAGCTGCCCAGGACCTCAAACCCATGCCTTCCTTCCTTCGTGCCTTCCTTCCTTCCTGTTTGTTATTGCACCATTAAGAAACTGGCCTCAAGGGCTGGCAGGAGTATATAAATTTTAATTTTGAATTTCACTCTGTAACCTTTGAGTCAAAGAGATGCAACTAATTCTATGTTTTCACAGACATTACAAGATTGCAATGAAAGACCACGGAAACAGTTTGTAGCTATTGTTCACTGCTGTAATTCTTGTAAATTGCTTTATAATTATCATCTGCCCAAGTATACTGCAATCCGGATGATACGTACCACTCAGCATCTCCTTACCTATTTCTGTTTCCTAATAATGTGGCCTTGGAGTGAAGGATGAGAGGAAAAGAGAGAAAATGAGACCTGTAGTTCCAAGTTCCTATTGCTTCTTGTATGCAGAATATTTAAAATGTTTCAAGAGCTATTCTGACAGAACACTCAAGCTGTTTCAAGTTTCGTTCTGCAAATCAAGTCATTTTAACTGCAGTTATTTTGCCTGGCAAGGCAAAGCAAAATAGTTGCCACAATCTAAGTTCTGTTTCAGTCTTGCACAGAAGAGGGTCATAACCGTGATATTTAATTGCTGTCAATGCTTTGTAATAATTACTAATAGACATCTAAAGCCACCTGACTTCTTGAAGCTGTTTCAGTGATTATCTGTGTTAATTAACACAGCAATTGAATGATCAAAGTTAATTTTTAAACCTGCTCCTGCTGATGACTCTGATGACAAAATTAGCATATTGAGGACTGACTCTCTCTCTCTCTCTCTCTCTCTCTCTCAGCTAATTCCTTGGGATAGCGTAAGGCTTGGAACATATTTAAACATCAAACTCTACAAAGTGACAGGTTGACCTAGAAAAGGTACGCAACTTCCTGTAACTGGAGATATGTAGTAATGCAGGAGTGTCAAACTTGCGGCCCGCGGGCCGGATGTTTCATGTGATGGCCACGCCCACCCATTTTAGTGAAGGGAGAAAAAGTTGCAATAGGTCACGTGACGATGTGTCATCGTGAATTTGACAGCCCTGTAGTAATGTAAGCTGCATACTTCACACACTCGATCACCCAAACCACAAAAGGTTCTTTACATTAATGCATATTTGTTTCTAGAATATTTATCCTTTAATGTGTTTAGTATCTTTATATCTGTTGTTTTTATAGTTGTTGTTTTACAGCTCATTATATGCTGCTCAGAAATGCTTTTTGTGACATTAGGGGCTGTACAAATTTGATAAATAAAAATGTTAAATTCTCTCACTGACTGTTTAGAAGACCACCTCAGAACTGGAAAAATTGTATGGGACTAGCAAATTGAGCCTTTTTAACACTATCCTATGGATAGAATATGCTTTAACTTCTCCTATGCTACTAAAAGATCATATGAATCACCCTTTCTTTACATGGTAGCATTAATTTCTCAATAAATATGCAGAGTGGCCTACTTTGATGTTGCAGTGTATAAAGTTAATCAAGAACATATGATGAATAAAAACCAATAGATTAAAGAATATATCTTGAATATTGCTGCTTTTGTAAAGTTATTTGCTTTAGTCTTAGTGGCTTGACATTTTACCCTTTATTTAAATTGCACTTCTGATATTTTTTAAATTGCAAAGTTAACGTTATGGAAAATAACTCTGTAGCATTGTGATTATTGGATGTATAGCCCTTAATGTTATGTACAATGTAATGGGATATTAGGCAATGTTACGTATTTCATAGTGCACTGTTTTTATAGGCAGTCTTTTATTACAATTTTCATTGTTTCTGTGTTAAGAAACTGGTTTATAGTAACTACATTTGAAATTTAGCTAATTGTAACTGCAATTGAGATATGACTCTGAGTGTTTAAGAAAAATCATTGTACAATCTTGAGAAACATAAGTGTAACACTCTGCTGCACCTTTTTCTAAATAGCTTTATGGCTTTATTTTTGTCCTTTAATTTTGAATTATTTGTATTGGTTACAAGATGAGAAATGTCATTAGGAACAAATCTCTTGAAAATATATAAGATTCATGAGAGTAGACACTCAAAATTATAAGAAACACTGGCAAAAAAAAAAAAAAGCACAGAGAGAGAAGAGGAAACAACACACACTGCATCAGTATGTAGCAAATCATCAGCAAATGACTCAATGAGTGAGGTAAATTTTAATCATTCCATAAATAACCCCAAATTTTCTATGTTGGATTGGCATGTGGATCTACAGCAAATATCCTGTACTGAGTTTGATATAGACTTGGAAGCAAAACATTGTTTGCTGGCACCATATACACAGCTTTCAGTATATGAAGAGTTATATTAAACAAGAACAATTAAAAATAATCCTGGGGAAATCAAAATTAAGACTAAAAGAAGTTTCCTTTAAAGAACAGATATCAAATAGCAGAGGGTACAAATATTGATAGGAACTGTGCTGGCAAAAATATAGGCAAGACCCTAGGAAGAAAGACAAAATCTGTCTCTTACAGCACAAACAATATAGCCCCATCACATTCATGACTTATAGCTGATAACAGATTTAATGGCAACAGAGGCCATTCCAAAAGCGCCTTTTCTAATTCCCTCTTCCAACTGTTATGCTATCAAGTGCGCCTGTGTGAACTAGAGATTTGTATATAATCTTTAAGCAGATTATTCGATATTTATTTCATTTATTTAAAACATTTATATAATCTCCCAACTTATACCAAACTCTGGACTGCTTCCAATCAAGAATTGAAACAGTATTAGTAATAAAACAATATTAAAATCATATTAAAACACTGAAAGCAATTATATATTACTAAAAATCTTGTCGTTAATTACCTAGATGAAACTATGCATCATAGTGTAATAATTTTTGAACAAGATCTCTCAAATGTGTCCAAAATCCCAAACCTATGACTCCTGTGGATATAAAATTGGGGAAACTTGTGGCTGCTTCAGTGCTAGTGGCTGCTGTTGTAATCACATGATCTTCATTTTCAATGTTCCATGACAGTTTCCCAGCCACTCTCACAATCCCTCCCTCCCTCCACACCCAGCAGCAAAGAATCGATTTATCAGGTGACTCTTAAAGAAACAACAACTTAAGGTGCATGAAAAAGGCCTGGATATTTTATTGCTTTATGTATCCCTTTTCTAGCATTCAAACATGCATACGTATCTATATCCTATCTTTGTTCAAGAAATCAAGGAACATACATAGTGCTCCATCCTCCTGTTTTTCTTCACAACAACCTTGCGAGGTAGATTGGACTGAAAGCCACCTAGTGAGTTGCTGTGGCTTCAGGTGAGTAGAAACCTGATTTCTGTGGTATCAGTTAAATATATTAGCCATAATAGAATAGAATAGAATAACAGAGTTGGAAGGGACCTTGGAGGTCTTCTAGTCCAACCCCCTGCTTAGGCAGGAAATCCTATACCACTTCAGACAAATGGCTATCCAACATCTTCTTTAAAACTTAATACCTTAGTCCTTCACCACCCTGTTTATTTTTCAACTGCTTCCTACTGTAGAATTGATTGTAGACCACTCCCCTCTTTGGCTGCTGGAGATCAGGTAAAGTGGTCTCACTGTAGACATCAGAAAGTTATGGAATCCTATTTAAAACTGTCTTTGACAGCATCCTACAATTCAGTGGAAAAGCAAATAGAGATTCTAAACTGTTCTGAAATTATAATTGCAACATACTACATTGTGGTAAAAGAATTAAATTAGTAAATTAAATGGGAGGGGTATATGCCCATCCCTGTGCCCAATCACCTAATGGCAAAGCCCAACAAGCAATCAGCCATTGGCTACTTTGGAACAAAAGCCTAAATTTGAAATCTCTTGACAATGGTGGTTGAGGAGGGAAGCATGAGGAAGCAATTTGGATGCCTGCTGGCTAGGTAGGAGTGGCTGGGGGGTACCAGCTGTCAATAGATGGGGGACTGGGGATGCTGTTTTCCTATGGCTCCCTTTATTCCCTCTCCCACCCCAAGCAGGCAGTTGCACCGGTCAGCCAAGGAAGAAGAAGAGGAAAAAGAGTTTTTTTTTCAGAGCTCTCCTGATGGTCATGAGGTAAGGAAAAATGTTGCAAGCCTATATTATATGAGGAAAGAAGAAGGAAGAGAGAATGATTGGAATGCCTACCGGCATAAAAAAATCAAATGGTTACAGAGGGTAAATGGAGTCAGGTCAAAGCTAAGGAACCTTCACTGAAAAGAAAACCAAGAATAAACCTTCAGGTCAGTTCCAGGAGAACTTTAAGTAATCTCTGCAACCCAGAGATCAAGAGAGAATCCAGACTTTCGAAATTATGATCTCTCCTTTCGTAGTAAATCCTGTGGATGTGACATATTTTGGCAGAACCTTGAAGCATTCTGGACTACATCACATAAGGTTTCGGAAGATAAGGTATTGTTATATTACAAACAAAGAACTTACATTGAGTAAAATCACTTAACTCAATAGAATTCAGTAAAATCAAAGACCAGTGATTAAATCAGGGGAGTTAGGTGCTGAACTACAAAGACAATTGAGTAAAATCCAATTCAAAAAACTAGAACTAACTTGACCAAGGTATAGTAAGAAAAATGAAATAAACATTGGGATTTTAGAATACCCGTGTTTTCCCGAAAATAAGACCCTGTCTTATATTTTTTTGAACCCTGAAATAAGCACTTGGCCTTATTGTCATGCATGCAAAAATAAGCACGATTGCCGATTGGGCTTATTATCAGGGGATGTCTTATTTTGGGGGGAAACAGGGTACTAATTCCTATCAGGAGGCTTTCGAGAAAAATATAGCATGCCTTAAAAGTCAGTAACCTTTGTTCTATATGTTTACGTTTAATTCTGGGTTATATTTAATAATCAAATATTCTATAGTAGGTCATTCTGTAATTAAGTGCAGTCTTCATGTAGTCAATTAACCACTTCAAACATTTTGTTACACTTCTAATTTTCTTCCTTACATGCTTTTTGAGTGTGTCTGTGTTAGGAGTAATTGTTGTATATTCTGAAAAATGAAATGAAGGTTTTTCCTGGCAAAAGTATATTTTTCTGGAACAAGCAATTGGGGCCAGTAACAACCAAGAATAAATTGATTGAATCTTTTTTACAAAAGCAGGCTAAATTCTATTTTAGTGATATAATTTTTAAATATGTAATTTTATATAAATGTTCATAATTGTGAGTTGTTTTGGAAAGCATATAACATTTTCCAAGTATTTATTTTAAATAGCTTATCAAAATACAGCCTTCCTTCCCATGTTCCTCCAAGGAACGTGATTTGTATAGGCAATTTAGAAAAAATATCACCAATCTTACATAGGTCTTATTGAATTTGTTTAAATATTTGTTTGTAAAATTATGCATATATTCCCCCCCTTTTTCCCTCCTTTCATTAGCCTAAACACATTATCTGTGCTTTGCATTTTTTTTAAAGTAGTTATACTAATTTTTGAAAGTTAAATACTTACAGGATAAATAACTGAATAAAGTCAATGAGAATGAATAGGGCTCTATGTCTTATCTTCCTAGAGCAAAGAAGATTATTGTTATTTTAGGACATGGTTGGATAACTCAAATCTGCTAGTGAGAAAATCATTTGAATGTGAAACTGATACATGCAGAACTCCAAATAGAATCAGTGTGACTTCACACTTTTGGAGTGACTTATTCTATAGGATAGAAAATAGATAATATAAGATTTTTTTAAAAAAAGAAAAGAAAATGCTTGCATCTCTTCTTCAGTTAATTTGCCTTATGTCTAAACATAGCAAAAGCTTCATGATGCTAAGAATGGAATCATATGTATGGAAATCGCACATAGAAATTATAAACCAATAAAATTGTAATGGATGCTGCTATCAAACTTAACATGAATCACAAGCTTCAGAAAAGCTCTAAAGCCATGAAAATTAATACAATGGTTTCATTATGAGAAACTCAACTAAAATGGTATGGGGCATTAATGCATTGCCTTTTTGACTCTGTTAAGTTTTTTTATTTACACATTGAGATATTAATGAATTGAATTTCAATTCAAAACACTGATTTGCCTTTGAATTATGCTCATTAACGTGCTAGCCACTTCTAGGAATTAATTTAATAGCATATCAGTACTGGTTTCTAAACCATGAATGCCACTTCTAGAAATCTTCTAGCAATTGGGCCTGCTTTAACACATCAATAATTCTGCATGACTGCTCTGAAGTACTGGGATATATAGCAGAGAGGATTTATCTTAGAAGCAATTAGGGGTATTCTCCAATGCAGTAGTCACGTCAATACCCATTATATTATTATTCCATCCTGGATACTAACTTTCTACTGTTACCGTATTCCAAAGTATAATCAGAAGAGCCAACTAAAACATTAATCTAGTACCACAACCCATTACAATTATGGCAACTACAGGCTGAAGGTCACGGGTCAGCATACTTAGTTCTATTCAAAATGTATGTTAAGGTACATACAGCTGACTGCTAGCTGCAGTTCAGCGGTTCAAATCTCACTGCCTCAAGGTTGACTCAGCCTTCCATCCTTCTGAGGTGGGTAAAATGAGGACCCAGATTGTTGGGGGCAATATGCTGACTCTGTAAACCGCTTAGAGAGGGCTGTAAAGCACTGTAAAGCGGTATATAAGTCTAAGTGCTATTGCTATTGCTATGAAAATTTCAGAAGGATAGGAGAAAATCACTAGAAACATGCGGTTTTTAATAATTTATTAAATTTATATTTCACCTGACTCCTGGTGTATACATTTAATATTATGGCCAGGTGTTCAGATTGGATTTGGAATTTTTATCTTGAGACCCGGGGTGGATAGACAGACAGACAGACAGACAGACAGACAGACAGACAGACAGATGTTGATGTTGATAGTCTTAGTGGTATCATTGTAGGATCTAAGCTGCAACTGACTGATGGTGATTTTGCAATTGACTGATGGTGATTTTATCAATGGCCAATGGTTGTTCCAGTTGTTTTGGAATGGCACCCAAGGCACCTATTACTATTGGTACTACCTTTGCTTTCTTTTGCTACTGTCATTCTATTTCTATTTGCAGGTCCTTGTCTTTGATAATCTTCTCCAGTTCTTTCTCTTCTATTCTGTTGTCTCTGGGTACTACCACCTACACTACCCCCCCCCCTTTTTTTTGTCTTTCTTATCAACAATTGTAAGTCTGGAGTGTTATGTGGCAGGTACCTGTCTGTTTCAATTCAAAATCCCCAGAGAACATGATTCATTGTTATTGGTTTTCTGGTCTTCCTATCCAGGGCTTTTAGTTCTGCTTGAGTCCGGTCCACTATTCCAGCAGTGTATCTTTTTATTATTATTATTATCATCATCATTCCCAGCTTCTAAACGTAAAAAATATACTTATGTGCCTCATATTGTTCTCATTCCTTGCTTTCAAAAAATTAAGGTACCATCACAGTTCCTAATTTCACTGAATGAATGAGTCATTAGGCAAGGAGTTATCCATTATTTTAAATATAGTCAAAGCAGACACAATATATTTTCTTGAGATTTCTTGAAGGTTTTTTTGCCTATAACTGGATTAGATCTCACAGTTTCCTGGTTTTCTAGCCCAATGTCTAAACTACTATACCAAACTGACTCTTAGATAAGGACAGATAGTATTAATATAATTTAGTGACATAATAACAAAGACATAGGAGAATGAGAACCAAAGAACAGTTTGTACAGTTTGTTCCGTGCCTTTCTCTTTCTCTTCTCTTTCTATAGAGATATCAATCTTTCAACTCTTTTTTCAATTGCAACTGAAAAAAAAATTGAAATGGTTTTTTTCTTCCAAATATTCTTCTTCAGAGAATACTTTATATTGCATCTTTTCTACAGAATGTGGTGACTTAACTAGTTATGGTTGCTCATGGTTCACCCATGTAACATTTCAATTTCAAAAACTGCATTGGCTCATAATTGGCTTTTGGGTATAATAAATGTTGGTTGTCACCCTTACATGGTTTGGAATCTGGGTAATAAGAGAAAACTACCTACTGCTGGGATGTCAAACTCACGGCATCACATTTAAAGAGCCGAGGTGGTGCAGTGGTTAGAGTGCAGCACTGCAGGCTACTGCAGCTGACTGCTAGCTGCAGTTCAGCGGTTCAAATCTCACCGGCTCAAGGTTGACTCAGCCTTCCATCCTTCTGAGGTGGGTAAAATGAGGACCCAGATTGTTGGGGGCAATATGCTAACTCTGTAAACCGCTTAGAGAGGGCTGTAAAGCACTATGAAGCGGTATATAAGTCTAACTGCTATTGCTATTGTCGTCACGTGACGTATCATGACATTTTTCCCCTTTACTAAACCAGGGGTGGGCATGGCCAGCACGTGACACATCCGGCTCGCGAGTTTGACACCCCTGACTGTATGTAAATTTGCCCATCTGGTAAAATCTGTCAGAGAGAACTTAATCCTGCTTCCAAACTTCTTGGGATTACTCTCAGGATCATGGGGCATGTATCCTTTCGAGATAAGGCAGCTCAGGAACCATTCTGCACAAGGATTACAAGAATCTTTTCTTATTGTTATAGGATATAACAACATAATCTTGAAAGTATGTCCAAAGTTTCTCAGACTCATGATGAAGTTGAATTTCTTTTTCATGCATTCTCCTTTCTCTTGACTGAATTGTCTCTTATCTTGCTTTAACTGCTCCTCTTCAGCATTGTCAGTCCATAGCTCTAACAAGGCCTTCTCTGTTCCTGCTTTCACTCTTTGAACTAGCATGCGCCTGGGATTGGAACTGCCTGGGCCATTCTATCTTTTGGAAGGCTATAAAGCCAGACTCTTCCAAGGGATTTTGAAGGGATAGTTTAAGTTTTGTTCCCTTTGAAAAGAGGCTGTATGTTGTCTGCTACTTGTAGACAGCAAGGAAGATAGGCAAAAGAGGATAAAGCAACAGAATGAGCTACATTTGGAAATGGCTCAGGCAGACACACCTTTAATTCACGGAGGTACAAAGAGGAGGAGGAGGTACAATACAATTAAACTTTCAAGATTCTGTTATTATAGCCAGCATTTCAACCTTTCTATGAATTTGATTTCTGGTCTACCTTGTACGATAGGCAAATATTGACTGCATTGTGTTATACTATGTTGTATATTAATGTATTGTACTGTACTGTATTTTTCTTTTTAACTTTATTATTGAGTAAACCACTCAAAAATTGCCATCTATTGGAGAGCAATATAAACTTCTCTTTTTATATATATGTATGTCTTCAATAAGAGCCCTTGAAATGATGCATTAGGATAAGAGTCAGAAACTGAAAGAATCAATGATTAACCAGTGTAAACAGATAATGCCTGTAAGTGTTGTTAAGCATGGCATATTAATAAATCCCAATTTTTGAGGGGGGGGGGGAAGTCAGTAATTACAAAAGGGGGAATTGTTTAGAAACTGTTAAATAAAGGATACAAATTAACGTGAACTGTTGAATTACTACCACAAACAGAGGTTTTATTTTAAGAGAAACAATATTAGGAAGAAGTCACATGTTAATTGGTAATTGGCAGTCATTTGCCTACTTTCTATTCAGGTTGTAGACTAAGGGCAGCTGTGCAAGTTAGTGCCTACTGAAATCAAAGAGGAGTTCTTCTCAGCCAACAGACAGATCACTTTTTCATATTTAAAGGAACTCAAGAAAGCCTGCCAGGACCTAGAATTTTACACTAGCTGTAACTAAATGACTAGCAGGTGGCTTTGTGCACAGAAAAGCAAGGGCAAATATTAATAATTTATGCTATTCTCTATAGCATATTCCAGGAAAAGTAGGGTTTCCCACAAACAACAGATTGTTTCATAATGCAAAAAGGAACAAAAAACTATGTCCCAAATTCTTGTAAGGATTTCTGTTATAATAAATAGATTTGCAGGCAAATATGTGATGCAAAATTATGTCCTTTTATTCAACATAAGGCTGGGGAATTTATATATATATCCATAGCTAGCTCCTGCTGTGATAAATTACTAAAAAAATATTCATTTCCTTATCCTGGTAAAATACGTATTGCTTAGCCTCAGATCAAGGTTGTTGTTTTTTAATATATATTTCTCAAAACATTCAATTCTTTTGTTAAACTTCTGAAAATATGCCTTGCTGCTGCTATAGAACAATTCAGAAATTGGTCTCTGAACTAAAGTTAGAACCAAAAAGGTTTTCTGAGGTTGTGTCCTTCCCTGAAAACTAATTTGTGAAAAAATAAATTATTAAAATGATTCTTCATTATTATAAATGTAGGCAATGATTTTGTATTTTGTATTAGATCTGCACTGACCTTTCACTGATTGCTAGTAAAGGCAACTTAGGATAAAAACTGGTGTTAGTTACATTCATATAAAATAGTACTTAAAATGAACTGTTTAACTCACATATTTGTATGTCTTAAAATATAGAAATATGTACTATGTAAATATGGAAATATGGAAATATGGAAATTTAGAAAAAAAATATCTTCCCACTGCTCCAGTTCCAGTAGAGAGGGCTCTACATTGCTACATTGATCAGGATTGTAATAATCAACATTTTTGCATTGAAATGGCTGAATTAAAGAGAATAAAAGAATTGTAATAAAATGTAACTGCCCATCGTTCTGGAGAGGCATGATAAGAAACCACAGATTGGGCACATGGGTTTTCTAAATTTGTTGCTTTCCAAATATGCTTCTAAATGTACTTGGTGAGCAACAACATGGTAGTTGTTTTTGCTTTTTATCTACTTTGTACAAAGCATTTCCTGCTTATGTAACCAAATAAAGTATAAAGGCATGCTGAATAAATAATTTCGGGTTCTAGGTTTATCCACCTTTGTCCAGATCTGAATTAACACGTGACTCAGAAGAATTGAACTCTGTACCTTTGTTCGTGCCAGGCCAGATCTAGTTTTCCTGCTTGAAAGTGGGCCATAGGTGGTAGGTCTTCTCAGCTGTGGCACTGAGATAGCCCACCATCTAAGGTGAGGTTTGCACCATCAGTCCTGACTCTCTGAATGGCCTTGAAAATGTAGTTGTTCGATCAGGTCTGGGAACCCCAAGGAATTGGTAAATTAGTAAGGTGACTCCATTATTATTCATATCCCTTCACCATTATTTTATTTTTAACTGAATTTTGCAGATTTTAATGTTTTTACTTTATAATAGTAACGTGATCTTTATTATTATTATTGTTTTTTTTTTATTAATTACACACCACCCAGAGTCATACAATAGCATTGTTTTGTGAGATGGGTGCCTATATACAATAAATTTGAAAAATAGATAAATATGATGCCTTAATAAAGCAACTAGAATAGGAACATGTTTATTTTGAAAAGAATATTTATTTATAATGAAGAAGCACTCAAATCATTATTTTTATGAATACGGAAGTGGTTTTAAATATGAAACGCACTAAAAATATTCTATTTTAATATATTCTAATTCTAATCTAGTACTTTAACCATTTAGTACACAAGCTTGATTGTGAGCGGTAGCCCTTTCTATCATGTAATTGAGAATATATATCTATATCTATATCTATATATCTATATCTATATATGTGTGTGTGTGAGTGAGTGTGTGTGTGTGTGTGTGTGTGTGAGAGAGAGAGAGAGAGAGAGAGAGAGCGAAGAGAAGAGAAGAGAAGAGAAGAGAAGAGAAGAGAAGAGAAGAGAAGAGAAGAGAAGAGAAGAGAAGAGAAGAGAAGAAGAGAAATTGCTGGGTTCTTTGGATTTTCTCCGCTTGATTTTCTTTCCGCAGATTTTTCATTAACAAAAAAGGTAACATCATCAGCACTCTGATCTGGAAAAGTGAGGTTTGTTTATAAATAGCATTTTGTACTACTAACCTTGTGTGGTTTTAGGTAGGATGTGCTGATTTGTAGTATTGTTCCTTCTTTGATTGACATTCTCTGGTTCTTATTGTGATGATTATATGCTGGTTCCTACTTATCTGGGTACTGGTTTGTGGGTGTGTGACAATGCTCTTTACCCTCCTTCTTTAACTAATTTGGCTGTCCTTTTGAATGGTTTATAAGTGGGGTTTATTTCTATATGGATATTAACTGCTAATTTGTCAAGCTTCCTGCATTCCTCCTCCTAAAATGTCTATAGCTCTTAGACCTAAAATGTCTACAAGTTCTTAAATTGAATCTCTCATTGGACTTGTTGGTGTGCTGTGAAATTAATGAATTTTGATTATGACTTCTGCATGCCAATTAATATTCATTGATGTGTTGTACAGGAGATCTTAGAATGTGGGAAACCCCATGAGCCAATCAGCTTTTTCATCCAGCTGATCAAGATGAAAATACACTCCACCTCATGCTACAAGGAAAAACAACAACAATTAAGCCCCATTCCATGGGAAATTACTACAGGTAGTCCTTGACTTATGACCACAATTGAACCCAAAATTTCTATTGCTAAGTGAGGCAGTTGTTGAGTGAGTTTTGCCCCATTTTATGATCTTTCTTGCCACCGTTGTTAGAATCATTGCAGTTGTTAAGTTAGTAACATGGTTGTTAAGTGACTCTGGCTTCCCCATTGACTTTGCTCATTAGAAGATTGCAAAAGGTGATCACATAACACTGGGATTCTGCAACTGTCATAAATGTGAGTCAGTTGCCTAGTGTTTGAAACTTGATCACATGATCATGGGGATGCTGCAAGGGTCGTGTGAAACAAGGTCCTAAGTTACATTTTTCAGCGACGTTGTAACTTTAAATGGCCACTACATGTACTGTTGTAAGTAGAGGTCTTATGTTTCCAGAAAATAGTGTGTAGATTTATATGACTGTTAACAACAACCAATGAACAATTGCCATATGGAACTAGCTGTGAAGCCACATAGCCACCATTCCTCCATTATATTTCATGCCCTATTGCTGGCCATAATAAAAAGATAGGACACTAGTAATTTTCAGACACTGGATATTCATGTATTAGCTACTGGCTAATAGTTATAATTATATTGCTGTGATGGCTAGAATGGAGGAGATAATTTCTAAAATGAGGTTGTTGTTTTTTAAATGAATCCCTATAGGAGTATAAAAAAATATCTTAAAGGAGCAATTCAACTACTCTTACATAAACACAAACATAGTGCTAATAGAGAAAGGTTGAACATGCATCTCCAGATAACCTCCTTAGTTTTCTTGGGAAAAAGAAGATGAGGAAAGAGAATCTTTGTCAGTTTTTCAAAATTCTCCCATTAACAATAAAGTATATTTTTGTCTGTTTCCTGACTTGGCCTACTTCAAAGGCTAACATCAATCTAAATAGAGAAAGACTATTCCCTATTCAGAGATGCATAGAATCTTGCCATTATTTTTAATGGAAATGGAATCAGATCCTTGGGTCATCTCAGTGTCCACAGAATTTGATTAAGCCTTGTTACAACACCAACAGCAAGTATGTATGTATATATATATGTGTGTGTATGTGTGTGTATACACACACACACACACACACACAGAGAGAGAGAGAGAATTAAATTAGCATTTTGGTAACAATTTGCGTCCACTGGAAGTTACATTTCTGAACTTCTAGGGGAATTTGCCAGAGAAGCTTGGAAAAGTCCAGATTAATATCAGACTTTCATGGCTCAGTGTAAATTGCTTAGGATAGATCAGTCAGCAGAATTTCTTACATATTGCTCCAAACTGACTTTTGTTCTGAGTCTGATGAAAGAAGGGGCAATCAGATAACCTGGGTCCTGACCGAGGGCAACAATCCTTTGCTTGACAATTATTAGAAGTTCATTGGGAGCAGGAAGAATTTCTTTTCCATCTCAAAGATGGCTACAACACTATTAGATTCCCACTCTTACCTTTTTTTTTTCCTTCTCTGATTCAGCACTTGGAATTTCTTTCCTTCCCAAAAACTACAGAGTTTGCTGATAGTGTTGTGGAGCAGAAAACAACTGCATTGCCTCTTCATTGGGTATGTGAAGAATTTGTAGTCATGAGCTGAGATTCAACTAAGAGCCATTATCAATGTCTCTTAAGAGTTAGCATTTAAAAAAAAATGTGGATATTCAGTTTGAAGAAAACATTCATTTAACAGTCTAAATTCCCAACATTAGTATCTACATTTTTATGTCTAAGAATGATAATTCCTGAGGGTTGTTCATGACTATAGACTTCTGTCTTTCATGACCATTAGCAATTACTATCCTCTGCCTCTATTTCAAAACTATTTAACCATGTTTAGAAGACACAGATTTTCACCAAGTCAGACTTGAAAGCACTTTGGGTACTAGATATGGCAAATTTGAGTATACAATACATAAAGTTCTGTAGACTGGCTAACTAAGAAGTTCTGTGGCGCAGTGGTTAGAGTGCAGCACTGCAGGCTACTTCAGCTGACTGCTAGCTGCAGTTCGGTGGTTCAAATCTCACCGGCTCAAGGTTGACTCAGCCTTCCATCCTTCCGAGGTGGGTAAAATGAGGACCCAGTCTGTTGGGGGCAATATGCTGACTCTGTGAACTGCTTAGAGAGGGCTGTAAAGCACTGTAAAGCGGTATATAAGTCTAAGTGCTATTGCTATTGCTATTCTTCAGATTCATGAATCAAATATTTTCTGATATTTTGGACAAATATGTAGTGGTTTATTGGATGATAACCTGTTTTTTTAGATCTGTCTTTGCATGAGACTCATGTTTACAGCATTTTAGAGTGACTACCAAGACAATTATTTTTCTCAAATTGGAGAAATGTGCATCTGATCATCCTTAGATGGGTTACTTGGATTACTGGATCTCTATAGACAGCATATAAATGGATCCTACATCTATGCCATCATGGCAAGTACCTAGAAATGTGGAGGATATTAACATTTTTTTAGAGAAAGTTCATCTCTAAGTAACTCATGTTTTCATTTTCTCTGGACTCACTCTTTATCTTTTACTAAGTTGCAGGGGATCTCTGAATATTTATCTTTTCATCAGATATCTTCAGCATATATGTGTTTAACTAATACAGTGCTATGTGACTATTAAGAAGATGTCACACTGAGTAGATTAGTGCAGGTCAACATTTATTTTGTTCTCTTTTTTGCCTTTCTGTACACTAAAAGTCTCCTTATTTTCTTGGCAGAGTTCTAGAGCAATATTAAATTTGTTGTCAGAACTGTAACTCCTATTGATTTAACTAAATCAGTTATATTGTAACTGAAGCTAAGTTATAATTTTTCAAGTAAGCAGATAAGTGGGCAGAAGGCATCAGGAAGAAGTGGCAAAGAAAAGCAAGTGATGAAGGGAGGTGCTTGTACTGTGACATCATGACATACATTTTTTTATTTTTGCATTACCATGGTTAGAAGAGTTATGGTGGTGCAGTGGTTAGAATGCAGTATTGCAGGCTAACTCTGCATTTTACTACCATGAGTTTGATCCTGACCAGCTCCAAGTTGACTTAGTCTTCCATCTTTCTGAGGTCGGTAAAATGAGGAGCCAGATTGTTGGGGGCAATATGCTGACTCTGTAAACTGCTTAGAGAGGGCTGTAAAGCACTATGAAGTGGTATATAAGTCTATTGCTACTGCTGGATATAGAAGCTAAGAGTGGACAAGACAGCTGATTGGCCTACTGGTTATTGATTTCCTAATCAAAATGGTGTCTTTCTTTTAACACAGTTTTTCTGGAGAAGAATTCCTCTTGAGTTTCTGTCAATGTCTACTGCAAAGTTGGAAGAGCTGGAATGTTTATTATAAAAGAGAATTTCATTCTACTTTAATTTTAAAACAAGCAAGAATATATTCTGCTTAAAGCCTGAATCTTTTTAAAGTCAGAAAATGTGTAAAGAAAGTCTCTTTTTATGTTTTCTTTCTGTTTGAGTGACTTTTGTTTTCAGTTATTTCCCCCCTCTGAAATATCACAGTCCTGAAATATCTGACTTTAAAAATAAATAAATCCTATTATACATTTCCATAAAAACATTTGTGTTCAGAAGTTCTTATATTCTTACTGCTAAGTACAGAAATACCTGTCATTTTAACTGACTGATTTATGAATAATGGATTTCTGTCTATAACTATCAATCCAGAGTGGGTAGCATAAATGGTTTCTAATGCGAAGTATGAAGTAGCTTGTAAGAGTTTAAAAATGCTTTGAACAGTTGTGATTTTCTTTCATTATTTTAAAAGTGTGTCTGAAAACCTACTCATTGTATTGCCCTAAATTTTAAGTGTTTAAACTAACAGATGGATTAGTATTGTAAGAACCCCGTGGACTAATTGCAGTGTTTCCTTTTCATTGAAATCAAAAGAATCTTATGTGGTGATGCATGTCACCTCCATCTAACTTAGGAAGAAATCTATTTTAAATAATTAAATATCTGCACAGAGTATATTTGATTATCATTCCATTTATTACTAGAATGTCCTGCATAGATTGAAGCACTGTTGCTGAAGCAGGACTGAGAGTAAATAATTCAGGGGATTGTCCAACAAGAAGAAATCTTTAAAAATATACTGGTTGATAAGTGTTCAGCACAGGCCTTATTAATTTAGAAATAAAAAAAGAAAGAGTTTACCACTGGAAATGCACAGAACAAGTAAAAGGTAGCGGACCCTGAATTTAAGGAAACTCTGTCCTGAAATTAAAAGTAGTCAGAAAAAAATTCCCCAAAGACAAAAACAATTATATATTTCCATTACACTGAACTAAAGTCCCCTCCATATATGCCCCTTGGGCTGTTCCCCTGTGATTCCATAACACCTTCTTTAGGGAGCCATTTTCCTTCTGCTAGTCCTTAAGGAAAGTTCTTACTTGTACTCAGTTGGATTCACTCTATTTTGTTTTTATTTATCGAATTTTATGCTGTCTGACTTCCCAACAGCTCTGGGTGTCTCATGACAACTAAAACAAGGAGAAACAATAAAACCAATTACAAAGATAAATGATGATGAGAACAACAGACCAGATGGGAATGAAACAAGAGGATGTTCCTCCGCTTCACCAAAGGGGTAGATATAATGTGAGGTGTGAGAATAACCTTGAAGAACAAGAGGAAGAGCTGCAACCAAGGCAACAGTCATATAAAAGAAATTGGAGCCCAGGGGAGAAATGTAATTTGAGAAAGCATCTCAGACAGGACCCTCCCTAGTTTTTATAAAGCTAAAGGGAGGGAGGGGCAACACATTCAGACTTGAAAAATTCTATTAATGAAGCCTTATAATAAAATTAGTTTTGCAATTTATAGCTGTGGTTTCCTACGGTAGTCTGGTCTACCTTCAAGGGCTGAGACTAGCTGAAGAGCGATGCTTATCAGTCTTTTTAGCTGGGGGGGTGTAATCTAGATCTTATGGGGGGGGGATATCCAGATTTTAAACCAACACAATATACATGCACACTTTAAACCCAAAAATACACTAAGGGAGAACCTTGTCCACCCCAAGGATAAAACACAAACTGGGCAATGGGATATGCAGTATAATGCAGTGAGACATGTATAGATCTGTACATTGGGAAAACAAAACAACCACTTCACAAGCACATGGCATACCATAGGAGAACAAACCCATCAGGATAAGATTCAGTCCTTCTGAATTTAAAAGACAACTATGTTGAAGACAGCAAATCCACATTCTGGACAGAGAGGACTGCTGGTTTGAATGAAGGATCAAAGAGTCCATTGAACAGCCCTTTGTCATTCTTAGGGGAGCAATACAATATCACCTATTTCCTGTTTACAACACAGTCCTTTCAGCAGTCACAGGAAATTCCACACCTATTTGCACTATTCAGGTGACCCTGAGTGCACAGATAAACCTCCAAGTGGCCTCAATGACTCTCAGAAAGAGCGTTAACGACCAGATGACTATGACATAGGAATATGAAAGAATATGAATCCTTCCATCCTCCACCAGTCAGTCAGAACTGAAGAAGCTTCTTGAATGAGAAATAAAATATCTTCAAGGAAAAACAAAACCCTGTTGCCTTTTGAAAAAGCACCTTTGGGAGAATCTTGGGGGGAAACTCATTCCAGAGGGCAGGTGCTGCAAAAGAGAAGAAGTGTTTTTTGGGTCCTGATAGATTGCATTGTTTAACTGAAGAAACCCTGAGCACATCAACCCTGCAAGATTGAGTAGCCTGGCAAGTTACTATGGGAGATGATGGTTCCTACAATGTGCAATATTCCCTATATGTGGGCAAGGGGAATATTATGTACATACCAATATTTTCATACAGATTTAATACATTTTGTTTATCAGGGGAAAATACTTATGACAAATCTTGTTCATCTTTTACATATCATTATTGAATATGAAAAGTGAAATTGTTTATAATTCCACTATTCATTCTGCAGTACAACCTGGTTAAAATGTGTCTCTGGGGTCAACTTTTGATACATACCTTTGGCTTAAAAATGAAGGTGTTTTTTTCCCCCAAGGCTAGTCACCAATACAATAATACAACTTCTTCTTATCCTGCCTTTTAAGCCCAACACTGGACAAGATCACAAGAAGTTTGACACAGGACAAAAGGAACATGCAGTATGTGTTTTTTTAAAAAAAAAACTACCGGTAGATGGTCAGAAACTTTTATCATAGTTTACACCAAACAGAAGCATCACAGTTTATTGAATCTTGAAATCCTCAGAATAAAATAAGATTATTATTTTTTACTTCTTTTATTTGTTTCTTTATATTCTTCCAGGAAATCTCAACCCGAAGAATAACTTTTCCAAACAGTGGTGTATTGTGTTATTTCCTGGATACCTTCCCTAGGGATAGCTTTCAAAGTCTACAAATTACCAAATAGAAGCACATAATAGAAGCACTTCATATCCATTATAAGGAAACAATTTCAAAATATTATGGCCTTCCCTTCCCTTATTTCGTTGTCTTATTTGGGAGAATTAACAATTTTGGTTATTTTCCAAAAGATGAATTAGGGAAAAATACTTCAGGAGCTTTTATAAATAATCCTCCTCCCCCCCCTCCATGCATACACCCCCCCCTCCATGCATACACACACATATCACACACCCACACCTTGATAGCTTCAGATAACACCTCAGTTCCTTCATTCCTTTTGAAATGTTTTTTGTCCAGATTTAGTATATAAGTAATCTTTGATTTACAAACACAATTAGGACTCGATACGATCATTAAGTGAGACATCACGTAACTGGACCCAAGTTTCCAACCATTTTCAGCAAGGTCATTAAGTGAATACTGCAATCGTTAAGTGAATCACATGATTAAGCAAATCCAGCTTCCCCAATTGATGCCGCTTATTGGAAATCGGCTGATAAGGTCACAAATCATGATCAGGTGATCACATTCCTGAAAATGTTCGTAAATGTGAGCCAGTAGCCAAGCAGCCTAACTGAGATCACATGACTGCAAGGATGGTACAAAGATAAGTAGCAAATCACTTTCTCTGAAACCATTGCAACTGTGAACCATCATTAAATGAATGGTTGTAAGTTTAAGCTGAGGACTACCTGTGCAGATCTCCTAAAATTCAGATTTTAGATGAATAGGACAATATTATGCAGAATGCCTTGGTTCGAAGCCTGAAAACCACATGAATAAAGCTGAAAGCAAACAACAATAGTTGTAAAACCAGTCAATTAGTTGCTGTCCATTTGCTCCTGAACCTTTGATGTTAGGTCTTTCCTTCAGTTCTCAATAAAGGCTAAAGACCAAAACATCAGATTAACATTTGAAATCACATTAGGAAAATAATTTATTACTGAAAAGCAGATAAACTACCGAACTCAGTGAACCAGAGGCACATACACTTTGAAAATAAAATATAAAACCATTTTGTTGCTGTTAATAATGTATATATTATTTATGGTGGCATAAGAAATAGTCTCATAATTTAGATACATACTCACCATTCCGACTTTCTTCATCAATTGGAACTATTGTTGCTGGAGGTCCTGCCCTGGCCAACTTGCAGTCTATAAATATAAAAATAAGAGTTATTCTACAGGCCATACATTTTGGCATACAAGACAAAATTTGTTGGTAATCATTTTAACAAGTACGGTGAATATAGTTGTAAAACAATCTGTGTTTGGTGCTATCGACTTCCATAATGTTAAGCCAGATTTTACCTGACTCTTAATTATGACTATATATAACACAAGGTTTTTCTTTAGAAAACTTTATCCAGGAATATATTTTTATTTAAATCCAATGTACATTGTTTTACTAAGATATGCTTCTTAAATTTCATATGTTTGGATCATATCCACAAACACAAGGCCTTTACCATAACACAACACAATAAACATCATTGTTTTGTTTTTAATCATGTCTTGTGCTAAACAGAAACTAGTGTGGAACAGAGGGTTTTTCTAGACAGAGATGATGTGATGGTAATTTAAACCACAATAAAAACAGAAAAAAAAGATTACAGAAATAAATCATAATTAAAGCTTCACAGGAAAAAGACACATAATTGAAATTTAATTGCAGCACAAGTCTCTAATTAGAGTGAATAGAATTTCAACAAAGTTTTAAACAGAGCCACAGTGAAAAACAGACAAACAATTTTCAGGAAGTTTCACAGATGGCCTTCTTACCCTCATACTGCCAGTCTGCAAGGAAGTTAAGAGTCATCAGTGGAAGCAAAGCAGAATAATGAAAGAAAATAAGTAAGATTTTGTTATGGTTTATTGACATTTAAAAAAAAAACATATATAAAGCAGTAAAAGTAGAGAACTGAGGTAAAAGTGTAACAGTTTTTTAACAAACCAATTGTACCAATAGGGAAGATCTTATTAGACTACACTAGTAGTAATTGAAGTATCCTCAAATGTAAAAGGGGGAAAAGTTACCCATAACTAAATAGGTTTAAAATAAACCACCAGTTGCCTTTAAAAATATCTGAAAACAGAAGAAAACAAACTGACATCTAACAACGGAAAGTCAACAATGCTTTGAGGAAATGAAATAGAAATTGCTCATTAAAATATCAAGAGAATTTACCAACATCTTTCAAGTTAATGAAGGATACAACACATAATTAGTCAGGTTTCTCCAAAGTGATTTAATCATAAATATTACTTCATGAACTGAGCCTAATAATTGTATTTCAATATGCAAAATGGGGTTAATTTTCAAAGACAGAATGGTTTCAAATTAAAAGTTTTGTTTGTCTTGAGCTGTTTTAGTTTTCATGCTTTGAAAACAATCTGGAATTATCAAGTTAAGAGAAAGGGTTTATGTTAATGAACGAAAGTTGGTGATTTTTCTGGGTTGCAATTTTTTGAGAAACATCCCTTATTATCCCTGGGGATACCCAACTCTCTGAACTAATTTTAGACATACAAAAATACTCAGTTTCATAACTGAAAAGGCATTTGATAGTGATTTCATAATGTATTATAATGTTGTATAAAAACATATCTTCATTAATGATTTATTGCTATAATGATGTATATTATGAAGGAAATTTGATAATGTCCAGAATTATTCCTACATTTATCCATTCACTGTACTTGAACCAATTCCGTTCAGCCTTTATGCCTGCATACATATTGTTTACATGTAGAAGGTTTTATTTTCATCCCTTGCAGGATTCTGTTTACAAAAAAAGTTTCAAGAAATATTATTGCAGCCTTTATTCCAATGGATAAACCTGGATTGCTTAAATTCCATACAAGATATATTTAATGTTCAAAAGAACCTTGGGCTTTTGAATTAAATTTTACAAGTCAGTGACCATTGAAATATATACCGGTACCTGTATATTGCTTGTGTTGAAAAGATATAAAGCTATCACTTTCTACAGCTGTAATATTTTTATGGAAAACATTCATACTTTCTTTTTTCTCCATCATTCATGTTTTAAATTTAAAATATTTCTTGCGTATATCCCATCTGTTCTTTAACGATAGTGTTTAGATGGCTGTTTTATTGCAGCCTTGCTCTCATTGTCAAAAGTAAATTGATCAGGAATAACCATAGTGATCTTCATGGACGAGTGGGATATAGCTATTATATGCCTACAAGTCTTAATGGATAGCAGGACTCTTTATATAGCTTTGAGTCGTGTCAACTTTATTATTTATGTATATTTGTATTACTAGAAACTAGAGAACCAGTTTGGTGTAGTGGTTAAGGCATCAGGATAGAAACTGGGAGAGTGTGAGTTCTAGTTCCACCTTAGGCACAAAGCCAGCTGGGTGACCTTGGGCCAGTCACTTTCTCTCAGTCCTAGGAAGAAGCAATGGCAAACCATTTCTGAAAAACATTGTTCCAGACAGTTTCCGAGAATCAGACATGATTGAACAGAAGAAAAATGAATATTTCTATTGCACTGCAATCCTGGTGGTTCACAGAAGTTACAATAGCAGTTAACACAACCATGACGTATCTATCACAATGAATCCCCAATGTATATGATAAAGCATAAAGCATCAGCTGTGAGTTTATATGCCTCATTCCAGAAAATGTCACATCCAAAATGCCCTTTTGAAAAACTCCATTTTCTGCTACATTCAGAAGGAAGCTAACACAAGAACCTAACTTAATTTCCACCGGGGGGCGGGGGGAGGAGATATTACAGAGGGCTGCCGTTGCCACCAAAAAGTCAGGTAAATTTATATAGCTCCTAAGTACAATCCATTTTAGTAACTGGTAAGATAGATGAAAAAAATGGAGGAAGGAGTACTATGTCCATTGCATGTTGAATGAAAATTCAACAAATAGTACTAATTTATTACCCATCTTTTGTTGCTCATAAACTCTTCTATAAGCTTCCAATGAGCTTACTTTCAGATTTTGGAATAGGATTGTAGATAAAGAACATTTGACCTAGGTCAGTGTGCATTAAACTCCAGGGTTATATGAAGCTCCACCATGTCATTAGCTTATCTTACATTTATCAACAATGTGACTGGAGAAAACATTCAATGTTTTAATTAATTTAAGTGTCATAATGTCTATGGACACTTAGATAGATTTTCTCCATGATGACCTCTCCCAAACCTGGACATTCAGATGTTTTTATTTTTTTAATGTTTTCTTGTACTATTATGAGATGCAAATAACACAATAATTGTATAACTGTATTAATACATATGAATAATAATAATTACTAATACATTATATTTTGATTATGGTGGTATTTGTCCAGTATTAATTAAACATTAAGACTATGATGATTTAGGTAACTTAACTTCGAAAGATAAGGAAAAATGTATTCAAAAATATTTCTTGTTCTGAACGTACTTATATCTGTTCCAAATTAGTAATGAAGAAAAATTTGTTCATATCATTTCACTTATATCCAGATCATGATTGTGCTAAATTGCCCCCTATTTTCCCCAAATGTAACTATATGTCACAGTGCTGAATACAGCTTCAAAACCCTTGAAAATTTATCTCAGAATCTTTATATCACTATACATTAGAAATGGAAGTAATACAGAAGCTTAAAAACATGCACAGGTTAGATTATTTCCCCTACAAACTTACAGGCATTCTCAAAGAAGATTAAAACTATTACACTATACTTTTATTACAGAAGAATATCATATATTGTGAAGGAAATAGGGAATGAATGAATAACAGAATAACATAGTTGGAAGGGACATTGGAGGTCCTCTAGTCCAACCCCCTGCTCAAGCAGGAGACCCTATACCATTCCAGAAAATTGGCTGTCCAGTCCCTTCTTAAAAGCCTCCAGTGATGGAGCACCAACACTTCTGAAGGCAAGCTGTTCCACTGGTTAATTGTTCTCACTGTTAGGAAAATTCTCCTTAGTTCTAGGTTGCTTCTCTCCTTGATTAGGTTCCATACATTGTTTCTTGTCTTGTCTTCTGGTGCTTTGGAAAATAGGTTGACCCGCTCTTTTTTGTGGTAGCCCCTCACATATTGGAACACTACTGTAATGTCACCCCAGTCCTTCTTTTCACTAAACTAGACAAACCCAATTCCTGCAAGCACTCTTCATATGTTTTAGCCTCCAGCCCCTTAATCATCTGTGTTGCTCTTTTCTGCACTCTTTCCAGAGTCTCTACATCTTTTTTGTAATATGGTGACCAAAACTGGATGCAGAATGAGAGAGCTGTTATGGAGAAATTTTATGAGTTATTCAGTCTTGAGAAAGAAAACAAGAGAAAGAAGCTCAAAATAACCCTGCTTTGATTTTCATTAGTATAAGATGAGCCAAAAAGAATCTTGGATGGGTTTTCAAGATTCTTTTCTTCTACCTTACTATAATAAAGATTATTTCTGGAATCCATGTCTTGCCGGTTTCTAGATCTTAATCCTTATCTTTAAAAGGCTGACATAAATATGTCATTTTTCATTCATCTCTTAAATAATTTGTATCAGTTGCATTTTCTCTAAAGAAAGTCTGTTTTGTTAGACTTAGACTTAGAATTCTTTATTGGCCAAGTATGATTGGACACACAAGGAATTTGTCTTGGTGCATATGCTCTCAGTGTACATAAACGAGTATTGCAGACTTAGTAAATAGTTTTACATTGTTGAGGGAATTATTTTTTAAGCAGATTGATGGCGTTTGGGAAAAAACTGTTCTTGTGTCTAGTTGTTCTGGTATGCAGTGCTCTATAGCGTCATTTTGAAGGTAGGAGTTGAAACAATTTATGTCCAGGATGTGAGGGGTCTGTAAATATTTTCACAGCCCTCTTTTTGACTTGTGCAGTATACAGGTCCTCAATGGAAGGCAGGTTGGTAGCAATTGTTTTTTCTGCAGTTCTAATTATCCTCTGAAGTCTGTGTCTGTCTTGTTGGGTTGCAGACAGTTATAGACAATTAGCTCAGTTTGCTGCTTGTCTGGCTTTATTTTATAAAATAAAAGGAATGCAGGAACTATAAACAAAGTAAAAGGGTGCAGGAAATAAAATATATACAAAAATTGAGGAGCTGGTTGGCAATCCACAGTTATAGCAGTAGTGTAAGTGTATGCGTAAGTGTATTATTGAGTTAAATCTCAATAATAGATTTAGGATTTCATCATCCTAGAACCTTTGAACTTTGTCATCACACTTGACCTTCATTTTGTCCGCTCTTAGCTTAAAAACAAGATTCTTTGCAAATCAAACTTCTTCCATAAATCTAAATGCAGTGATATGTTGCCCTATAGCATAAAGGAAGCATTAAGAAAATGAAATCCTTGAAAATTATGAGTAAATAAATAACAGTTCTTTGAACTTGCTGATTATTTAAAGGAAACTCATAACACATTAGAAAAATATAACTTTGCCACATTCTTTTTACAAAATTCTAAGTCTCATATATTTAAGGAAAGTGTTAATTAAATGAGCTAACCCATGATTGTATTTTAAGTATTTTCAACACTTTAAATTATCTGCAATGCAAGTGTAAAAACAATAACTCACAATGTTTATTTGAAAATTCAGCGAATTAAAATAAGTATGCCTTCAAAGAAAAAAAGCACACAATAATAGTAATAACTCTACAAAAATTAAATAAAGCTGTAACTTTCATTTGATATATATACTGCCAGCCTTTGAGGTGCATGAGAGTTGAATACCAAAGTCTTGAATATTAAAACTACCTAAAACTAACAATTTTAAAATGTTACAATACAGCTCTGAATATGCCTGTCCTTTCCTTGCCTATATTGTAAAGAATATCAGAGAGGGGCAAGTTCAAACAGTCAGAATAGACTGGAAGTGACCTTGGAAGTCTTCTAGTCCAAACCCCTGCTCAAGCAGGAGACCCTATATCATTTCAGACAAGTGGCTGTCCAGTCTTCTTAAAAGCCTCCAAGCACCCACAACTTCGGAAGGCAACCTGTTCCACTGGTTAATTGTTCTCACTGTTAGGAAGTTTCTCCTTAATTCCAGGTTGTTTCTCTCCTTGATTAGTTTCCATCCATTGTTTCTTGTCCTGCCCTCTGGTGCTTTGGAAAATAAGTTGACCCCTCTTTTTGTGGCAGCCCCTCAAATATTGGAATATTATGTCACCCTTAGTCCTTCATTTCTCTAGACTAGTCAGACCCAAATCCTGCAACCGTACTTCATATGTTTTAGCCTCCAGGCTTTTAATCATCTTAGTTGCTCTTGTCTGCACTTTTTCCAAAGTGTCAACATCTTTTTTGTAATGTGATGACCAAAATTGAATGCACTATTCCAGGTGTGATCTTGGTCTGAGATCTTTCTCAAATTCAATTGTTGCTTTGGATTCTTCTCTTACCTGACTGTTCCTTGACTGTGGCTCTTCCTCCTGCTTCTCAATGTTATTTTTACACATCCCATTACACAAACATATATAAAGTTTTTTGGGGGGTTGATAGGCAGCTGAAATATACAACATGGTTACGAGACCATGGGTGCCTACAGGGAAAACATGAGTACAGTTAAGTAAAAAAGAGTTCCTAAAATTTATTCTCTTGACTTGGGAGGAAATAATCTTGCTTTTAATTTATTATTATATTCTAACACAGGGACAATATTATGGAAATCATGGGAACAATGGAGACCAGCCTTTGAAAGTCATCTGTTGACTTAGGCTTCCTTGTACAGTTAGTTGGCCACTGTCAGAATAAACAGATAGACTATTTATTTATTTATTTATTTATTTATTTATTTGTCAAGCGTATATATGATTACGAACAAAGTATAAACAGAGTGTAAACATGTTTGTGAATATATAAGTACAAGCATGGTTATGAGTACAAGAAATTTAACGAGTATATGGGTACATTAGGACAGGGATGGTAGGCACGCTGGTGCGCTTATGCACGCCCCTTACAGACCTCTTAGGAATGGGGTGAGGTCGACGGTGGACAGTCTAAGGTTAAAGTTGTGGGGGTTTGGGGAAGAAACTACAGAGGCGGGTAATGTATTCCAGGCATTGACCACTCTGTTGCTGAAGTCGAATTTTTTGCAATCTAGTTTGGATCGATTTACGTTAAGTGTGT
>QLTV01003780.1:2968964-3015965 GCA_003457575.1 Thermophis baileyi
TTATTATTATTATTATTATTATTATTATTATTATTATTATTATTATTATTATTATTATTATTATTATTGTGCGTAAATTAACAAGAACACTTTTTCATCCAGGAAATGATTCCAAAATGACCTGCTTTTCCAGTTTGAGAACCAAGGCTATGGGGAAAAAAATAGCATTAAAAAAAAAAAAGCTCAGTCCATTAACACAGCCTTAAATGATCCTTGTTCTGAAATACCATAGGTTAAAGCTCTGCCATGGAAAACTCCCCAATTATCCAAATTTTTAGGAAAGATATTTCCTCCTTTGTAACTTGCCCCTTCATTCCTTGTAATGCTTTTAACAAGCTGAAACCATCCAGTTAATTTTTGTTTTTTTAGTGTGTCTACTTATGGAAGAAATGAGTGTGGTTTGAACTTGCGATTGTGTCCATT
The DNA here is from genome assembly GCA_003457575.1 of Thermophis baileyi. Lineage (NCBI taxonomy): Eukaryota > Metazoa > Chordata > Lepidosauria > Squamata > Dipsadidae > Thermophis > Thermophis baileyi. The sequence continues at coordinate 2,969,388 of QLTV01003780.1, forward strand.
AAAGGACACAATCGCAATGCCAGCTTTTACCATTAGCCCTCACCACATTGACTGAGAGGGTTCCCATTTGCATTCCTAAAACGATTCAGGAGGGCACTGATTTGACCACTGCAACTTCAGATATATCAGCAGCATTGTGAAAATTAGACTTGGGGAAATTATTGACCTAACGCATGTGACATATTTTGACCGCTGAAAGTGTACAATATCAAAATTGCAATGCATAGCTAATACATTCGTCCCTCTCAAGCAGAGTGTTGTTACAAGCTGCATTTGGATATACAGGTACTCCTCGATTTACAACAGTTCATTTAGTGATGTTTCAAAGTGACATGATCACCGAAAAAGTGACTTATGACCATTTTTCACACTTACAACCGTTACGGCATCCCCGTGGTCCTGTGATCAAAATTCAGGTGTTTGCCAACTGGTTCATATTTAGGATGGTTGCAGCGTCCTGGGGTCATGTGATCACTTTTTGCAACCTTCTCACAAGCAAAATCAATGGGGAAGCCAGATTCACTTAACAATCGTCTTACTAATCTAACACGTGCAGTGATTCACTTAATAACTGTTGCAAAAAAGGTGGGTTAAAACTCACTTAACAAATGCCTCACTTAGCAACAGAAATTTTGGGCTCAATTGTGGTTGTTAGTTAAGGACTACCTGTAAATTAATACCCTGGCTATGCTACCTAAAAATGATGGAATCTAGGCAACATTTTGATGGCTACAATATTCCCACCTCCATTACAATAGCATTGCCCAATCTTAAAATCATAGTTATTTTATCACAAATACTTACCTAAATCTTTCTGCAAATTAGCAATCACAATGAAATGACAAGTTATACTGCCAAGTCCCCATTGCATAAAAATAAAACTGAATAAAGCCGAAAATTAAACATCGCCAAATAAAGCAACAGAAACAAGAAAACTAAATAATAAAGGGAAGGAATAAAGGGTTATATTACAATAATCTCAGTGTAGTTTTTATAGCAATACAGTAGAAAAGTACAGGATTAACCATCTAATTTAATTTTTTTTTCTGTTGTTCTATAATTGTGTGACTATATCTTAGCTTTGTGAGCCCGGCTTCTTTTTTGAGTCTATTTTCTTTCTATTGTTTCTTATTGTTTCTTTCTATTTTCTTTCTTATTGTTTAACAATTGCTAACATCAAAACTATTCTACTTTCAGACTAAAATCATTTCAATCACTGCTATCTTTTCTCTCCCAGAAGTCAATTTTTTGTCTTTTCTATCAGAGCTCTCCTGGGAATTGACGAGAGAGAATAGAATAGAATAGAATAGAATTTTTTATTGGCCAAGTGTGATTGGACACACAAGGAATTTGTCTTGGTGCATATGCTCTCAGTGTACATAAAAGAAAAGATAAGTTCGTCAAGAATCATAAGGTACAACACTTAATGATAGTCCAGGTACAAATAAGCAATCAAATCATAGTAGGAACCAGTCAATATAAATTGTAAGGATACAAGCAACAAAGTTACAGTCATTTGTGGGAGGAGATGGGTGATGGGAACGATGAGAAGATTAATAGTAGTGCAGACTTAGTAAATAGTTGACAAATAAAAATTATTTGTTTAGCAGAGTGATGTCATTCGGGAAAAAACTGTTCTTGTGTCTAGTTGTTCTGGTGTGCAGTGCTCTATAGCGTCGTTTTGAGGGTAGAGAACACTCCTGATATTTCAACCCTTTTTTTCCCCTGGTAGGCGGGGGGAGGGGGGACCCAGCATCAGTTGTTTCAATTAACTAAATATTTGGGAACATTTAGGAAATAAATATTGATATATTTGAAGTGCAGCTAAAATTCTTTTAAAATGTGGATGTAGAACAAAGAAGAATGTAAATGGACAAAGTAGATTTGTCTGAAATGGTATTGGGTTTCCTACATGTCCAGGGGATTGGATTAGAAGACCTCAAAGGTCTCTTCCAACTGTTATTCTGTAAAGAATGAAGGATGACACAATTGATTTTAGACAAGTATAAACTATATAACACAAGTATAATAATTCTCCCATTCAGTTCCTTGGTGACCATTGGTGATTCACTGCATTTCCTGACTTTTTTCAGGATGCTTTTAATTACAGCTAGAAAATAGGAAGTTGGCAGACTGCAAAAGCACCAAACACATATTAATCTGCCACAAGACCCCAAAGGTCTCACAGGGTTACATCTTGTTTTCCTCCTAATTTCTGATTCTCCTTGTCTCCATAGCATCTTTCATTTCATTTCATTTCATTTTTCAAGACATTTTGAGACTGCTTCCCACACATATTCTTACTGTGTCCTCTGAACCCAGGTCTATTGCCTATCTACCATTTAGCCAAAGTTTTGGGCAAGAATACAGAATGTACCTACATTTGCTTAAAATCATCATTTAGAAATAAAAGGCGAGAAGCCTTTGAATGTTATTTAACAAATCTTTAAAAAATATTTTTTAGAGGATTATGTGCTTGCTTATCTACTGCCACTAAAATGCCTTGTGGCATTTTTGTGAACAAAAGTTCTATATATTAGGAATTTCATTTAAAAAGAAACACAAATCTTCAGTGACAGGAATGAAGTTTAGTTCTAAGTTAATGAGATCAGTAGTAATGAAATGCATAGTTTTCAGGGATATGACTGCATGAAGATTTTATCAAGAAATAACAAAAATCTTTATATAAACATTTGGTTGTCACTAAGCAATGAATTCCAAGGAAACAAAGCAATGGTATGCATACAGTAATCATCCTATATATATTTATATGATAAAAAGAAGTGCATAAAGCAGATCAGGGGCCATATTAATTTCCTGTAGGTATTGTACTAACTTCATTCTAGGCTTGAGTTATTTTAGGGAAGAAAAGCCCAAAAAATACCTACGTATGATATCTTTTACCAACAGATATGACAGGACATAAGCAAATTATATGTCATTCACTGATAAGATCCAGACAAGGTTATCAAAAAAATGTCCATTTTGTGGGTTTATTAAATTAAGATATGCTATAGAATAGTACTGCTTGTTTGCATTTTTGTATATAACATACAAAAGAAATCCAGTACACTGGATGATTCAGAAAGTTCTAAAGAGTAGGAAAACAACGCCCCCTCAAGCCCTCCTAATAGTGTGTGAATCACTCAAGAACTTTTGCAAATATTTACAAAAGATAACTCATTAAACATATTTGCATGGTAATTTTACAGCTCTTCTATTGGTTAATTTTTCGTTTGTCCTGGTACTAGGTTGGAAATTGGACAATCTAGAACGATGCCGCCTACGATCAGACCTAAGCATAGTACACAAAATTGTCTGCTACAATGTCCTACCTGTCAATGACTACTTCAGCTTCAACCTCAATAATACTCGGGCAAACAATAAATACAAACTCAAGGTAAACCGCTCCAAACTCGATTGCAGAAAATACGACTTCAGCAACAGAGTGGTCAATGCCTGGAATGTTCTACCTGACTCCATTGTTACATCTTCAAACCCCCACAGCTTCAACCTTAAACTGTCTACCAGGGACCTCACCCCATTCCTAAGAGGTCCGTAAGGGGGCGTGCATAAGCGCACCAGCATGCCTACCGCCCCTGTCCTACTGTCCCCATTTATTTGTACTCATTTCCTGTGATCATGTCCATGTTTATACTTATTCAACTTGTGATTTAGATACAGTAGGGGAGTATTTATGACTAACAGGATTCTGTTGTTGTTTTGCTTCCCTCCCTCTCCCCTCCTCTCCCCTCCCTCCTGTCAGCTGCAGTTCAAATATTAGCAATAGATGACAAATATAATTCTAATGATTGTAACCCCTTCAGGAGGTCATAAAAATTGAATAAGTAAATATAGAAATCTTAATATTCACAATACTATTATGCATTCAGAATAAACAATCCAGAAAAGCAATTAAAAATCATAACCTGCAAATAATACAATAAATAAGGAAATGGGAGCATTTATCCTTCAAAGACCCGCTTTAATATCTCCATTTTTAATAATTGTTAAATCCTAAAAGTTGGAGAGAGGATTGAATTTCAGGGACCCATACAGCAACAGAAAATGAGTTTGTTCTTTTACTAACAATAGTAAACAACTATTAGCTGCAAGAGATTGTAGAAGATGAGGAACTTTAGACAGAAGAGAGAATCACCTTGAAGGACAGGAGAAAGAACTGCTACCAAGACCTGGGCCAAGAACCTAAGTTGAGTGAATGTCTTAGTTGAGTTCCTTCCTAACTCCCTGAAGAAAAAGGGAGGGAAAGACCTTCAGAGGTACAGGATTCTGTTTCTATAGCTGTTACAATTGAAGTGGTCCTGGCCTACATGTCATTGGTTTCTTAGTCTGGTCTACTATGTATGGCTGGAATGAATAGGATACTTGAATGTTTATCTCAGAAGAAGAAGAATAGAAAATCAGCTTCTTAGAAATGTTCTAAGAGATTTCAAAGAGTTTTCATCTCATTACTCATTGTAGCTGAGAGTGAGAAATTGCTCTTAATTTTTAAAAAAGATTACGGTATTTATCCCAGATTAGCTACCTTCCTGAAAGCCATGTTGTTCTTGCTTCCTTGGTTTTGCTAGCTTGCCATTAACAGTTTCTCCTGGAAGCTCTGATTTAGGCAGATCAAAATTGGGTTGAAAGAACAGTCCTGGAGATGGCCTTAATGGCAAGCCATGTAGGACTTTGAAAGTGAGAATCTGTAGGAGGACTGGCAGAAACTGGGGGCGGAGTTAAAAGAGGGATCAGCCTAGAATCCCTACATAGCTACAAGCAAACTAAGTCCAACCTCCCTTGAATTCTGTTGAACTTTATCTAATTCCAAGATGATAGATGTTAGTTGAGAATATTCCTGTGCAAAGACATGAGTAGCAATAAATTAGTTTAATTGAACCTTCATGTGTGGACCTGATCTTTTTCACCTGACGGAATCAACACTTTGAATTGTGCATGGAGCTGATAGGAAGCCAATGCAAATTCCAGAGCACTATGCTCATATTTATGTATAACACCTCCCCCCCCAAATTGAGTCATTGTTACAAGATCCTCTTGTGCCAGGTATGGGTATGGGTGCAAATATCACACCTACTAATTTTGGATAAAGGCCCTTCTAGTCACAATCTTCATATTCAGCAGTGAAATCATGGACATGTCCAGGTCTGAATCCCTACTGAAAAGGATCCAGTGAATTTCATCTAGACTGCCTTGTAGTTGAGTACTAATCCCCAAATTGATAATTCTCCGATGCAAGGTACCCACATCAGCTCATGATAGGTCTATTGAGCAAGGAGCACACCACAACTTCCTTCTGAAGAGGCATTTGCCACCTACTGAATTTAATCTATCAACACTTCTCAAGACTCCCTAAGAGCTATAATAAATAGGTATTATGACCTTCAAAACCTGGGACAACATACTCGGTTCATCAGAGTTTACAGGCCAGAATCAATCCATTATAGCATAACTAGGTGCTACCTAGTCACCACAATAGATTCTGTGCATTGAGAAGCTAGACTCCTATGCAATCATATTTACATATTAAACCTATACCGTTTGTTTTTTTAGACAAGGATCATGGTGTCGCCTAATACTAGTCAATAAATGTATTCATAGGAAGCATTACTATAGCTCTTCAGCTATATTATTTTGCTAAATGTTTGATTTACTGCCAAAAGGTCATGAAAAAGATAGTCATGAGAACAAACATCAGCATGTCATATGCAAAATGTCCCAAATAAGATATTTTGCTTATTCATTTATTTATTCATAACATTGGAATAAGTGGGGTACATTCAAAGAAGAAGAGATCATCTGACAATAGACACAAACCTTGGGGGACTGTCATAGCTTCTTTTAATTCAATCTTAAATTACATCCAGATATGTAGCTGAAAGTTACAGCTAGCTGAATCTTCACTTCAGCTAGAAATGTATATATATTTCTCCCCTTTTTGGCCAGCAAGACTTACTTTGCTTTTTGAAGTTTCTCTGAATAATTGTTCACCTTCTGCCTAATATCCCTGCAGTCTTTTTAAAAGCTGAGATAGGTGAATTCTGTAGCAGGTTAACATCCCAATCATAAACATGCTTACTCAGAAATAAATTTATCTATGTTCAATGTGGCTAACTTCCAAGTATGTATAGAATGCAGCCTATGGATACAAAAGTGCATCCTTCAGTTTCAAATGTTAAATTAGATTCACATCTACTTCTGAGGAAGCCAATGTGCTAATTTACTTATTCCACCACCTGCAAGGCTCACATGGTTGTTTAAATAATTCAAAATATACCAGAAGGAATTCAATGAAAGCCTTCTACTCACAAAAAAAATATTTCTGTCAGAGGGACTGAAGATGCATAAATTTGCCTTTCTGACAGTTTTCTTGCCATCCTATAGGGTTTCCCCATTCTCCAGAAAAATTCTGAGCTGATATGGAGGGAAACAAGCTCCTTCAATATCACCTTAATATTAGAAAACATCGTTTGGATTTTGTCCAATGTCAGTATAGAGTTCTACCACATCAACTTTTATTTACAAGAAATATGTTCTTATCTTGGCAACTCAGAGATGGACATAGACTTTACTATTGGCTGAGGAAATGCACAGGAATGCAACTTATTTGTTCCTGAAACATGTGAGTGGCACCAACCAAGACAGAGAAACAAAGAGAGAAAGAAGAGCCAGAGAAAATAAATTTAAAGCCCATTCAGAGCAGGTAGACAGTGACCCAGTTAACACAGGATGATTATAAAGAGGCTTTAATGCAGCCAAAAAAAACCCCAGAAGGTGTCTCGATAGCTCCTCTTCTAACAAATTTTACTAAATGGCACAAGCTTTTGTGAGCCACAGTTCACCTCATCAGATGCACTGAATGGCTACACTGAAGTAGGACTGTTAAATGAATAGAACTATTTTGAATAAAAATTGCTAGTCGGAAAAGATGCTATAAAATGTATTTTTTGCTATCCAAGACTAACATGGCTCTTTTTCTGTAATATATTTAATGTGGCCAGAAATTCCCAGTTTAAATAATTATGATAGATGCCAGTTGCACTGTTATAGTGCAGAGATTTTTCATGCAAAGACAACTTCGTTTTTGCTGTTTTGCGGCAAAATAATTTTCACAGCAACAGTGAATAAAACAGCAGATGAGCTGTACGGCTTTTTTTTTTTTAAAAAATAACGCTATAATGGATCTCTGTGCCCGCCTATAGCACATTTCATTCACACAACCGATGGCCAATATATCCAGCCAAGATTTCCGAATATATGGAAGCATATTTAAACTTCCTTGGTGATCTAGCTATGAAGTAACGATAATAGAGGAATCAAGAACTGGTTTTACTGTAGCTACACAGCAATGGAAAATTCTTCCAATTCAGTGGGATTGATTCAAAATATAGAAGTAACCAGGTGATTGCTGATTTGCATATTTTCACAGCAAACACTTTACATTAAGGGATCATTCATCATTTTATCTTCCACATATTCTTATGAATAGCTGCAATGCTCAGATATCTCAGCAAACGGGTAAAAAAAAGAGTACAGATGGTGTTTAGAAGGCAACTTAAAGACCACCATATTTTTTATCTTCTAAAAGAGCTTATGCCCTATGAAAGGTGGGTTTTTTTCCAGGTGTTATAAACATCTTCATGATTGTTGTTTTTTCCCTACCTTATAAAAACTGTTATTGCCAGTATTCTGTAACCCTTAAAATTACGCCTTTCTTCTCTAAAACGACACTTTCTGTTATCTCGGCATGGCACTTATAGATGCATGTAAATTGGGGGTGATTGTGATGGTATTTTAAACAGAATGGCATCTGCACATTAAGTCTTACAGTGCATAACAAGAAAGCTATAAAGCCAATGAAAGATAATGCCATGGCTACAAACTTTGATAATAAATCCTTAGTTGCTCTAAAGGTTTCTACAATGACTTTTCAATTTCTGGTCAATTGCTTTTATGCTATCTCTTTGTATAACCTTGCTATTTTAATTTTCAAGAAAAAAAAACATTAAAATTTAACATCTGATACATTACTAGTACTGGATATTTCACGGAAAAACCAATAAAAGTGGGCCTAATTAGAACCTTAATTTTCAGTTTTAACTTAATAGTAAAATATTATTTTTCTTTATTAAAAAATATAAAGCAGCAGAGAAAGAAATCTTCATCCACAGCTGTGGGGTTGTTTCATGATACATTATAATATCATTAGAGTTTCATTACCTAAATTGCTGCTGGGCTAAAATAAATGAAAAGCTAAATGTGTAACAGTGCCCAGCATATTTTACATTAAAATAGTGGCACAATAACATCACACATGCATGTATATGCCCCATTCTGAGTGGTGCGGTGGCCTAGAGGTGGAGCTCTCGCCTCACAATCAGGAGGCTGTGAGTTTGATCCTAGCCAGAGGCAGATATTTCTCTCTCTGGGCATAATAAGAATATATCTGCTGAACAAAACTCCACATTGGCGACAGGAAGGGCATCTGGCCAGTAAATACTCAGCACTATTCAGTTGCCCAGACGCCACCCCGCAAGGGATTATGGGGTCATTAAAAGGAGATATATATATATGTCTCATTCTTTGAAACAAACCACTTTTGTTAATTTTTACTGACTGAAATGTTTCATTTATACTTGTATAGTAATACATGATTATAAACATTTGAGGAAACAATTTAATACAACTTTAGCTTGCTCTACAACAATCAACCACTGCTAAAAAACCCTGAAGCTTTTTTTAATCCCAAAAGTGTATTTCTGTTCCATGTTCTATTAAACTAGAGTTTTGTATTGTTTAAGATAATTGGCTTTAGTTTAGTTAAATAATTCTAAATTCTTGATCTATTTGCTGTGTTCCATAATTAATTAGATCTCAGAACTGTAGAGTCCTTAATAGTCTTTCTTCTTAAATCTGTACGTGCCCTTATGATAAATAAGTTAATACCTTTATAACAGCATTTTTTTCTAGGATATTTTAAAACCAATAGTTTACATTGCAAATACTTACACAATTGCTCAGCACACTAGATGTTTCCTAAAAGATGTGTGGTTTGAAAGACTTTCACTCTTGACAACTAACTGATCTAAGTTCAATGGATCCTAGACAAATTTATGAACATTGGCTCAGGTCAGAGCTGTTGAAAATTTGGAATTAAGTTTCTACAAATTAGCTTCCAAACCCCACTCCTCATTCAGTGACTGAAAATACATAAGAGGTCATCATACCAACTCCCCACTTCCTAGTATTCTCCATTTATGGAATTGTAGGCAGAATAATGTATATTACCTATAAGAATCCCAAGAACACTAATCTCTTCCTAATGTGCCCCCCTCCCCATGTACAGTGTATGTGTGTGTGAGAGAGACAGAGACAGAGACAGAAACAGATTGAGAGATGTAATTCCAGCAATTTGGAATAACAGAATAACAGAGTTGGAAGAGACCTTGGAGATCTTCTATTCTAACCCCCTGCTCAAGCAGGAGATCCTATAACATTTCATACAAATGGCTGTCCAAACTCTTCTTAAAAACCACTAGTGTTGGGGCACCCACAACTTCTGGAGACAAGGCATTCCTCTGATTAATTGTTCTGTCAGGAAATTTCTCCTTTGTTTTAGATTGGTTCTTTCCTTGATTAATTTCCATCCATTATTTCCTGTCGTGCTTTCAGGTGCTTTGGAAAATAGGTTAACCCTCTCTTCTTTGTGGCAGCCCCTCAAATATTGTAACACTGCTATCATGTCATCCTTAGACATTTTTTTCTAGAAATTTCACTTTTTTTCTCACTAGACTAGACATACCCAATTCCTGCATATGCTTTAGCCTCCAGCCCCCTAACCATTTTTGTTGCTCTTCTCTGCATTTCTGCAGGATATAGTTTTGCAAGAGAAGAAAGTGTGGTAAATTGAGAGACAACGAATAAGAAATACTATTCAGAGAAGGTGGCACCCTCATAGAGCATTCTTCTATAGCACTGTGACCAGTTGACACCTTCAGATGAAATACAAGCAAAAATATATGCATTCCAGTAAAACCATATGCTTCAATGACTCCCTATGTAAATAGAAGATGACATGATCTCTACATGGTACTAAGTTAAACACAAAACCTTTTTGCAGATCTGCATGCAAAGTTATTATTTATGTGCAGTTGTTCACAGATTCAAAATATGAAAAATTGAATATGGCAGGTAAATTTACATTTTAGGTAGTAGAGCAACACAGAGCTGCCTGATAATAATTTAGTAATGGTAAACTATAGAAAAAGTTTAGCTTTGAAAGAAATTATAGCTACAACTGTGAATTTTAATTTAATCCAAATTGTACCAATTTCTTCCTAGTGCACAAATTGTCTTTCACTAATATTAATTTTTCAAATCAGATAATGTTTTTTCTGATAAAACATAAAAGGATGAAGTTAGCAAAATAAAAAGTAGGTACAACTACTTCGCTCGTATTTGTTATGAAATTTATACCCTGCTTTTCTGCTAACAAAAGTACTCAAAATATACAAAATGTAAAACATGCATACATACATAAATATATATATAGTCAAATACCTTGACTATAAATTAGCAATTGAAAGGTTGACAAACAATATGCATCTTTGCCATTTTCCCAAGTATAGCATCATTCATAAATCAACAAAACAGGTAATAAGATGTTTAGTAGGGAAGCAACATTAAAAGGCCCTGTTTTGATCGAGAAATCAGGCAGGCTGATCAATTGAGCATTAGAGACTGTGGGCTTCGAAGATCAATGCTAATGCATAATATTTGTGCCCAGTAGGCAGTTTATGGTGATTTAAATGGCACTAGCTACTCCCAGATAATAATAGGAGTCAGTTTGGTCTGGCGGTTAAGGCTCCAGGCTAAAATGCAGGAAACCGTGAATTCTAACCTCGCCTTAGCCACGAAAGCCAGCTGGGGGACTTTGGGCCAGTCATCTCTCTCATCCCAACTGACCTCACAGGACTGTTGTGGGAAAAACAGGAAGATGAAGGTATGTTGGATACGATTGCTGCCTGACTCATTTATAAAAATAATAAAGGTGGGATACAAAAAAAAACCCAAACAAATAAATAAGTAAAATCCTATTCAAGCCATAATTAAGTTATTAAAATAAATGGGCACAGACCAAAACAAGCTCTAACATATTTAGCAACAATGGACTGGTTTAAAACAAATTAAAAAAGGACCATTGGGAAACTTTGCAACAAATCTTTATTTCAACTATTTCTTATTAAATCTGACAACAGCTTAACTAGAGTTTCCATTCTAAGTCAGTAACATGGTTGATAAATGAATCTGGCTTCCCCATTGACTTTGCTTGTGTTGCAACTGGTGACCACACAACCCCAGGATACTGCAATCATTATAAATGCATCCCAGTTGCCACAAATGTCCAAATTTTGATCACATGATCATGGGAATTCAGATTCTTAAAACCAGTGCACAGTTTTTTAATTAGTCTTTGGCATTACATAACATTCTGTTTTCAGTCAGGAAAAGATCCCTTTCTATTCTATCACTGCATAATAGATAATAGATTATGCAGTGGCTTATGATCTCATGTGCTTACAGAGTTAGTGTGGAACTAATGCAGTCCTAGGCTGCATCAACAGAGGGATAGAAACAAGATCACCTGAAGTGCCTTGGTAAGACCACACTTGGAATATTGCATGCAGTTTTGGTCAACATGAAAAAAAAAAAAAAAAAAAATTAAAGCAGTTAGTACCCTTTAACAATTTGAACAAAGCAGTTAAAAAACGAACAGTGGTAGATGTTGGATAACCATTTGTCTGAAGTGGTGTAGGGTTTCCTGCCTAAGCAGGGGGTTGGACTAGAAGACCTCCAAGGTCCCTTCCAACTCTGTTATTCTATTCTATTCTATTCTATTTTGTACTGACTCGTCAGTACCAAACCGTGTTATTGTAAGTTTGGTACTGACAAGTCAATACAAAATGCTTATAAAAAAAATGTTGAGACTCTAGAAAGAGTGCCGAGAAGAGCAACAAAAATGACTATGGATCTGGAGGCTAAACCATATGAATGATTGCAGGAACTTTTAATTAAAAGAAGGATTGGAGTTACATGATAGCAGTCTTCCCCTATCCAATATCTTCCAATATTTAAGGGGCGATCACAGCAAAGAGGGGATCAACCTATTTCTCCAAATCACCTAAAGGCAGGACAAGAAGCAATAGATGGAAACTAATCAAGGAGAAAAACAATCTAGAAATAAGGAAAAATTTCTTGGCAGTTAGAACAATCAGTCGAATGACTTGCCACCGGAAGTTGTGGGTGCTTGAACACTGGAGGTTTTTAAGAAGAGTTGGGACAACTATTTGTGGAAAATGGTATAGGGTCCCCTTATTGGAAAGGGGGTTGGAATAGGAGACCAGGGTCCTTTCTAACTCTTTTATTCTGTAGCTAGTAAAATATATAGAGATGCCCTAGTCAACTTTGGGGTTTAACTATTTAGACAGAATCATGGATGCAATCATTATCAATTTCTGGGCAGCAATATGGAAATGATTTGTCATTACCCTTTTTTTAAATTTATAATCCTGGTATTTCCTGATGGTCTGCCATGCAATTCCTCATGACACATGGCCCAGTTTAGTTTCCAATCCAGATTAAGCCATCCTGACAATGCCATTTGCATAGACAAGGAACTATTTCCTTTGTCTCTTAAAAGTGAGTGTAATTGATCAATAAAGCTAATTTAGTAACACTGTGAGTTATCTTCAAGCAATAACATAATGTCCTGATTAATCATAATAGTGAAATAATCTGAATTTGGTAGTTTTTACCCTGATCCAGATGAAACTTGAATTTGAACAAACAACATTTGTTTTAATGATGCTAGCAGTAAGATGAATGATTCTGGAATTATGTTGTATTATGCATGGCAGCATCAAGTACTGTCCAGGATGTATGTTTTAAGCAATCAATAAACATTCAGAAATGGTTTTAAAATGAGACAGCTGCCAGAGGCACCAGATTTTAAGTAACATTAAAAGAGAATTTTTTAAAAAATAACTGTCAGTTATTTAGGCTGCAATCCTGTCCTTTCTTGTCTATGAGTAATTTTGCTGGTTAATGACCACAATAAAGTTACTTGAATTTGAATCTTGTTTATGAGTAAGTCTCACTGAATTCTGTGCAATCTACTTCTGAGCAAACACATCTAAACCTTCAGATACATAGAACTGAATTGTTAATATTCATTTGTTCTCTTTTGGAGGCAGAAACCTATTTTCAACAGCTGCAAAATTATTACATTAGAAGGATAACAATGTATATAATAAATCCAGAAATAGCTGCCACCCCCTTTCCTTAATTGATTGGGGATAACAAAGTTATTTTTGCTGGCAAATAACCTAAAACAAAGGATAAATATTCTGATATTTTTAATTTACTGTATATAGTTTATGATGGCATACACTTTATGTGGCTAGGGAGCAGGGGTGAAATGCTCCCGGTTCGGCCGTGCCTGCCGGTCGTCGGAGAGCCAGTAGCGACGGCAGCGCTAGGCTTCGCCCACCTGGCCAGACGCCGCCATATGGGTTCTTTTACCCTCTGCGCATGCACAGAACCGGGAGCATTTCACCCCTGCTAGGCAGTCTTTCCAACTCAGTGCCTTGTACATACAGTATGTTGAAGTTTCACAATATATTCATATTAGAAGTTCTGGGAGTTGTGGTCAACATTTCTGAAGAATACCAGATTAGGAAAGGTTGGGATCTATACACAGAAAAATGTGATCTTGGGCTAACTCAGAGGGTTTGGTGAGTCTATAATGAAGAAAGAACAAGAAACTGTTCCAGCTCTTTTGAAGCAAAGTGAAGAGAGACAATAACATAACATACTCATTTGTAAAATCTATGGAAATTCTCAGTCATCCAGGTCATGGTTGTCCCAAAGGTGCTTTTTCAAGAGGCAACTGGACTTTGTTTTTCTTTCTCATTTAAGAAGCTTCAGTCAGAACTGAAGAAGATTCTTGGATGAGAAGTGAAACATCTTCAAGGAAAAACAAAAAAGTCCAGTTGCCTCTTAAAAACTTTTCTCAGCTGTAAGATTATCAATTCCATTGAGTAAATAAGGGTGAAAATGTTGGCATCATTTCTTCCCTCCCTCCTCCATTTTAAGGGCAGAATAGATTACCTTTTTTTTTTTGCACTGTAAGACACACTTCCCCCCCAAAAAAGTGGTGGAAATGTCTGTGCGTCTTATAGAGTGAACATTGCGGAGGGGGAGGGAGATTTGCCGCCGCCTGTCACCACCTGTCACCGCTGCCATCGTTCGCTGCTGCTGGGGAATGCTGGAGCCTTCGCTGCCGAGCAGCTGATTGGCGGCTGTATCGGCCTCCCGGAATACCACCAATCGCTGCCGTTGCTGCCGTCTGCCACCGTTTGCCGCCGCTGTTTGCTGCCACCACCGATCACCATCACCGAATGGCGGTGGCGAATGGTGGCGGTGACGATCAGCGGCGATCCCCACCACTTAGCTGATCAGCGATTTCTGGGAGGCCAATCTAACTGCCAATCAGCTGCTCGGCAGCGAAGGCTCCAGCATTTCCCGGCGGCAGCAGCAGCTCAGCTCAGTTGACCGGTCGTGGACGCAATGGAGCAGAGCCCTGATGAGCCACGTGCTGGGGCTGCGATAACGTGCTGAAGCTGACCAGGCTGTTTGCTGTTTGCTGCAAGGATGCTAGCCAGATTAATACCGGATGGATGCTGGGAGGCAGAGGCAGATTTTTTTTTTCTTATTTTCCTCCTCTAAAGCTAATGTGCGTCTTATGGTCCGGTGCGTCTTATAGTGCGAAAAATACGGTACTTATTTTGCTTGGACCACTGCAATCTCATCCTTTCAAAAAGTGATTAGTATTGAGAAAAATTCTACAATATTATATGACCTTTTCTGAAATTGTGAGGAAAATAGTTCCAAGATCTAAGTATACATCTTTGCATTTCAGATGATTTTTATTGCGCAGATACCTTTCTGTAAGATAGCTTTCAAAAATACTTTCTTAAGCATAGATACCTCAAAAGGAAAAGTAGACTTTGTGCAAACATTTGTCGGATGATAGATCCATTATTTCTTAATATAAGAGCCATCGCAAGATTAGTGCTGGAAAAGTAACTCATCAAAACAATGCATAGGATTTTTCCCCTTTTCCCCTTCACTAATGTTGTGTGTTATGGGATAGATTTTATTTTGAAGTGCTATGATGAGAAGAGAGGGCTAATATCAGTGAGATGGAGCAGAAATGTAAGGAAAACAGTCTAATGTGGAGAAATTTCATATGTCATCTAGTTATTTCTTTTTTCTCTGTAAAGCAGTCTGCTTGCATTCTTAAACAATTCTCTGATTTTTTAATAAAATATAGTTGGTAATATCCTAGAAGGTATTTTTATTCAGATTTGTGGCTTATGAATATGCCATATATTAAGATTATACAGTATATGAAAACACCTTTTGGAAGAATATCTGACAGCTAGTTAGTATTCATGGATATATTCTGCTAATTTGCCTGTTTGTTCTACATAATGGCTGTTGCAATCTTTACAATGTATGTTTTACATGATTCCTGGTCCCCCCCCCCTTCTAGGGTTGCTGAATCTTTTGGTTTTCTTAAGATGTTTTGGAAGACTTTAGTTGGTTTATGTGCTACGTTGATTCCATGTGATTGTAATAGTCTGTTGGTGGTTTCTGAAATGTTTTTGATGTATGGCGGTGTCATCCTTTTTATGACTTCTGTTGGTTGTGCCATATTGGGTTAAGTAGGTACTTTTTGATGAAGTTGCATAGATATTCGTTTTATTGGAAGATGTTGTATAGATCTATTGTATCTATTTCCTTTGTCTGCTGCTCAGGTCTGCTGCTGCTGTGTTTGTGCTCATCTAAACATAGTTCTTGAACAGCTACTTTTGTGAAAGGTTGGGTTATTACTTTGATAGTGGAGCACTTGATTGGTGTGGGTGATTTTTCAGTAAACTTGTGTTTCTAGTTTGCCATTGTAGTTTCTGCTCATCAGGACACCCAAGAAGGGTAGTGAATTGTTGTTTTCTTCTTCCCTGGTGAATTGGATTCCTTTGAAGATGTTGTTGATGGTTTTATGGTTGTTCCCTAATTGATCCTTTTTTATTATGGTGAAAGTATCATCTACATATCTGATCCACACTTTGGGTGGTATTTGTGGCAGTGCTATCACTTCCAGACATTGTATTATGACCTTTGCTATGAGTCCTGAAAGCAGTGATCCCATAGGTGTACCTTTGATTTGTTGATAAGTTTGTCCATTGAATTGAAATGAATATGTGGTTAGGCAGAGGTTGATAAGACCCATGAACCTGGGTGTTTCAATCTTCATGTATTTGGTTAAGTCGGGTGTGCTATGAAGCAATATTGTCATAGATTATTTGGCTAATTCTGGATCTATGGATGTGAAAAGGTCTGTTACATTAGTTTGAATAATGAAATGTCTTCAAGAAAACAACAAAGCCAGAGAGTACCATGGACCCCTCATACTACAAAATTCATTATCATTAGTTTATTTTCTGCAGTGTTAAAACATTCATGTAGATATGGACCAGGTTTTCTAAACTTTATGTAAGATTGAAAAATGTCAATAACTGTTCTATAACTCTTTATAGGATTGGCATGCATATGTGTACACCTTATTTTTTTCTTTCTCTTTCTCTTCCTATCACCCCTCCACCAGACATAGCATAACTGATATCAGAACATCACTATCTTTGGCTGATATGAATTATTTTGCTACAGATAATTATTTCCTGTAAGGGATTTCATTTATTCAAATTTATTCTACATTTTTAAAGCAAAAAGACAAAAAAGTAAAAGACTGGTAAAAAATGTAACAGCAAAATATAAAAAACTGCATTGCAGTAATATAGAAACTAAAATTCATAGTAATATAGAATCTAATATAATATAGAAACTAAAACTCTATGATTTAATTAACAATCAGCATTTTCATATCTCCCTCACATATAAAAGTATTAGTTATTAAGAAGTGTTCTGATACCTATTTCTTTTGCTAGTCCATTTTGAGTGAGAAGTTTCAAAATCAGTACTAAATGTTACATTTTTTAAAAAAATGATAGAGCTTGGAAAACCTAAGGCACTTTTTTGATGTTGACATTAAGGTTTTAACACCTTAAGTTAAAATGTACTTCCTCAAAACTTTTCCTGCTTTCTGTGAAGAGATTGTTCATCCCCAATTATTTCAACTGAAAAGTTATTTCAGCTTTATATTTTTCTATTCTTCTGAAGACCGTGAAATAATTGCCAATTAAGAATACAAATATTCTTAAGAAAAATGACCAAGCATGGTTGAGGATACTCTTTCTAATTCTATAGTGATGGCAGACAATTGTATAATTGTCACCACAATTTATTTGAATTTTTAGGCAGTGAAGATCCTTCGTAGGTTATCTAGAACACAATTGCTAGAACCTTTGAAATTCACTATGATCAATTTTTGTCTATTTTGTAAATAGTCACCTGCATCCATTCTGATTTAGTGATACAATAAAATAATCCAGCCACCATTATGAAAACTTAACAGGTTGCCAGCTTCTAATCATGGACTGAATACATGATATCTGCTCATGTATTAGTGAAATTACTGAGGTAATGTGGAAAACCTTAGAGATGATTAATGCTTCTGTGAGGAACAATAGGATTACCTCACTATTTGATTCCAAGTTTCGGCATATATTTCAGTATAAATCTAAAGAATTGTCTTGAATTGGGAAAACTTGTAAAATTAATCTTACCATATTCTCATGGCCCTTGCCTTTTCACAGAAGTATAGGCATCCTTTATTATCACTCATATGTCACTTTGATCTCTTTGTGGCTTCTACACCGTACCTTATACACATTAAATTATACAGCCTAGAACTTTTGGATGAAGGCTCTTTGTTCCTCCTAAATTCTCTGGTTTTAATAGTCACTATAGAGATGATGATATTTGCTATGGCATCTTCAGAAGAATGCTCTTTTTTTAGGAGCCATGGTGGCACAGTGGTTAGCATGCAGTATTGCAGGCTGACTCTGCCCACTGACAGGAGTTCGATCCTGACCGGCTCAAAGTTGACTCAGCCTTCCATCCTTCCGAGGTGAGTAAAATGAGGACCCAGATTGTTGGGGGAAATATGCTGTCTCTGTAAACCGCTTAGAGAGGGCTGTAAAGCATAATGGAATGGTACCTAAGTCTGAGTGCTATTGTTATTGCTTTTGTAGAGGAACTGCAACCAGCATCTGGACATGAGTTTAATAATGGAATAAGTAAATTCCATTTCTTCTAGAAAATTGATTTCTGGAATATTTTTTCTTGAACTCATTCAAATCTTGAAGACAGTACCCATGACAGCACGCTAATAGGTATGCCATATCTAGGCTATTAAAAGCCTGATGAATGAATTACATCATCCTCTATCCCTATTTAGGGAGCGCCTTTGATCTTCTTAAAGTCCCACCCCAAAATTGAAGAAATATTTTGAAAGTGATAAAAGGTTTACAAACCTTATGATACCACCAACAGAAGATCAAGGTAGGGAATAAGAGAGAGAATTATTAATTTAACCTTTAAATAAGGTTAAATAAATTTAACCTTAAATAAATTTATTATTAAATTATTTTTTTAATTTAAAGTTCAACACACTTCAAATTGGTATTCTAATATTTTTTTCTGAAACAAAGGAGAAATCAAATAAATTAACAATTATTTTTTTTAAAATACTACTTTGATCAGAGCAGTACAAAGCTTCAGACTTATTTCTCAAAAGTGTCTCGTTTTAGGCATGCTCTGTTGATTTACAAGTGGTTTACTGTTGAGTAGTACTGCAGTCAATTACAGAGACAGGCAAAATGCCAGCTGTGCAGACATACATATACTCTGGAAAAAAATAAATAAAAGGAAGTGACATCTTGTCTGATGGGCAGGGACAGCATGGTTAATTTAGAGTGCGGTCAAGAGCAAAGCGATAGGAGATAAATGAAGTGCAAGTTTAAGGAAATCAGTATGAGAGAGGCAAATGTGGCCCATGACTGCTCAGGGGTCAAAACACCAAGGAGATTATACAGTTTCCCCAAGAAGAATCAATGAGCAGAGCAGAGCAAAGCAGGAAGCAAGGAAGCCAAATCTGAAATTGTTTCCAATGGAAGAGCTATCACTGGTAGTTATTCTTACATCAGCCAGACATCAGTGTGACTCAATTATAAATTCCAAAGAAGCAGTGAAGATCATCTTTGGGGGGTCTGTCTGAAGTTGTGTTCTAGGAATAGGTGCCTGGTGACGATCTGGTACCTTGTCACCTGATTTCTTTCAATCTCTTCCTGTTGATTATATATGCTGAGTCAGACTCAGAAGGTTGAATAACTGCCAGTTCCTGAGGCTGACAACTTCCTAGATCAAGAAGTCTCTTTTGAGTCAGAGGAGTCTAAAATTAAAAAAAAAAAAAGCTTTGGGATCCATAGGGTCACAAATTACATAGCCCTTCTGAGGACCCGTGATGTTTTCCTGGAATCATGCGGCATCTTTACACCCCTGTGTACTCTGAAGTATTTTTTTAATAACTGAATCTAAAACACTGTACAGCCCTATTAAATAGGCTTCCAGATTAGTTAGGAAACGTATCATGCAAACCAGTTACACATCTGGACAAATATTAAAAAGTAACAGTAAATCCACATTATTTTGTTGCTAAGGTAGAAATAACAACAACAATAATAACAGACAGGCAACCTGTCACACAACACCCCAGACTTAATAACTGTTGATAAGATAGACTAAAAAGTCTGGACAGGGGATGTGGCAGTATCTGGACATAGCAGAGTAGAAGAGAAATAACTGGAGAAGTTCACAAAATACAAAGACCTGCAAATAGAAATAGAATGACTGTGGCAGAAGCAAGCAAAGGTAGTAGTCCCAACAGTAAGAGGAGCCTGTCAATCCCAAAACAACTGAATACCATCGGCATTAACAAATTCACCATCAGTCAATTGCAAAAGGTGGCTCTGCTCAGAACTTCCATCCTGTGACAATATCTGTTAACACTATAAAACATCTACATCTGCCTGTCCCAGGTTTTTGGAAAGGACTCTAAAGGTAGACAACAATGTCAAATCAAGTCTGAACATTTGGCTGACTATGCGATGAACAACAATAACAACAACAACAACAACAACAACAACGATGATGATGATGATGATTCTGTCCATAGTGGAATAAATGTTATTGGTTTAAATTGTTAGCCAAATAATAAATTAAGGACAAAGTAGAGACATTCAAATATATGAATTCCTATGTTATCAGACGGAAGCCAGATAGATAGATAGATAGATAGATAGATAGATAGATAGATAGATAGATAGATAGATAGACAGACAGACAGACAGACAGACAGACAGACAGACAGAGACAGACAGACAAAAGTTTAGTACATTTATGAGATAAGAAATCAATTAAAATTTCCCAATGTGAAAATTATATGACACTATTCTGAAAGAAATTGCACTTATTGTGATATTATTCAAAGAGAAAAGAGGAAGAATTTTGTTCAGTGCAGTTCTACTCTTGCAGAACCTATATCCAAGTTTTAAAGATTCAGAACTATACCACACAGTAACAGGGTCAGGTAAAATCTGGAATTAAAGATACTGTATGATAATTCCCATAAATTTAGACATACGAATTACAGGTTAATAATTGTTTTAAGTTATGAAAAAGTCAAAAAAGTTGCTTATGACCTGTCCTCAAAGTTATGACTGCTGCACCAGCCCCAAGCTCATGTGATCATGTTTCAAGTAGTTATATGACCACAATTTACAGCAATTTTTTTTTTGCCAATTTCCAACACTTTTGGTGGTTTCCAATAAAAAGCACCCATTCAAAAGAATGGATCCACTTAACCACGATGAAACTTGCTGAATGATCGCATGGTTCATTTAACAACTAAGTCTGGTCACATGGTGACCTATTTAACAACTACAACAACTTAGAACCAAAATTCTAGGCCTAATTCTGGTCATTAAGTGAGGATTACCTGTGGCGCTTCTTGAATTTGGAACTGAACAATGTTTGGGGGATATAGCTGTTTTAATATAACTAAAACGCAGTACTGCAACCAAAGAACAAAGAATGAATCATGTATCTCTGTAGTTCTGGCTAATCTGGAACCAGAAATCGTGATAGAAAATGAGAATCAAGACAGTAAGTTTAAGTTAGAACTGAAGAATGCACTGAACATTATTACGACCTGGATAACCATGTTAACTCAAGCAAATGTTGGATCAAGCAAGACAACTTTAATAGCATTTCCTGTCTAAGAAAGTCCAATGGGCTGAATCACTGCAGAGCTCAAAGATATTTCATTGTTCTAGGATACGTATCCCATGTATTAGTTTGAATGGCTCACTACACAAGTGCCTAGATGTTAACAATTCCTTTATGTTCAACAGTTAAATTGAGAAATGTGAAGATATCTCATTTTCATTTTCATAATAGGCCAGTGAATAGAGCAGTGAGCTAAGTTGATAATGCATTCGGAACAGAAAGTGAAGAGTGATAGAAATTGTTCTGCAACCCGTCCCAACCTGTGATGATGGAAAAGTTTGAAGAAAGAAAAAAGACAATAACTGTGCTTAGCTGAACATAGTTCTCTGAACCTCCGTAGAGCAAATATGCATCCATGGAGAATTTTAATTCTCTCAAATGAACAATGATACCTGTCTTCCTAAAAACCTCCAAAATAGAGAGGGGTGGTCACCTGTAACCCTACCTTTCTTTTAATACTTTGAAAACAGGATCACAGAGAACATAATTTACAGGTGAAATTAGAAGAAAGAACTACTGGGAGAAATGACTACTGGAAGAAAGAACTACTGGGAGAAATGTGGCTGCCTTCTCTTTAAGCCACTTTCTTCCTGACACCCAACAAGGAAGAGAATTTAAAAATTGCAATGCCAACAGACCATTTCTTTTAACATTTCTTATTTCTTCCCCAAACTGTATTATTTACAAAAATAAATGTACTTTATAAAGAGACATAATAACCTGCATATGTCATTACAAAAAGGGTCTGTATGCAAACCAATTTTCTTTTGTAACTCCAACTAATGTCAACATCATCAAAAATAGCAATATTTCCCATTAAACGTATATTTAAACATATGTTAAAATGTTTGATTTTTAAAGTTAAAGATTGTATGATATACTAAAAAATTCTAAAAGTTGCCAAAGTACACCTAATATAAAAAGCCTTAGAAATAGAGATGAAATTTGCAAAAAGGAAAAAAAATCCCAAAGGTTTTAAAAAAAAAGAACCACTTTTGAGGCACACTGGATATTTGCCATTTATATATAAATGAAGCACTAATATATTACAGGTCTTCTATCTATAGCAATTTCCTGGTCAAATCACTCTAAAAAGCTATTGGCAAAAAGAATAGCGATAGCACTTATGACTTATATACCGCTTCACAGTGCTTTACAGCCTCTCTAAGTGGTTTACAGAGTCAGCATATTGCCCCCAACAATCTAGGTCCTCATTTTACCCACCTCGGAAGGATGGAAGGCTGAGTCAACCTTGAGCCAGTGAGAATCGAACTGCTGAACTGCTGGCAATCGGCAGTAAGCAGCGTGCAATACTGCATTCTAAAGAATGTTCCTTTTATAATGGTTTCTTATTAATCTTTTTTATTTTGTTGTTTTGTTTTTAGTTTTGAAAATCATTTAACTATGTGTATTATGTTTTTCTTGTTTTTCTCTTTTTTCACTTGTTTTACTTAAAGCCAATAAAAAAGATACGTTAAAGAAACACAAACAGTTCAATACATGTTTAGATTTCAGCCTTTTCAGTAAGAAATACTACTTCAGAAATGTCTTGTTGCATTTATGTTGTTGGAGATGCACTGAAATTAATGTTTTAATTAAATATATTGTTAAGAAGCACTAACATGCATTAGCTCAATGTTGAAATTTAGTATTTTCAAATGTTTAATATTCTCTATCCATTTGTCTATGTGAGTTGGCCTCTGGACAAAGAAAATGGACTTATAACCAAAGATTTACTGTTCAGCATCTGAAACAACAAACATATGGCTCGGATTATTTAGTTGTTTCTAGAACAGCTTAACATGGTATGGATGACTGTAATGAATAATGGCCTATGTATGTATGCATGTATATCTGTAAATACACCTTCTGTATGTTTTTGTTTCTTCTTAGCTTTCTTCTGCTTCTTTGATTGTTTTTTGAGGGAGGAGGTTGTAATAAGTTAAGGGGAGGGGGGAAACCTCAAAAAGAAGCTATTGATAATCCATGATTTGACTGACACCCATTTTTGTTGACCTTCACCCTTCCTGAAAGTGACCATATCATCACTGTCGTTTTGATTTTAAGGACAGTGATGTGGATAGTTATCTTCTTATCAATGTGTCAAGGCTCTTCTCTCCTTATCAGAGGGCTAAGCAATTCCCAATTTACTTACTTTCTTGTTTGGTCTATTGAGCACAGCAATACCTCTTCCAGAGCAACAGAGATGCATTGTGGTGGTAAGAATTTCAAGAAAGACTTTTAATTGGAGAAAGACCAGGTCAGAGGTATCTAGTATTATCTCTCAAATATTTAAAAAGATTCCCCTTTTGGTTAATTCTGCATGTTTCTGATTTGCAGTTTCCTAAGTTTGTGATTTTTATTCATTTGTTTAAATGTACAGTATCTCTGTAAAAAAAAAATCATTTAATGGTTTGGAAAAAGTGAAAAGATCAATAAACTATTAAAGGCGTAAAAATTAAAACAAAAACTAAAATAGTAACACTTAAAAAAATCAAATGCTTGGTAAATCAATATAGAAAGTCCTTTCTGAAACTCAAACAATAGCAGAAGTTCAACAGCAATATGTCACTGTGTTTCTTATATTCAGAATCTATGTTACTGCTAATGCTAATCATTATGGTAGCATTGTTAAAAGTTTTTTTTTACAACACCTTTCTCCCCTGAGAATTTTGGCTGAGTGATATATTTTCTTTATTATAATGTGCTAGACTTTTCTGCCCTCTAATATGAATATGGTACATGCTTGGTGTTTTTGAATGCAATTTGTATTACTTCCTACCCTTTTTTTCTCTTCACTTCTAATAGTTTCTCTATCCTGAGAAACAAATCAGAAGGATACAAGCTACAAATTTATGCATTTTAATAAAATGCATTCATTAAAGAAACTGCTACCAGAGTCCTAGTTTGTTTTGTTTTGTTTTGTTTGTTTTTTTATTACCAGAGACTAACCCAACTTTTTATCTATGGTTTATGCTAATTAATTTTTTTAAAATACCTTTATTAGTTTTTTCACATTTTATGTATACAAAATAATGTGTATAAAAGGCTGCAGATCTGCTTAAAGAATGATTGTGATACATAAAAGGTTTATGCTAATTAATAAACCAAAGAGAGGATTATATAATCCTTCAGGGATTATATTCAATAGCAATAGCTCTTAGATTTATATACCACTTCACAGTGCTTTTACAGTCCTCTCTAAGAGGTTTACAGCATGTTGCCCCCAACAATCTGGGTCCTCATTTTACCCACCTCGGAAGGATGGAAGGCTGAGTCAACCTTGAGCCTGGTGAGATTTGATCTGCCAAATTGCAGGCAGCCAGCAGAAATAGCCTGCAGTACTGCATTCTAACCACTGCGCCACCACGGCTCCCTCCTATTCGTTTTTACTCTGAATTCCAGATGATAAAGTATGATCTACATGACCAAGTTGCCGTACCACTAAAATGGGCCACTGACTGTTTCTCAAGGGCAAGAATGTATACAGGTAGTCCTCGACTTACAACAGTTCATTTAGTGACTGTTCAAAGTTACAACGGCACTGAAAAAAGTAACTTATGACCATTTTTCATAGTTAAACCTTTGCAGCATCCTCATGATCATGTGATCAAAATTCAGATGCTTGGCAAGTGGTTCATACTTATGACCAATGCTGGTTTCCAAAGTCATGTGATCCCCTTTTGCAACCTTTTGGCAAGCAAAGTCCAATTGGAAGCCCAATTCACTTAACAACCGGGTTACTAAGTTATCAACTGCAGTGATTCACTTAACAACTGTGGCAAGAAAGGTCGTAAATGGGGCCAAACTCACTTAACAAATGTCTCACTTTACAACAGAATTTTTGGCCTCAATAATTCATCCTTTACTCACCCACCCACACCCTCTGGGAAGGGAAGTTGTGCCTATTTTTCCCAGTTATGTGCCAAAACTAATCTTTCCTGATTCCTGCTGGCTTGACTGGTACTGTCATGTTCACCTGCCATGCTCCATTTCATAGTAACAGCCCTCCAACTGGCTACCATGCACTGTGGCAGGAACCTTTTACGTCTGATCATTGCCCTTTATGTCTATTGATTTTAACAACTTCACCAACTTGAATACTGAAAAACTGAGCTTGCTTTCTACAAGATCATTAAATAGATCTTTCTTCAACCACAGGTTAAAATCGACAAGGGTTCTGTCACTTTGTCTATCTAGCCCAAGTAAAGGATTCATTAAAATGGTAAAACAATGAGGGAATGAGGTTGTTGTTATTGTTTTTTTTACCAACTCAGGACAGGTAAAGAAGCAAGGAAACACATCAAATGTATCATAAACACAGTCTGGAAAGAAAATTACACCATCATCCTAGTGTCCAAAAAAGGATAAAGATATTTAAATCTGCATGTTCTATTTCTTCAATCAGCTTCACTTCTGGCTGGTTTATCCATAAGAGTTAAGGCTGGAATGTGGAAAGTTCTTAAGTATATAATCAAGATTCTGAATATAAGCCACAAATAAACCAACATGGATTCTTAGCAGAGCCAGAGAAGAAAACAAGGCAATTTATTTTGAAAAGAATGAGCAGGGAATAAGAGCTATCTATTTTCTCCCATGTACATTTATGCCTGACATGTCCAGTGATTACAAAATATACGATTTGAAGCTATTAATTTAGAGTGGCAGTCAAAAGCACTTCATTCCTTGCTTATTTCTTTTATATCACTAACTGAACTCAGAATATATTTATTGATCATACTACTTCTACATTCAGGATTACAATTTCATTTCAAACTCTGATCAATTTATTTTTCAGTCCATTCCCACTTAGTCTTTATCCAAGCCATTTTATTCTTTGTAAACCAACCATCTTTGTTGTAAGTACACACTTAGAAAATCTTAAAATCTTTTTAAGGAATTTAAATATAACTTGATTATTTAAAAAAAAATAGCAGAAAAGTACGATAAAGTATTTTTTTATTCAGATGGACATAAGACAGGCCTTGAAAACACAAACTTTTACAGTGAGCAAAATATAATTTTTGACTCAATATAATTGTCTGTTTTTGAAACAAAATTCTTATTTCATGTTAATGTTCAGAACAAATCAGCTGCAATGTTTAATTATATGGTAAAAAGCACTGATTTATGAAAAATTCTAAAAGCTATAATTTTGCTTCCCTGTTACTATTAAGTAAATCTGGAGTACTGATAAAATGGATTAAATCATTTCTACTTTAAACATCAACAACTTTAAAAGTTTAAAAGGTTTATTCATTTGTTTTTATCTATCAAGAATCTTATCTATCAAGAATCTTAATGAGTTAGAAATAGGACTTACAAATTTATTTTACTCTGAATTGTGTGGCAGGTATAAATGCTATTCCTACTTTGCTTGTTTCATTGGGTAGGTGACTTTTTATTACAAATTCCAAATCTGGTATGATATTCAGCAAGAAAAAGCTGGTATGATATTCATGTCCTGTATTTTTAGAAAAATTACACTTAATATGTCCACTTTTTAAAGAGAATATTAGTGTTCACTAATATTCTCTTTAAAAAGTGGACATATTAAGTGTCAATTATGTAACACTTATATGCATAATATTTTCTATTGTCTTCTTTCTCCTCTATAAACATCGTATGAAATTCTTATCTTCATATATTTGAGAACACATACAATTTCCTTTTGCTTAAAACTTGACCAGTCCAAAAAGATAAGATTGTGTAAATACCGGTAGTTGTTTGAAGAATTCAGGATCTGGTTGTAACTTTTTATAATCATAAATATTTGCTACAAGGCAGTCCCTACAAAGATCACATTATCAATTTTACAGGATTTTATTAGGCTGTGTCAAGATAGCTTTCCTTGGAATTGAAGGACCTTTAATTGTGGAGTTTAAATGCAGTTCAGATAAGGACTTATCTGTATCTCCATCACACAGGAAATAATCTATAAAGACTTCCATTAATGCATCATACTGAATACTGTGCTCTTCAAGAATAAATGCTGAATTGTACTATTTGATGCTTCATTTAACAGAATAGAGCATTCACTTGGTCAAATTCAGATGGTGCATGTGTGAGAATGCACTGTATTTTTTTTGTGTGTGTAGCCCTTAAATTATAAAATGCAGCTATGAATCTAAAACCTTTACCTTCTACTACTAGCAGTATTATAGATTCTGAACTAATTATCAACTAATATAATGATCCAGAAAGTACTTCAGGACACTACCAGGGCCAAGTCAGAGGAAGGGATTAAAAGCCAGAAAGGGATTTAAAATAAATTCATAAATCCAGAAGGTTTATGAAAGGGACTAAAGTACTTTAAAGATGCAATGTGGAAAACCCCCTAAGTCAGACTATTGCAACCTGATAGTGCAAATTGAAGCATCTCAAACATATACTCGGACACACATACACACACCCAAGTATATTCCATTGCTTACCCTCAAGACACTGAGGGAATAGTTACACTAGATTTTATGTTTGCCTGGTTTAATGATACGTGTCACCTCCAGCATTTTGAGAGACTCCATTTGCATGCCACTTCTAACTCTCTGGAAGAAAAAGTGGTGTTTTATTTGAACCGCTAAACCCAATCAGCCCTGGGGCTGAAGAGGATTATTCTTAAAACAACCTAATGTATATTTACCGAGGTGGCGCAGTGGTTAGAGTGCAGTACTGCAGGCTACTTCAGCTGACTGTTCAGCAGTTCAGCGGTTCAAATCTCACCGGCTCAAGGTTGACTCAGCCTTCCATCCTTCTGAGGTGGGTAAAATGAGGACCCAGATTGTTGGGGGCAATATGCTGACTCTGTGAACCGCTTAGAGAGTGCTGTAAAGCACTGTAAAGCGGTATATAAGTCTAAGTGCTATTGCTATTGCTATATTTTCACTAAATTAACTTCCCAGTCAGCCATGCCATGCAAACACAGATGAGCTATTAATAGAAATTTAACCCCGATGACAACCCAGAGATCAAGTCTTCGAATGGCCCTGAAAAGCTGGAGCCACACGATGGTAAAAAGGAAGGGAATGACACCACCCCAATTGCATGACAGAGGATATTAATGTCAGCAGGTCACTCGCTTTTTGGGAGTTGAGGGCAAATGCAACAGTCTCCCAGAAAATTCCACAATGCCCAATGTTAGGACTCTGTCCAAACGGTTGGGTTGGTTAATATAAACAAGCCACAAATCACTGTTTATATGTATATATGTAATATGGCTTTAAATGCATTGTTGCAATCTGACTGGCAGTAACGGCCATAAGAGGGAGCTAGAGAACATGGTTAGTTCTCTCTCTTTTGCTGATTCATTGCTGAGTGACTTCGTGTCTGTAAGCTCTGTGTGTAGCTAGCTATCTGTGATAGTAGAGAATCTTTGTTTGCTGATTAAGACAAAGAAAGGCTGGTAAGAAGACTGCTGTACTTCTGAATACTGACTGATAGAACGTGTATGATTCAGACTGTTATTGGACTGTGCTATCTCTTTAAGTAAACTACTTTTATACACTTTAACGTATCTGTGTATTGATTGAACTGTTACTTATATCTACTGCAACATTACGGTGAACTGTGCAAACCTTCAGGGCCCAGAGGTTACTCTGCACAATTCCTTAACACCCAAGATACCATCAAACACAGGCACTTCTCATCTGACTAAGCACCTATAATTACGTGCTTCTCATGCACAGCATTTCATTTGGTTTATTTTGTGACTAAATCTGCTGACTTGTGAAAACACAACCACAAAGAAATCAGAATTACTTATTTTAAATCCTCCATGATGAGAGGATTATAGAGTGATGCAGAGGGCAGGCTATCTGACCCACTTTGAGGGATGAAACCACAGCTTCCAAAATAGCACACATATGCCAGGCCTAGGTGAAAAGATTAGCTTGTTGTTGTTGTTGTTGTTTACTATAAATGAAAACAGCCTTAAACCAATCTATTAGCTAAAACAACACACAAATCACGGCCATACAATTCCTAAAAGATGAGAGATATGTTAATAATGAATGGAATGAATTGTAAAATTAAGATTCTCTCTCTCCTAGGTTGCTATTTTCTGAGCTACTGTGTTTGCGGTGAATGATATTGGCCTGATTCTTCAATTGAGGACACGCCTGTCAATCACTGCAGATAATCTTCCTCCTTTGTCCTGTTCCATTATTGTGTTTAATGCAAAACAAAGTTTTATTTGTTTTATTATTCAGTTACACTATTTATGTTTGAAGAAGTTGCAGAATGGTAAATCAGGGCTGGAGTTTCATGTACGTATTTTAATCTAGTCTGAGGCAAGTAAAAGAAAATCTACCCTGAATTATTCCAGCTTGCCTTAAAATTAAGATTACATTCAAATGAGATGCAAAGTCTCTCTCTCTTTCTCTGTGTAAGTAATACATACACAAATGGCAGATACCGTAGGCCAGGGGTGTCAAAGTCGCGTCATCACAGTGGCGTCATGTGACATATCAGGACTTTTTCCCCCTTCGCTAAACCGGGCGGGGGCGGAGTCAGCACGTGACGCATCCGGCCTGCGGGCCACAAGCTTGACACCCCTGCCATAGGCTATAAGCTTGTTTTGCTATTGCCTCTCTTGGAAACCAATTCAGTAATCAATTCTCACTGTTGAAGGTGAGAGTTGTAAGCTTGTTTGTCTTTTGTTAAGAACATTGAGAAAAAGTTCTTAGCCTTGTTTGTGCAACTAGTGAAATGGAAAATACATTTACTGCTGCTGTTTAGGATGCCATCTGGTACTGGCAGAACATGTGTGAAAGGCACAAGTTGTGATTACTTTTGGCTCTGGTGTAATCAACAAAGAGGTATCTGTTCAGTGTTATGCATAGAATAAGTAAATGTTGCTCTTCTAATCTTTAAACTACCTATTTCTTTTCTTTTAAGTGAGTAAGCTACTTTTTTAAAAAAATGTTATTGAAAGAAAGTAGGAAAAATAATACTTCCATTGTATATAATCCCTTTATGCATTTCTCTGAACTTTTCTTCTGTACACACACAGAGACATAAAGAAAAATTAGTAGAGTCAATTACTCTCTATTCTTAATGTATATGCATTAATTAATCGCTGCTGCCAATTTTTTACTCTTCAGCAATCTCAACAATAGAATATTAGTGACAGAATTATTGAGTCTGTCATTTGTACTTCTATAACTGTCTGGTTTGATACAGCAATCAAACAGGGCAGGTACAACTTCAACGGATAGTTAGGACTGCAGAAAAAAGCAATTGCAATCAGTCTGCCTTCATGGAGGACCTGTATACTGCATGAGCCAGGAAGAGGGCTGAGAAAATATTTACAGACCCCTCAAATCCTGGACATAAACTGTTTCAACTCCTCCTTTCAGGGTGCCACTATACGGCATGGCATGTCAAAACAACTAGACACAAAGACAGTTTTCCCCCCATGCCTTCTGCTGAACACCTAATTCCCACAACCCTGTCTTAGTCCTAAAGATATTCACCCATGTAGTAGGACTGTGTTACCTATATCCTTCTTATCTTTCCTATTACCTTCTCCTATTGGTATATTATGATTATCACTGTGTTGTTTGTGTATACACAGAGAGCTTATATGACAAATGAGGCAAATTCCTTGTGCGTCCAATCACAATTGGCCAATAGAAGACCTATTCTATTCTATTCTATTCTATTCTATTCTATTCTATTCTATTCTATTCTATTCTATTCCATTCCATTCCATTCCATTCCATTCCATTCCATTCCATTCCATTCCATTCCATTCCATTCCATTCCATTTATACTGAATTAGTAAGTACTACTGCATGCAGCAAGTCATTTCCCTCTTGTTCAGTTGGCGGCGGCGCCTAATCAAAGAATGCATCAATACTTTTCATGCAACTGTAACCCTATAAATTGTTCACTCTTCAGCATGACGTGAAACAGTTTATATTAGCTCAGGAGATATATTACCCCATAATCCAATTGGATTTATTCTGAAAAGGAGCATAAGGGAGATCAAAGCCACTAAGGAGCATAATGGTCATCAGTACGTGAACAGTCAAGAAATGAACACATAGCCATCGTACTATTTGGTCTTCTATCTAGAATGCTAATAATCTGATTCATATGACAAGATTAAATCACAATTGGCAATATAAATCTGCTTGTAAAACATAGTACATAATTTTGGGAGAGAATGAGTGGATATATGTTTCAAGGAAGAAGTCATTTCAGAAAATAGAAGCACATTTTTAACAAAGGATTGGACGTTATGTAAACAGGTTATTTCTCCCTGTTACAAAAAAGTTTTCAGTTAATTTAGAAAATAAAGGACAAGGTCTAAAAATCATGGATAAATGGGCTCTGTTCAGATGTCAGAACAACTAGGAAAAGTTTGAGAACTACTTTTTTTTTTCTACTTTGTCTCAGCCAGAAATGCTAGTTGTACACATTAGTTACATTAGACAAGTAAGTTGAATAAAATATAGTTTGAAATGGGCTTGTTGGAAGCTAACACTGTGAAATTAATTGTATCTTATTTATTATTAAATTGGGATGCTGTTGAATATTTGAACTCCTGGGAACCTGACAATAAAATAAAACAGAATATTTATAGTATATTTTGCTATACTATTATAGTGTAAAAACAATTGCAGTAAAAAAATCAGTAATAAGAAAAATAGACATGGAAATTAATTTCATCCACCATTTTTATAACGTTAAAACTAAAAAGAAAAAGAAATTCAAAGTCATAAAGTCAACAGCAGCAATTAAAAACAAACATCATAAAAAATGAATAGCCATGAGAAACATCATATGCTAAAAGTCATCCATAAGAATTTAAGCTTCACTAACTTCTAGAAACATAGACACTTTGGTGTAATCATTAAGGCATAAGGCTAAAAACCAGGAGACCATCAGTTCTAGGCTCATTCCTAGGAAGGAGGCAATAGTAAACCATGTCTGAAAAGCTTTACCAAGAAATCTGCAGGGTAGTCCTTGAGAATCAGACGTGATTGAATGGAACTTTTAAAAGAAAGCTGGTCAAAAGAATAGGTGCCATAAGTGAAAACTATGCCTTTCTCATCTCACATAAATGGACCGTAATAAAAGCAGCTTTTCTTTGGGAGTAATTTCTCGAATGGTTCAACATGGTTGGAGAACGTAGCCATTGTGGTTCCTTGCCCTGGGGTGAGACATTGGCTGTTTCCTATTTGTGCTTGGATGTCATCTTGTTTTGGGTTTCTACGGCTGCGCATATACTGTACTCTTTGTGAACTGACCATTGGGTGGCGTCCAAATTGAAATAAACATATAGGGCTTTATAAATCAAAACCAAGACTCCAAAATGTATTGAGAAATTTACTGGTAACCAATGCAGGAGATACAAAGTAAGTGTAAGATAATGATTATGATTACCCAGCTGCATTTTGCACCAACTGTGATTTCTAAATTGTCTTTAAAGGTAATCCCTTGTAGGACACATTGCAAAAGTCTAACCATTACTCCATACTTACAGGTAGAACATTAAATTGTTAATCAGAATTCTTCCAAGGTTATAGCTGCATCTACAGGACATAGGATTCTTCCCCTAAAGAACTATGTATTAATATGTATTAATTTGATCCTCTAGAAGAAAATTATGCCAGCTGTCTAAAGGCTATATTCCATCCTGTCTTGGTAATAAATCTTGTTAGTGGTCCTTAAAGCGGTAGAGCTGTGCAGTTAAACAGGAGAGAGCTTCTATAACACAATTCAGTGTTTCCTATTTAATTCAAACTTCCACATCACTTGAAAGCTACAATCCCAATACAGTCAGGACCCAGTCAAACTCCAGCACTGAAAGAAAGCAAACATTTTTAATGGTTGAAAGAACATTCATGTTCACAGAAGGACTTGTAGTTCCTTAGGGTCTTAAGCATGTCATTTCTAACAATATTCCATTAGTAGTACCAAAATATATAATGCTGTATGTTTGGGCTTTTATTCTGATTGTGAAATAACAAAGGAAGGAAATTCACAATCTTAGAACCAGTAGGAAGCAACAAGCAGGATGGAAGATCCATATCCACTTACTGTAGTTGCACAATGCTATTTTGAAATAGAAGAAAATCAATAAGTGGTCATATTAGTCCTAGCTATGGGCCAGAAAAGGGTGAAGTAAGAAAACACAAACAAAATCTTTATATTTCAGTCTGGCCAGCATTCTTGAAAATTTAGAAGCTACAATACTAGTGTTAAGATAAGCTTCTGTCAGTTACCCAATTGAGATGGGGTGAACATTCTTAACATTGATATGCAGATATAACTGCTCTGTACATAAATACCTGTATACAATTTAATACAAATATTACAAGAATATTATTTCCACAAAGAGGTTTGGATTGTTCTACTTGTTGGTCCTTCATAAATCCCAAAATACTGTTTCCAACTAGGGGTTGCAACTTTTCAGGTGGGTTTTGCACAGAATGAGGACATTAGTAAATTCCCTGACATGCACATATTTACTCCTGCTAGGGGGGAAAAAGCTGTTGCATTTCTGTTTATTGTGGTGAAATGGCAAAGGAATGTCAGGAAAGAGAAGTGGTGATACAAATGGAAGCTTATTGTACAAAACAATTGCTCTATTAAAGTTATCAGAAAGTTATTCTATATTGTCTCCATTTTACCGTAATTCATGTTCAGATTCTACATCACAAAGTGAATTAAATTATAAGATTATCCACTTATTCAATTCCATCTTTATTTTCAGGGGCTCAAAAGCAATGACTTTTCTTCAGACCACATATTATTGGTAACTTAATTTATCTATTACAGAGTTGAAACACCAATGACTACCAACCCATAGAACCAGCCCAGTGCACATTTTCTGAAGAGAGAGAAGTTCCAGGATCTAATCTGGGTCAGTTACTGGGACCAGAGCTTTAGTCTTCCAAGCTTTTGGACTCGTGCTGGAAGCTAACCACCATATTGCAAGAACACAACTGAGTGGTCAGACAAGAACTCATTGGTAGCCTCACATTGCAATGAACAAGCAGATACATTCAATGTAGCTGCTAATGAGATTGCTGACCGAGCAGGTACAAAGATAGCAGTTTAATCAAGGCTTCATCTAGGCTTAGGGAGTAACATAGCCAGAAATTAAAAGCTGCAATATGTCAAGTTGGGGATGAGGCAAACTTATCTAACAGAGTAAGATGAACCAGGAACGCTTCCCAGAAAAATGGTTTCAGTCAAAATCTCAGCAGTGTCTGAGGTAGGCCCTAAGGGAGATGTAGTCCAGCTTTAACTAAGCAAGAACATTTGAGATAGAATGAGGAGCACAGAGTATAATGCTTAGAAATGTAAATAAAATTGCTTTCAAACTAGATACAATTCTTATAGACTCCATAACAAGGCACCATATAAAGCAAGCTCAAAACAATTACTTCGTATCATTTAATTGCTGCAGGAATGTAGTTCCCTCCTTTGGTGACTTATGTACTTAAGGACTAAAGATTGCAAGCTTGAGAGACTCTTTTAGAAAGCTTGCTCAATTAATTATCAGCAGGTAGAAGATTGGAAATGGATGTCTAGATGCTTAAAGCCCTGAACCTGGTCAAATGTTCTATTTTGAATGTTCTATCTAATCAGAGATGTTTTAAACTTTACTGTGACTACAAGTATGTTTATATCTGTGGAGTTAAAACAGCTTTTCAGAAAACAGGAAGTTATGTGTCTAACTTTCAGAAGCAAAGTAAACTACCGTAAATAAATATGAGTGTATATGTCATTTTTTTTTCTATTTTCATTCCGATTCAGTGATCATTCCAGACAAAGATCTATATGTATTTTTGTGTACATTCTTTTCATAGTATGTGTTCTCGAGCACATTTGTACATTTATTGTCAGACGTATTGCAGAATGAACAAAAGTATTGCAGAATGAACATTCTGGGTCGGTCACGGGAATGAAAGATTTGTTCTTCCAAGCTTTTGGACTCATGCTGGAGCCCATCATCCAGGAACTTCTCCCTCATGAATGAAGGCAAATATTTTTGTCCCTGGATAATGTTGCAGGATCTAATCTGGGCCGATCACCAGGACCAGAGATTTAGTCTTCTGAGCGTTTGGACTTGTCCTGGAGCCCATCCTCGGGGAACTTCTCTCTACCAGAATATAGCAATAGCAATAGCACTTAGACTTATATACCGCTTCACAGTGCTTTACAGCCCTCTCTAAGCGGTTCACAGAGTCAGCATATTGCCCCCAACAATCTGGGTCCTCATTTTACCCACCTCGGAAGGATGGAAGGCTGAGTCAACCTTGAGCCTGGTGAGATTCGATCTGCCAAACTGCTGGCAGCCGGTGATCAGCAGAAGTAGCCTGCAGTGCTGCACTCTAACCACTGCGCCACCTCGGAATATGTGTTTTGTGTAGTATTATGTGGTGCCTGATTGTGTGTGGCTTTTTATTTGTTGATTGGGGTGTTGATGGCTGGCTATTAAATAGTTGGCTGTAGTTTCCTTGTCCTAGGCAGCTAAGTACCTGTAAGCTGCTGGTAAATCAGCACTCCTGTTGACTGACCAGGAATTCAGACCTTCACAAAGGTGGGTAAAGTTCTTCATTTTAATTATGCAATTGCTGCCATCTCAGACAATCCTTAGCTATTTTTATAATATTAAACTGTTCCTTACTTCCATATGATAACTACAACTATATATCCTGCTGTCTTATTCACTGGAGGTTTTCAAGAAGAGATTGGACAGCCATTTGTCCAGAATGGTATAGGGTCTCCTGCTTTGGCAGGGGGTTGGACTAGAAGACCTCCAAAATCCCTTCCAAGTTTGCTATTCTGTATTCATGTGATTGTTGCATTATATTTGGTTTCTCACTGTTAGATTAATAAGAAAATAGTTGTACTTCATCTAATTTTTGTATGATTGTTTCAATCTACTATTATAAAGTATTATTAACATTTATAAGTATTATGTATATATACACTCAAAAATAGAATCAACTTTGTCCAATCAATTATTTTAAGAAAATCTCCACAAGTAAGTGAAATAAACTTAAGAACTCTAAGATCAAAGAACTCCCTCCCCCTTGGGAATTTCAGCTGCATGTGCTTGGCATTAATAAATCTATGATCTTTGGAATGCCACAAACTCAACTTAAATTAGCTTTTCAAAGATACCTGAAATAGTTTGTAGATTTCAGACTTTCTATCATGGTAACCTCTCTGGCTTCAACTATCAGCAAAACAAGATTTCACAGGGCTTTTGTATTTCAGTTAAAAATAGAGTACATCAGTTCAACTGTAAAGGCTAATTATGAAGAATAGATACATTCTTTGTATAATTGGACTAGAATCAGGTAAAGTACTTCGAAAAGCATTTCAAATTTTGGATAGAAAAAAGTGAAAGGTTAAAAAATGTATTAAAATGACGTCTGACTTGTAATTTCTTTGCATATATTTGAATTATATGCTAACAAATTTGATCTTTTTTTAAAAAAATAAGGATTAGTCTACAATGCAAAATAATTCACAATTACTAGCTACTTATTCTAAGCCAGCGGTTCTCAACCTGTGGGTCGTGACCCCTTTGGGGTCGAACGACCCATTCACAGGGGTCGCCTAAGCGCGCACTAGCCCACCATCTTGGTGCCACGCCCCCTTTGTCACCTCATCGCGTGTGGGGAGGGGGCGGGGCGGGGGTCATGACAGCGGGGCAGGCGTCACGGCATTAGGAAGATTGAGAACCACTGTTCTAAGCAAATACTTTCATATAAATTTAGCCACCAACAAACCTACCCACATATTTTGTGTGCGTGTGTGTGTGTGTGTGTGTGTGTGTGTGTGTGTGTGTGTGTGTGTGTGTTAGAAGCAGCTGGATGGTGTAGTGGTTGGAGTGCCACCCCTTTGACATGGAATACTGGTATTCAATACCAGCAAAGATCCCTGGGGAAAGATTCTCTACCACTTCATTTGCCTACCTCAGATATGACAGTGGCATGAACTAAGGAAGTCATTTTGGCCCAGACGTTGCTCAGATTAACATACTAATCCATACCATATGTTTGAGAATCAGGATGATCTGATAATCTAGTAGTTGGCTATTAGAAGAAACCATAGATACACAAGACAAAAGAACATGGAACTGATGGAATGCTACTAGATCGGTAGACTTAATGAGATATGAATCATATGAGGGAACTATGAATGGACAGAAGACCTACATAATGAAGAGGAATCTGCTCTCACAATTTGAGATGTACCAACTATACATTACATCACATACTCAAGAAGATCCTGATGAACTAGATGTGTGGTCAACACCTGAAACTGGAACTTCATTGCCACCCCTTCCATTAAAAGCACAGCAGCTGACTTGGGGCATAAAATCATGGATAAATGAGCTACAGTCAACCCTCAAGACCAAATACCAAGGCTCCAAGGAAAAATATCATCGGCTAAGTATGCTGGAAGATGCCAACAGACTCCTCACGACAATCCCTACTCCCACCAAAATGCAAAGCAATGAACTGGTATATGCCATTGAACATGCTTCATGAAGAACAGATTACATACCTCCCCTGGAAAATAACATTCGAGGCTAAGATCAAGGCAAATCAGAGAGAAGTTGGATGGTGGAACTACAGAAGTGTTTGGGGATTAAGGATACGTTTTGCCAAGTGTCAGACAATGACCAGTTGCCAGACAGATGGTTCTTTTGAGAATGCTGACACAACAATCACACTGGTAGGTAGGTAAGGAGAATTTAAGCTTTATTGTTTGCCTCCATTTCATTGTTGGACTACTTTGGGTGAGTCACAACAGTAAAATGGAAAAATAAATAAACATAGCAACTTAACAGAACAAGTTTAACTGTAACAAGTAATTTGAAACCTGTTTCATGTGACAGAGATACTCCAAGGCTCTGAGCACTCAAGCCTATGCAAAAGCTCCACTTTAATGAGCAATTTGGCACTAAGATTTCATGGCCTTGCTTCCCTGGTCATGAGATTGCAATATATGACCTGGGATAGGACTGAATACACTAGAAGCAGAAGATGCCAGATACACAGAAACAGGGGTCTACCACACTAAACAGAGGTTGAGATGTAGATTATAGAGAAAGATTGCAGGCAATCCAACATAATAGCAGGGTATAAGATACAAGCAGGAAGAGCATATACTGTATGGCACAACAAAGTAGTAGACTATGTACAGGAACATCTGCACATCTGTGGAAAATAAGAGAGCTAAGATCCTGTGGGACTGTCAGATGAGTCTAGGACAACTTGCCACAGCCAATTCACCATGGCCAACTCACCACAGCCAACTTGCCATGGCCAACTCATCATGGCCAACTCACCATGGGACAATTCACCATGGGACAAAAGTTACGTAATGTCGAAGAAATGGTGAAATAGAATCATTAAAGGATGCAAAAGGAGGGACAAAATGAAATGTGAATGACAAAAATTAAAATATTTTTAAATCATTTTAAATAATTAAATAAAATTGTTGAATTGGCCTGTGGCAACTTTTCCCATGGCGAATTAGCCGCGGAGAATTGCCCTGTGGCGAGTTGGCCATGGTAAGCTGGTCGCGGCGAGTTGGCTGTAGTGAGTTGTCCCATTCTGCTGCCAGATCCAGACAGATTGGCATGACCTGGCCAATCAATCAGACATTGTGGTAGTAGAGAAGGATAAAAAGACAGCAATGGTAATAGGTGTAGTGGTCCCAAGTGACAGAAACATCAGAAAGAGGGAATATGAGAAGCTGGCGATGTACCAGAACCTGAATGAGGAACTGGAGAATATGTGGAGTGTGTGTGTTTGTGTGTGTGTAATTTCAATCACTACACTGGAAAGTACAGTAATAAGATTTCTAGGTGTAAGCCATCAGGAACAATGATGTCAAAACATTATTTTAATTATGCTGGAAATTAAAGGTGGAGAGCAAATACTTGTATGCTAATTTATTACCTTTATCCTACTATTTGTTATTCAACCAATGTTCCAAACATTTTTACTTATTCAAACATTCACTACCATGAGTGAAGAATAAGTGAAAAGTTTCTTCTACCCAGGTAAGTTTTCCATGTGAGTAGTAATTTTACTTTCAGTGGTTCTAGATTTCCAGAAACTTCAAATTATACACTAGACTATCCCAGATTGAGAAAGTTTTACAGTTTTGTATAAATAATACTTAAAACACTTGTGTTAGTCTGTTATTTATACTTTAAATTCTAATTACTGTAATTTCAAATAGACTACTTATGGTACCTGTTGAGCTCCTTTAAATGTATGAGATCTCAGTATTATATAAATTTGTTGACATGCCAACTATGTTAAATCTATTTTTGTTTCATTTCATTTATTTTATGGCACTTCATTTTAATGTTTACACCGTATCACCATATTTTACTCTTTACCATTTCAATATCAACAATAATACATTTTTATAGTTATTTCTTGGTCTAGGTTTTACCATTCTGTGTTAGGAATCATCATAATGTTATTATTATGCTATTCTATACATTTTTATTCCTGGAATGGTTGTAATTGTATATATTTTATAATGATCTACAACTGAAATAAAGATTGACTGACCAGCTCTTAATACAAAGGCAACAAAACTGAAAGAAAAGTGTTGATTTATGTTGGTTGAATACAGAACATGTAAAGTGTTCTTAGAGGAAATAAATACTCTTATTTATTCCTCTAAACATAAACTCATATTTCATACAACTAATTCACTTACACACTCTAGTTTCTAAGTGGCCTGAAAAAAACATTGGGAGAAACAGCAATTCTACATTTGGACATGTAGATACCTTCTGCTTCTTGGTAAACCGTTGATGCCAGTGTAATCATGCTGAGGAAAGTACACAAAAAATGTTTAAGCAAAGAAGGAAGATAATGAAGGCTTAAGCCATTCTTAATTGTTTTACAGGCGTGAGCTATATTTTCAGACTATAACCCTCCTCTATTCTACCGGGACATCTATTTAGGAGAAGACTCATAAGAATAGAGTAAAACCCACAATCCTTGTGGCATGTTTGTGTTCCTTCCTAAAAAACAATATATATTTGTAGAAAGCGCAACATCACAGCAGTGACTGAAGAAAAAGTCAGAGGATTAGATCAATTTGAGATCTGGCTTCAGCTGAAGAAAAAAAAATAAAGATTTATTAGATGAAAAATAGAAGATGCTGCAGAAATGGACAATGGGAGTCGCTTTCCATAAGGAAGACAAACAAATGAACAACTGGAAAAAATGATGAGCGGACACAAAATTATACTCTGCTCAAACAGTTTTCAGGCTTTTTCAAACAAAAAACATATATCTGGAAGAAAAAGACAAACTACACAAGTGGAAAGTGAATGGTGATTGCCTAAACCACAGAAGGAACACAGCTGCATTCCACATAAAAGGAAAAGTCTTGGCAGCCGGGGGCTCACTGCTATGAAAAACCAAAATAAATACATAACGAATGGACCCAATGGGATATGAAATATATTGTCTACTAGGAACAAGAATCAGTGATGTGATTGACCTCAGAATGTTCTGTTAGATCACTCAATACTTACTCTTCCAGATAATTCATGTGGAGACAAATGACAATATGACTATAAATGTATGACCATAGCCTTTAAGATCTAGGGAGTGAATTCAAGAAATTTGTATCCATTCTTGCAATCATAGGAATAAAATTGGAAAGGAAGAAAAGCATGTTGTGAGTGAATATTGGCTACAAAAATAGTGTTGATGGGAGAGATTTGATTTCTGAGACCATGGTCCAAATTATCTGGATGTTGAAGTCCTGGCGTGAAATGTGAAATTGCTTGCATTTCAGAATTACTTGAAAAATGTGTTTGGTCAGAGCTTGGTAAGTATGATCAAAGGGTTTTAAATTAAAACCTACAGGGATTGAAGACAAAAATCTCAGATAAATATCTGTATGCTGAAAAAAGGAAATGGAAATGTTGCTTTCAAAAAGCCTATTTAATTACTGGAAAATATATATTCAAAAATTATTATATATTTTTTAGAAAAATAAAAATATTGATTCATGAAGCTCACAGCCTTCCTTATCTCTACGCTGCTGCTTAGAACATGGGAAAAAAGCATGATGGATCTGAAATCTTAGAACAAGAAGGCAAATATGGTTTAAAAGGAATAGTAGAAGCTTGGTTGATTGACCTCTATGATTGGAATACAGGAATATAATTTTGTTCAATAATGAGATTGCATCGACATTTAATAAATAAATAAAATAAATAAAAATAAAAATTATTTAAAAGAAAATGTTTGGCTAAAATATCCTTACCAGTTCAGATATCCAAGGGGATGAACTTGATAATGCTGAACAGGGTACTGCATAGGGTTATAAGAATAACAAAAATGTATTTCTAGATATGTTCAAATAAGTGGAAAGAATCAAGTTATCAGCTGCTCATAGAAAAAAAATATTGATATTTAA
Source organism: Thermophis baileyi (assembly GCA_003457575.1). Taxonomy (NCBI): domain Eukaryota; kingdom Metazoa; phylum Chordata; class Lepidosauria; order Squamata; family Dipsadidae; genus Thermophis; species Thermophis baileyi. The sequence goes on from QLTV01003780.1 coordinate 3,011,217, forward strand.
GAAAGAAAAACAGAGGCACTCAATTTCCAGTTTTGCCTCAGTTTTGCCAACAAAAGGATATGTGTTCCAAGAAAGCAATTATTAATGAGTGGAAGAAAGGGCACAAATGAAAATGGAGGATACAGAAACATGTCTAGGGAATAACTACCTTTACTTTGAATGTGTTCAAAACTCTAGGCCCAAAATAATGGTATCGTAAGGTATTAAAAAAAACCTTAGTCATAGTCTGACTGAATCCGTAGGAATAAGTTTAGAGCTATACAACTCAAATGAAGTTACTATCTCTATTTTTTAAAAAAATAATATAGGGGTGGGGGAAGATCCAGGAAATTGCCAACCCATGAATCTATCAACAGTACCTGGTGGGGAGGGGTGTAATAACGAGATGAATCTTGAAAGAACATGACAATAAGATTTAAGAACTGGACACTGAAGATAACTCTTCAAGAACCTGAAATTGTGTAACACAGAGATCTGTTATTCCAATTTAAGGGCATAGAATAATAGATTTCTATCCACAGGATAGATTTTTATTAGGTTTTAGAGGGGTGGGAAAAAACCTTTTAACAGTAAGATCATTTTGGCAATGGCATCAGTTAAGCAATGAAGTGGATAAGAATGGGCTACTCAAGGGTTATAATGAATCAAATACTAGCAGTCATCGTTATACAGTTATATCTGTAATCCTGCATCAAGCAAGGAACTGGGTTTCAAACCCAATGTGAAGTTTCCGAAAGGTGCCCTAATTAATTCATGAACCACAAGCCAAACTCCAAAAGAAATATAAAGATTTATTAGGAGCAACATTTCGGCAATACTCCGATGCAGTCAGAACTGAGCTCACGCAGGCTACATGCCTTCATGACTCTGTTTCCCCCCTTCTCACTGGACATGCCATAAATCACATTCTCCAATGAACCACGTTGGCGGGCTATGAACCCCACATCCCTCCTTCTGACTCCGGTAACCTAGGACACAATCAGTAAAAGAAACATTTGTGGAATGTAGTTTCAGTTAGTACAATCAGCCACTCTGTCAGCTCTCCCCCCTCCTTCTTATGGCAACTTGAAAGCTTTGCAAGTTGACACCCAAATTGCCTCTGCATGATCTGATCTAATCTAATCCGATAGGAAAAAATATTGTAAAATTAATTTTAGCTAATTATCCATAAATAAGTTCTGCTCCCAAAAGCTATTTAAATAAACTGAACTATAACTGATCATTCACATCCAAAAAAGGGATGTGAATGATTTGTTCAATTAATACTGCATGGTTTATGCAGCCTTTTAACTTACCACTTACGGTACTCTTTAAACAGCACCCAGAAGAATGGGGATTGTTTCAGTTTGAAGGCTGGTAAAAAGAAGTCTTATGGGACAAACATTTGACTGGGATGTGGTAGATACTTACCAAGCTCTTCCTGCTGAAAGAACGTGAAAGCAAGAATGGCATGGATTTTAGTAAGGATCTTATTGTGGGGTGAAAATGGCACATTGGAAAATGTAGAAGGAATTTCCTAGCTTTGCTTACAACAAGTTAAATAAGGCAAAGTTTCTCTCAAGCACTTTTCCTCAGATTTCTCAAGCACTTGAGCGGAGTTGCTGTTTCTGAGATACTGTTTCCCACAGTCTCCCACAGTACTGCATCTCCAACAAACCTTGAGCTAATTTCACATTTGCTTATAATCATTGGGAAAGGACTAAATCTTAGAGCACAAACATCAGCATCCAGTAGAAGTTATATGAGTTGGGGTATACAAAGAAAAGCATCCCTTATGTTTATTGACCTCCGCACATTGACATGAAGTTCTGAACATGAGTTCTATTCACACTGGTTTAGAACAGAGGTCTTCAAACTTGGCAACTTTAAGACTTGTGGATTTCAACTCCCAGAATTCTCCAGCCAGCATAGCTGGCTGGAGAATTCTGGGAGTTGAAGTCCACAAGTCTTAAAGTTGCCAAGTTTGGGGACCCCTGGTTTAGAAACTATAACCAAGCACCAGAGAACACAGAGAAGCTGGGGAAAGAAAGTGGCAAGGCCAGGCCAGCTTTCACACATGCTTCACATACAAGTATGAATTCTCTAAATACTTAGCTGAATGTCTGAACAAGCCTCTCTTGTTTTCTAAATTGCCTAAGTAAGTTATGGCTACTTAATGCAATATTGAAAGATAGATAGTCTCCAACAACAACAACAAGATAAAAGGCAGGTAGGCAAAGAAAGAATGGGGAAAGAAATTGTGTCAGTTGTATAAAATATGAGATAATGATTTGAAAACTCATTGAAGTATAGCCAACAGAGACTTCTCAATTTTACAAAATGGAATATATGATGCAATTGTGACACAAGTGAAGAGAATGTCACATTTAGAACAACTGAATGATCGACCAAAGGCAAATCTTATCTAAGTTTCTAATTTCTAAAGAATACTTAAGTCATAAAATATTTTTAAATGATATAATTGATGCTTCAATTAAATGAAATATATATAAATATTATAAATGAACACAAAAAAACCCCAGTGGTGATAAGTAAAGAAATATATCTCAAGCGTCTGAAGTTTTCTTAACAAACATTGGTAGCTTGTTGGCATGAGGATATCTTCTTGAATGTATCCTTATCAATAGGATATACTCAAAGGGTTTAATGACATGCACCTTTAAATTGCTCTGAAAAACAGCTTCTTGCAAGTATGAATTTTGATCTCTCATGTACAGTGAGAGTACTCATATACTCTCTCATGTAATCGTGAATGTCAAGCCTGCTGAAAACAGTGGAAGAGTCGCACCAAGAGCATTAGAGAGAAATTCCCTTTGTCAGTTTTTTGCCATTATTGTTGAATATGCATAAAATTCAGTCAGATATTCATCAGAAGTACCACTGAAAACAATGAGGCAATTAATCATCATGACTAATGTCTCATTATGTCAATAGGTCAGAGCTATGATTAGTCTCAATAACATCCGATGAATTCAAGAGACAAATCGTTTTAAAAGCCGGTATATCAATATATTTCATAGATAAATGTAATACATTTAAAGTCAGTTTCTAACAAACTACAAGCTGACCGATAACAGGCTATTTTATTCAAGTTTATTATGAGGCACCCTTCCATGTGATAAATCTACTTATTTCCTATGTTCTCAATAGTCAGCATATAAAATGTTCTTACTATCCAAAATTAAATATCTCTAGAAAATTAGAGAATCATAAAAGCTGAAGAAGCTTCTTGGATGAGAAGCGAAATGTCTTCAAAGAAAAACCAGAAAGTCCAGTTTCCTCTTGAAAAAGCACCTTTGGGACAACCATGACCTGGATGACTGAGAATCTCCATAGACATAAAATTTAGATTGCAATGAAATATACTAAAACTGAAGTAATTATTTTCCAAGACTGATAACTAGGAATGTTTCAAGAAGTTTCTCACAACCAACCTAGATGTGGCCTAAGGCTTTCAGGTATCCTTAGTAAAGCATACTACAATGTATTTTTATTGGAAATGTGACTTCACTAGCAGAACACAACGTGACAAGAGGTGGCAGGGGAGGAGTAAATACAGTAAATATTTAAGAATTTATTCAGTTTCTCCTCTCCATTTATCACTCTTACTACTGCTTGTCACTTCCTTTTGCTTTGTTTCCAGGCTCGCAAGTGTACAATTTTGCTCTCTGAGCCTCCTTTTGATCAGATGTATTTAACAAAGAGCTTGATTTTACCTAATCCTATAAATAGATAAATAATAGATAAGTAGATAAATCTCAATTTTCCTATAATCATAAAACCTGCTTCACTAATCATAGGTCAGTTCAACTTCCTATGCACAGGAATGCTCATAGGCATACACAAATTCTTTTCCTCCAGCAATTTCAAATTGATTTCATATCAACATTTCATTCTAAAGGGAAAATAAATAATTGTTGTTAAGATATACCTTGTTCGGATAACATTTTAATACAGTACCTTGAAGTTTCACCAAATTATATACCAAAGCATGCATAAGATTAGCCAGAGCCATAATCATTAGAAGTAATTGTAACCCTCAGAATAACTTCTGATAAAGACATAGCATTTTTTAAAGAGTTAATATTTTGCTTATATTAACTCTCCCATCTGGGAGGAATAGAAATCAGGACATACAGTATCTCTTGATGGAGGCAGTTAATCAAACAGAATAGAAATAATTTTGCAGATTTTTTTTTTTGAGGATTCTGAACCACGATCAGACAACAGCCAGTGGAAACTCAAAGTAAGTCATGAGGGAAACATTTTCTGTGCTTTATCTTCAAGCATCTTAATTTTGATCACGTGACTGTGGGGACGCTGCAACAGTCATAAGTGTGAAAAATGGTCATAAGTCACTTTTTTCAGTGCTGTTGTAACTTTGAACGGTCACTAAATGAACTGTTGTAAGTTGAGGATTACCTGTATTCTGAGCAGGGATAAAGGAAATTGTACATATTGTTTGATAGTTAGAGATATAACAACAGAATTACTATTTTATATAGCAATGGTGGAATATCTGTAAAATCTTTTATTAAGTTTACTTTTATTCTTACAAATGTTTCATTATCAAATTAACTAACATTGTCTGTCAAGGGAGTCAAATATGTTCTTTCTATGTATGTATGTATGTATGTATGTACCGGTATGTATGTATGTATACATACATATACAGACACACACATATATAAGAATTTTACCATAGTATAACAAGATAATTATATAACATAATTATATATTTTATGTTTT
>QLTV01003780.1:3023744-3067852 GCA_003457575.1 Thermophis baileyi
TCCTCTTTTCTTCTCATTCCTTTTCACATGGGTACCATCTCAATTACTCTAAGTACTCCTTATAAGCCAGTGGTTCTCAACCTTTCTAATGCCGCGACCCTCCCGCGACCCCCTCCCCGCCGTCACGACCCCCTCCCCGCCCCCTCCCCACGTGCGATGAGGTGACAAAGGGGGCGTGGCACGCTTAGGCGACCCCTGTGAAAGGGTTGTTCGACCCCCAAAGGGGTTGCGACCCACAGGTTGAGAACCGCTGCTTTAGGTGATATAAAGATTAGAACAGGACAGAGACAGGAGCATCCCTCAGTTTCCTGAACCCTGGGCTAGGTTATGTGATGGTCTTTCAAGTGATCTGGTTCCAAGGAACCTAGGGCTTTGGAGGTTGTAATTAGCATTTTCAGTGCACTGTATTCCCAAACACAGAACGGGAAGCCCGTGAAGCTGTTGCAACAAGGAAGACATATGCCCTTATAATTTATCTTGGTCACAGTCTAGCTGTACATTCTAGAACAGCTGAAATTTCTGGACTTCTTTCAAAATAGCCCCATGCAGAACAGACCACAGCCATCCAAGCAAGTGGGGTAGTGCCAAGTTTTGAAGGGATGCTGTAATTTGGCAAAGCTTCCATCAAAGCTTCCCATCAAAGTAGATATATGAGCTGAAGTAGACGCCTTTTTTGATGAAATGAATTCAAGCCGACTGCCACAAAGCACTATACAACATTCACATGAGTCAACAATGCTTTTCTATGCTGGTCTTACCAGCATATCTGGGAATTCAGTTTTCAAGAGCTCTAAATATGGACTCAAAGCTGATCACTTTAGTATGCTCTTGAATCAAACCAATATCTACTGTTGGGTTAAAACTTAAATTCCATCAGACTATGGCAAGTTTAAGTAAATGAGTGTCAGGCTGATACTTCCTAGTGTATAACCTCTATCAGACAAAAGTTGCACCCTTATTCTTAAATTTACTTTTGCTGATCAGGAGAATTTTAGTCTGCAAGAAGAATACCTGGGTCATGCTTCCAGATAAGTCATAATGTACAGATTCCCAGCTTTTATTGAAAGAAAGAAGCAACAGTAGCAAAAACCTCAGGTTCTCTTGACCTGACTTGGTCTCAGCAGTAAATCACAGATCACTAGAAAGTTCACGACTCAGCATGATTCCTTGCTTGACTTGGCAAAAGACTCCACAGTTCAACTAATCTTTATTGCAGATACAGCTATATAAAAATGAATGTTCACCTAGTAACAAAAGAGAAATATTTATATAAATATAAAATATAAATGTGAAGCTTTTTGTTGTTGTTGTTCTTCTGAATTAAGAAAGTGTACTTGATATAACACCTGGGGCTCCAAAACTGAGTGGTTGTTTTGCCCTATGAGTGAATAAGGAATTCTATGTGTTTGTTTCAAAATTAAGACATCCTGTGAGTGGGGAAATCTTAATTTTGCACAGAACATTATGTGCACATGAGAACTCTAGAAAAATCTGGATGATGGCCAAAGGGTCATTTTGAGCCCAGAAGGCAGTGCTAATTATAAGGAAAAAAAATATCTGTGCATAAATATCCAAAGTTAACTGTGCAAAAGTTACATTCATACATACTATACATGCAAACTTCAGATAGAGAAAAGTTTGTCTCTCGTGTTACAAAAAACAACCACAATGCAAATCAAATGGATAGTAAAATCATTAGATCAAACCAGGCTAAAGTTGTTAGAATTAAATTATGTTAATTTAAAGCCCATCGCAACCATGATATATTTGTAACACTTAAGAGCAGAGGGAAATCAACATGTAAAACTAGATTTAATTCAAAGGCAGTAGCTTTCTCAATGTAATTCTATTAGATAATGAGTCTTTTAAAACTAATGATTCACACTTCATTTGATTTTAAGATTAAGGTTTAGATTTCAATATATTTGATATATTAAGAATTTCCCCATTGCCACATGTACACATTCACTCAGCTATTGGGTTTTATCATACCTGCCCTGTAGAATTGCTGAGGGGAGGATATTAAGTCTGGCTCTAAAAAAAATGCTATTCTACTCTTAGGAAAAGTCAAGTCTTTCATATACCTTGCTGGTTTCCAAACACTCCATTCAATCTGATTTCTGCTGAGGAGAGATGCTCACATGCTGACACGATTTTATAACTTTTTTTGTGGCAGTCATTAAGTAAACCACTGTAGTCATTAAGCAAATGCCATGGGTGTTAAACAAACCAATGGTTTAGTATGGGCATAGTTTTGCCAAAACCTGGAAGTAAAACCATTGTAAAACCATCATGTGTCTGTGGGACACTGCAAACAGTTGTAAATGCAGCCTCCTTGCCAAGTGACTTAAGTGTAGCCACATGACCAGAGGGGGCTGAACCATCAGAACTTCAAATCAAGCTCAAAGGTACCCTTCAGGTAGGCCCATTGGAACTTTGGTCACTAAATGACCAGTCATAAGTCAAGGACTACCTGTAATCATATTCTGTAGGTAATGAACCAAGTCATGGTGAAAACTTTGCAATTTTTAGATACTAAACAAGCCAATTCATATCCTTTTATTATTTACTGTATGCTTCTTTTAATTTTAAAAAACTCAGTTTTTACTATTTACATTACATATCTCTTATTTATTAGATTTGAAGGATTCAGGAAGAGGTTCAGAGAAACATCCAATTTTTTGAGCAAGTCTCTCTCCTATAACCATAAGGATTGATCTGTCTTTTTCCTTTACCACATGGTCATATCACCTACATGAAAAGCTGTATGTACAAAAAGGAGACAGATTTTAACTTTTGCATACTCTTTGGGTAAAAAGAAACATCAAATTTCCATTGCTTTTCGGTTGGGGAAAATCATATAATTGTGGTTAGAGAAAGAGAAAAGTTCTGGTGTTTGTAATAAAAGTTCAACATAGAAAACAAAGGCAAGCCTCAGGAACTATTATTTATCAACTCACTATTTCCTTTTATTAGAGAACTTGATCTTTTTGACAGTGTGCTGTATTAGAATTAGTTCAGTCTTGGTAGATAATTCCACAAGTGTTTAAATTTGCAGCTTTTCTACCAGAACATGGATAAAATGTTATTGGATAATACTTTTTCCTCTCATAATTAAAGTAACCACAGATAGCATAACTTGCCTGACATTATCTGAGCTTGGAAGTTAAGCAAGGTCTGCCTTGGCTAGTATTTGGATGGAAAACTGTCAGGGCATTCCAGAGTTGCAAAAGCTGTAGACAAAATTCAGAAAACACCCTGGCAGAAGGCAAGTAGGAAAACCACTTCTGTATTGTTGCCAAGAGATTTAAATGGATGAACACATCTAGGAAATCACCAAGTTGCAAAGTCAAGTTGCATTTCCAGTTCTCAATGAACCTTTAACATTAAGCTAACCCATCCTGTCACTTAATATTTCTATTTTTCATATTGGACACTCAAAATGCATTACGCAAGAGCCCCCAATAATTATTTTACATAAAGTTATCTTTGCTCTGAACCTATCTACCACACAAAGCTTTGGTTGACAAGGAAAGCAAGTAGGCTCTTAGTTTTTCTCTCAGGAGTTGCCTCTAGGTACCTTTTTCCCAATCTAGATTCTAATATATGATTTGATGTACACCTCCATCATCATCATCATCATCATCATCAATCATCCTAAAGCATTTAGAGAGCATCAGGTTAGAAAATTATATTCTAGAGATGTAGAAATTGTTCCACCCTGAACTGGATGAAATAAGGATATATACTTATTGTAAACATAACATAACATAACATAACATAACATAACATAACATAACATAACATAACATAACATAACATAACATAACATAACATAACATAACATAACATAACATAACATAACATAACATAACATAACATAACATAACATAACATAACATAACATAACAATATAATATAATAAAACATAACATAACATAACATAACATAACATAACATAACATAACATAACATAACATAACATAACATAACATAACATAACATAACATAACATAACATAACATAACATAACATAACATAACATAACATAACATAACATAACATCTTCCTTCCTTCCTTCCTTCCTTCCTTCCTTCCTTCCTTCCTTCCTTCCTTCCTTCCTTCCTTCCTTCCTTCCCCCCCCTCTCTCTCCTTTTGCTTAGTGAAATTAATTTTCATTGCCAGACATAACATAACATATCCTGACTTTTGAGCAATATTTTCTGTAATTTAAACAAGTCAGAACACACAGTGCACTACACAGACACAAATGTAATGTTCATATCATTTCTTTATGATGTATTGCCACCATGGATAAATAGCTCAGACAAGCAAGATCCTATCTGAGTAAAAGCATGTGATAAAAAGAAATAATTTTTGCATATCCACAAGGATAAAACAATAAAAAGCACTTTACTCATGGGAAGTTCGTAATTGAATCTGAAAAGTTGTAATATGGTTTGGTTATTTTAATTGCTGTTAGCAGAAGGCTGCTGTTTGAAAAGAGGGCTATAAATAGAATAATGAAATGATTAAATATTTCAATTTACTTGAAGTAATAAATACTAATATAGAGAATGATCCTTTAATATGCATCTATTGAATGGGGAACATTTCTAAACTAGGTTTGAATTTGTACAATTATTAATGGGTAGCCAATACAAAGGCATTTAAACGCAACTAATATTTTCAATGTAATTTTGATAAACTATTGTAAGATACATGACGGACTTTGTTAGTGGCTCTGGTCAGAGAACTAAAAATTAGTGTCTATAATTTGAGAATAAGGAGAAGCTAATTCTGCAATTTATAATGCCTCTTTGGTGGGATTAAGTGCTTTTCCGCACTGCAGCTTTCAGCTGTTCTCATAAAACTCCTGGAAATAAACAGCTTATTTTTTTTATAACTGTTTTTCATTTTAGCCATGTAGAATAGAATAGAATAACAGAGTTGGAAGGGACCTTGGAGGTCTTCTAGTCCAACCCCCTGCTTAGGCAGGAAACCCTACACCACTTCAGATAAATGGTTATCCAACATCTTCTTAAAAACTTTCAATGTTGGTGGAAGTTCCAACTTCCATGATGATGACTTACTCTTTAGTCTGGCTACCAGAAAAAGGAGTCTCCGAGTCATGTGCTACAGGACCTAGGAGAAACTTATCTTTTGAAGGAACAAACTTGTGCAAGACTGCACTCTTTATATCAAAGGCCATTTTGAAGACAACAGACTATCTACATTAGATTGAGGTTAAATGTAGGGGTGATGACTTATTATGAATATAGCCTATTGTTTTCTTCATATTTCCTTGCTATAAAACCTAGTATCGGTTTTATACTTTGGATATGATATGATCAGATAAGCAAATCAACAAAGTTTCTATGCTGAAAGTCACATACAACACATACAACAAACAGGCACAACTTCACTCACACCATTGTGGCTGCCATCTTGATTTTTATTAACCATTTTCTGAAGACAACCTTAGTGGGAGTTTACATGGCCCTCACATGGATTCCTTTTGTTTCTCTTCTCCCGCCATCCATGCCAAAAACGCACATATCAACTGCTTTCCTTTCGGTAGACATGTCTTTTTTAGGCTGGAAAAGCACAGGAAAAGTTCTTCCTGTTTCTTAGGCTAGAAGGGAAAACTTGGCTGAACTCTTGTCAGTTTCACAGAGGAACGAAGAGATAAGGCAACATAAGGTTAGAATTTTATTCTTCTCCTACTGTGCCGCGAAACAAAAAAAATCAGCTTTTCAATGCCGGCAGCCCACATAGTATGGAATGACTATAGAAAGCAGACAGTGGACACGGAGACAGACATAACTGCCAGATATTATCACAATGGATTGGAACTAAGTCATTTATGAAATATGAAATACAGGTAAGTCCTCAACTTACAACAGTTCATTTAGTGATCATTCAAAGTTACAACGGCACTGAAAAAAGTGACTTATGACCGTTTTTCCACACTTAGGACTGTTGCAGCATCCCCATGGTCACATGATCAAAATTCAGACGCTTGGCAACTGACTCATATTTATGACCGTTACTGTGTCCCAGGGTCAGGTGATCACCTTTTGCAATGTTCTGACAAGCAAAGTCAATGGGGAAGCCAGATTCACCTAACAACCATGTTACTTAACAACTGTGCCAAGAAAGGTCATAAGATGGGGGCAAAATTCACTTAACAACTGTCTCGCTTAGCAACAGAAATTTTGGGCTCAATTGAGGTCCTATGTCGAGGACTACCTGTAAAGTGGACAGGACATCCTGCAGAAGCCAGGGGAAATTGAAAAAATAAAAAACAATGTTGTTCATATGAAGCAAAACAAAAAAGTGGGTTGCCTTCCCAGTGTTGTGGTCCGCCAGCGGCCTGCGCAGCTGGCAGCTGAGTCAGACAGTGAGGAGGCTGGGGAGGAACATGGAGTCTGGAGAAGGCTCAGTGCCAGAGGCAGAGATCCAGCCCGGGCCATCTGGGAGGTCTGTGCTGACTCCAGAGCCTCCAGAGGCTGACATGAGTGAGGCAGAGGAACAGGGGGAGCCTGTTCACAATGCGCGCATGTGCAGAGCTGACAGAAGGCAAGAACAGTTACAGAAGAAAACGGCTACTTGGGAGTAAGGCTTGGAGATGATTGGCCCCTCCCATAGGACATAAAAGTGGAGCAAACAGATGTGCTCCTTGCAGGAAGGATTCTGGTCGGTGTAACTAGGCAGCTCTGTTCTGACTCCGTGCTCTGGCCTTGCAAAGCTAATTGCCTATTAGGTCTTTGGCAGCGTGTCAAGAGAGATAAAGGTTGGTGCTTATCAGCCTTCTTCTGAAAGACTGTGGCAGACTTCTGTCAGACTAATTAACATTGTTTGGGACTTATTACAGCTGTGAATGAACATAATTTACAGCCATTGAAATAAAAATAGGGTTTCAGGTAGGAGATAAGTTAGGAATGATGTCATCCGTTCCTGTGCCTATTAAAATGGAAGGTGACTGGTCCTTGCACTAAGGCAAGCAGGAAATGCTGAAAAATGCTAAGTCTCTGTATACCTGGCCAATCTTGTCTGAGATTAAAATGTAAACAGGATTAGTGGCTATTAACTATGGCTTGTACCTAAATGAAAAGGGAATACTAGGCCTGTAAACTAGATTAAAAAGTTGAAAAATGCCAGAACAAGGCAATGGCAAACCACTTTTATTCCCAAGAAAAACTCACAATAGAGAGGAGTGAAACTGAACTTAACGACCAAATTAAGCGTAACATAGTTTGAAGTTGCTAAAAATGGAGATACTAAAAGTGCTGGACCAACACATTAATAAAAAAATGTATAGCTTCCTAAAATATGGATGTATTTGATATACTTTTTTAAAAAAAAATAACTGCAACAAACTAGCATATTTACTGTTCTGGTCTAATACTATGTCCAAATATCTGTGACTATATGTAAGTATATTCACAAAACTAGTTTTATATGCCTTTCCCCAGTAGGAGACAAACTTAGCAAACATGAGAAGATCTCCCAAAGCTAAAGACAGCCAGACTTGATTACTCCTTGAATGAGAGGCCACGGTGAAATACCAGGTTTGAAGGCTATAATGGGAAGTTGAAAAATTACCCGGAAAAATGGCCAACTGCATCAATAGTATTGCTAAAATAATCATATTATTTAGAGCAGTGGTGGCGCAGTGGTTAGAATGCAGTACTGCAGGCTATTTCTGCTGCCTGCCGGCTGCCTGCAATTTGGCAGATCGAATCTCACCAGGCTCAAGGTTGACTCAGCCTTCCATCCTTCCGAGGTCGGTAAAATGAGGACCCAGATTGTTGGGGGCAGTATGCTGACTCTGTAAAACCGCTTAGAGAGGGCTGTAAAGACCTGTACTTATTGCTATTGCTATATTGTGATGGGTTATAATGAAGTGGCAGTTTCCCAGGTAAGAAGGAGCACATTCAAGGAGGTGGCTAAGGCAACAGGCAGCTGGATAGGAGCCAGAGGAAGAGGGTTAGGAGAGCCACTCCCTAGAATCTCCCAGCTGATGCATCCGTTATCAGGACTCTTAATTAAAGAACCTTTTAAAAAGTTTTATCTCTAACTTTAGATATGTGCATGAGGTAGTCTGTGTTACAAACTGTTAAAATCAACTAATCCTATCCAAGAAAATCTCATTTGTGCAGCTCACAAACTATTGCTTTATCTTGATAATTAATTCAACACAACTAATTTCAAAACAAAGAAACCAGATGCACGTCAGCAAATAAATAAGCCACTATAAAAAAAAAATACTTTCCCAAGTATATTAAAAACTTTAACACCGCTACTTTTACAGGTGACTGCTCTGTTGGCAAAGCTATTATATCCGAGCTAAGATGACAATGCAATTATTCCAATCAGTGATTTAAGACCAGTAGATTACTATAAAGCAGAGAAGAAATTTCAGAGTTTGCTACAGCCTGCACAGACTTACCACTCAAGGGTAACTCGTGAGACAATGTGACTGAAGCTAAAATTCAGACTGAAACACATCATTAGATCGTTGGAAAGAGCAATACCTCTTTATAAAGCAGAACTGACTCTTATTAACTGCACTCTCATTTCATAGAGCTGCTGTACCAGATCAGGTGTATTATGTTGCTGAAACTTGAGTAACACCGATAGAGGACAGAAGCATCACATAACATCTTTGGCAGCCATAGGACAATTATTTTAAGTAAAAAGGGAAAGGAACAATTAAACCCAAATAACTGGAAGAACATATAGATACATGCATATGAAAGTAGACCCACCTTTTCTGGGAGAATTAAGATAGTAAGCATTCTTAAAATATACACTTCTATGAAAATTAAGTATTCTCCTGTCATCAACTTGCCACATTAGTTTAACAAGACACTCTGTGAGAATCTAGAAAGAAGGGATGCAAATGTATAAACATTGTTTTTAATCAACGGCACAATTGTTAATAAGGATTTACATCCAAATAAGGGGGCGGGGGGAATCCATCAACAGACATGGGTTAATATGCATGAATTTAGCACACAAAGTTCAATGCCACAGGTGTGTTTAATCTGTCTGAAAAGCAAATTTTGCACACATGCTTAGGAAATTCATTTTGACATTCCACAATAAAACACCCTGACTTTATTACTTTACCTACTTTGTATTAAATTGCTTCTTACTGCAGCAGATTAAAAAACTGATGTTTCTGCTGCACAGCTTTCCAATTAACTTAATATATGGATGAAATGGTGTCTCATTACACACCAAATAAAATATAACCTTGTTTCTGAATAACAGCCTTGTCAACTGTTTTCTTCTGACAAAAAAAAAAAAAAAGGGTAGACCAGTTAAATTTATAATTAAAGTATCTTAACATCACATCATACTATACAAACATTTTTAAAAGCAAATCAGCACTAAGTAAAAGCAGGAAATGCAACAAAGCTGAAATGCAGAAGAAAACTATTTTTAAAAGGAGACATTTAGCATCCTTTAAATAAATGATTAGTACCACTTCACTATTGCGGCTTCCAGCTATAAATTCAAAACAGATGATTTGCATAGTAAACAAATCACTTGCTCTAAGAGGAATCACAACTTTTCAAGTAGTTTACCAACATTTTCCATTTAAAGTGAGTAAAAATAACTTACGGAACAGTTGAAACTTTCATGCTTAGCCAAGGTAATGTATCAAGTTTTTCCTGCTTTTGCCTGGTTAAAGTGTACATCCCACACAAAAGGACAAGACTTCACTTTTTTCATTAAGTATACAAGATGAAGAGCAGATCCAAAGTAATTTCTTTGCACAAGAAACGCTCAGCACAATCAAAACCCTCCCCTTCAAAAAATAATAATTAAAGAACAAATACCTTTTCATATTAGATCAGAAAGCCCCCAAAATCCCTAGTCTCCACGTTGTGCTGTGTGCTCCAGCTCCTTTAGTCATTACTAATAACTAGCTGTACACTGGAAGTAGGAATTTTTGTGCCCTCTATCTGTAGCTATTAGGTCTGCACATTGATTTACTGACACTAAAGCAATAGCAATTATCTCTCCTGCTCTCAGCAGTTACTGAAAAGGGATGGAGGCAGAGAGCTGAGTGGGCTAAACATTGCAGTGACCACTGAGCTCTTGCTGGCAATTAGTAGCAGGTGTTTTAGCCCAAAGACAAATTGATATCCCTCTGATCATCAAGAGCCAGCTCCTTCCAAGTATCGTGCGTGTCAGATATTTTTCATTGGCTTTTTCTGCTTCATCAGTTACAAAGGAGTACAGCAGCTTACATGCATTTACAACATATAATTTGATCAAAAGGAATAAGCTCCCTAAAGCTTCTCAGCACAAGCAGTTGGTGGTGGTGAACTCTACCTTATGCTAAATCTCTTAGGTGAAAGAGAATAATAGAGCTTCCTTCCTGCAAAGGTATGTCTGTCTCAAATTCCAAATTGTTTAGCCTGAAAACAATATTTCTGAATAATATTTCTTTCTGAAAATGTACAGCAACCGAAATGCACATATCCATTTTAGATTTTACAGATCTTTCAGTAATGTGATTTCAATATATTGCACAGCAACACAGATAGGGTATTTGTAGTTTTGAGGGAGCAGAGGGGAAATGAGAGGTTGCAAAGTGTTGGCCAATCTTTTTCTGTACAATTCTGTTTTCTATATGTACTTCCGGTTATCACTTGAAAAGTTTTAGAAGTTAAACAATTTCATGGAGAATTAGACTATAAATATGCTTGTGACTGCTTGGTATTACCTGCATAATATGTCTATCAATAAATTTTAAAAAAAGTACTATTGTGCTTATGTCCTACTTTTAAAATCCATGTATATAGAATTCTAAATTTGGAATTTGGGATATAAGGTTTTACTAGACAACCCATGACCTATTGGTTTCATCATTTCAGAAATATTTCCTTACCTAAACAGAGAAACAGAATGGTCACAAGTGGGCAAAAAAGCAGTGGGATTAGGAGCGACTTCCAACGTTTTGTCAAATTCTGCATTGAGTTTCCTTGTCAGAATCTGGCAGAGAGCATTAGAAAACTTCCTTTCTTCCTCCCTATCTCCCCTCCCCTCTGAGCAGGCAGGTAAAAGGCTGCTGCTAGGTTGGTGAGAGAGCAAGAGATTGTGAAATTGGCTTGGAAATTGTTATGGAACCTTGAAAAAGAAGATAATGTTACTGCAGCAGCAGCCCATCAACGATCAGTAGCACCAAAGCAGCCAAATTTCATTCTCTTGGTCAATGGTCAATATATAACAGAGGTGGTATTCAGCAGGTTCTGACCAGTTCTGTAGAACCGGTAACGGAAATTTTGAGTAGTTCGGAGAACCGGTAGCAGAAATTTTGAGTAGTTTGGAGAACCGATAAATACCACCTCTGACTGGCCCCGCCCCCATCTATTCTCTCCCTCCCGAGTTCCAGCTGATCGGGAGGAAATGGGGATTTTGCAGTAACCTTCCCCTGGAGTGGGATGGGAATGGAGATTTTACAGTATACTTCCCCTGCCACGCCCACCAAGCCACGTCCACCAAGCCACACCACGCCCACCAAGCCACGACCACAGAACCGGTAGTAAAAATATTTGAATCCCACCACTGAAAAGTTAGCCCATTTCAGGTACCTTGGCTATGAAAGTTATTGTCCTGTGATGCACTACTTCACCAAGTTAAAGGTCATGACAATGAGTTTTAATAGTATATTTAGCATACATTAGCATACATTTGGACTGATATAGGAGAGCTGTTCTTAGCTTCCTACAAGAGAGACCGAGCTCTTCTTAGGTTTACTCCACCTTTGGGAGTAAAGCAGAAGCCAAGACCTCACATAAGGATGCCTCTTTTGTACAAAATGAGATTCAAATTATGTTGCAGAATTTTAGATACTAGTCATTAAAGAGCGCAGTGATGGCGCAGTGGTTAGATTGCAGGCAAACTCTGCTCACAGCCTGAAGTTCAATCCTGACCAACTCAAGGTTGACTCAGCCTTCCATCCTTCCAAGGTCTGTAAAATGAGGACCCAGATTGTTGGGGTCAATATGCCAACATTGTAAACCACCCAGAGAGTGCTGTAAAGCCAGGTGTGGGATTGAAAAAATTTAGCAGCCGGTTCTCTGCCCAGTTGCAGGGTGGGCATGGACATGGGGGCGTGGCCTACTCGGCCTCCTGAACCATGGTGGGGGGGCATTTTCACCCTCCCCAGGCTCCGGAGGCTTTCCTCGAGCCTCTGGGAGGGTGAAAACAGCCTCCCCCGGGCTCCAGAGGCCCTCCAGAGGCCGGAGATGGGCCTGTTTCCGGACTTCCAGTAAGCCCGTTTTTCACCCTCCCAGAGCCTCCGCACGGGCCCTGCACTTACCTGGCATCCAAAACGGGCTGCGTGTAGACTCCTGGGAGGGGCAGGGTGGGCAGGGTCAGCCAGTCCTTGCAACTACCAGTTCGGCGAACCAGATGTAAAATTAGCATCTGGTTCACCCGAATCCCACCCCTGTGTAAAGCACTATGGGACGGTATATAAGTTTAAGTGCTATTGCTATTATTCATGCATTTATTTGTAACAGTTTGAACCTGTTTTTCACTGTTCAAAATCCAAAGCGGAGACAATCTTATTTCTTGTTAGTATGGCTCTGAATGGTTGATCTATGTGGGTCACACTTGCCTTGAGGTCTTTCATCTGATAATCTTATCTGGCAAACAGGAAGAGTAAAATCTGCCCAATTCTGAAACCATTGCAGGATGTCCGGAATTTTAAAAACAATATTTTCACATGGAGTCTTGAGTTTGGGGTGAGTGGTGGGTTTTTTTTTTTATTGTTTATTTGCATGGCTGATATAAATTCCTACAAGCAAATATAAAGCACTAATATTATAATCATTAAAGGAAAAATAACTACTATTTAAAAAAAAACCAGCAAAATTTGTCCTGCAGGACGTTTCCTTGGAACAACTTTAAGAACAGCATGGGAATAAAGAAACCCTACCTGCATTAAGACGCTGAAGAAAGGTGCAAATCTGAAGGGATATTGCTGAATGGCTTTAGCTATTATTGTTGCTGAGAGACTGGGCTAAGGAAATCTCATTATAACTCAGAATGCAGGCAGCAGCGGAAATCCATTGCACATTGCAATCAATCCATCTGACTGCCATCAGGGCTTAATCTAAATCCTATGTCCACACAGTAGTAATGGTAGCAGTAACTGACTATTTAAAAAAAAATCCTGCAATTTTTATTTTATTCATATGTTTATTTATTTAGCAAAGCAGCTCAGTTTTCAACATTAATATCTATTTTTCTCCCATTGCTTGACAAATTTCATGCTGCTACAATATTTTATTAGAATAAATATTTGGTACTAAAACTCAGTAAAAGTAACAATTTATGCAATTGAGTTAATATACTTATATTAAAAAAAAAACAGTTCTCTTGAATGATAAAGTTACAGAGCTTTAAATTAAAACAACCGAACAGAGCTATAAAGACAAAACTTTAAACAATTTGAGAATTGTTAAAGGAGTCAGAAACCTGGCCAAAATAATTAAAGTCATTTCAACTGATTTGTTTTGAAATTTGTTTAATCCTGTTTCTACATGTGCAGGCACTGAGACATTCCACACAAATTTTAAATTACGTTTTCTAGTGTAACAGTGCCATTTATGTGCCAAATGATTAGCTGTCAGTTAGTTGTTTCTGTTCCACAAGTGCTATTTATTTAGACAACCAGAGTTTCAGAACTATAGTTGGTGCCCCTGTTTGAACTAGTTTGATGTTCTAGTTCTCATTGTAGGGCGGCCCGGTGGCTCAGCAGTGAAGATGCTGTGTTTGTTGGCTGGAAAGCACCACATGATGGGGTGAGCTCCCTTCCTCGCCCCAGCTTCTGCCAACCTAGCAGTTTGAAACCATGCAAATGTGAATAGATAAATAGGTACCGCTTTGATGAAAGGATAACAGCATTCCGTGATATCGTGCTGGCCATATGACCGTGAAAATGTTTTCAATGGCTTTGAAATGGAGATGAGTACTGTCACCTATAGTCGGCAACAACTAGTGGAGTAAAATCCGCAGGGACCCCTAGTTCTCATAGTAAAACAAATATCATTCACATAATAATATTGATTTGTATTTGTGAAAATGTATTCATCAGCACCATGATAGGACTTTGATCTCAGTACTATGCTTTTCTAAATAGAAGGCTAAAACCCTACAGAGGGTTTAGGAATGTAGGAAACACAAGAAAACAATGTGTTGAATTTAGATTATATCCCAATATTTATGGCAGGAGGAATTTACCTCATTCTAACAACATAATCAAACACTATTATGTTAAATCAACATTTGGATAATTAGTAAAATTTTGCAAATTATGCTGTCAGGGCTCCTAATATTCAAATGAGGTAGATCACACGAACTCTTTAACAATATTTTTAAGATATTTTAAGATATTTTTAAGAAATATCTGTGCATATTGTTAAAATTCAGCATGCACACAGAGAAACAAATTAAGCAGTTGCTGTACTTTCACAGAATGTTGTGCATTACAATAAAAGGAAAAGCTGCAGCCCTCAGAAATATTTTTTTCTATTATTTCTGTTCTTGAGTTGCAAACTTGAGTTGCAAACTTAAGGCAACAAGTTTTATTTTATTTTATTTATTAAACAAATTTTTATAGCTGGTCAACTCACAGAAAGGTGACTCCAGGCAGCTTAGTATATTAAAAATTGATAACACACAACACGTCCCCCCCATCCATTGCAGCTGTAATACTATCAAATCAACCAATTAATTGGCTCCATTTCCTCTGTGGTCCTCACTGTAAACCATGTCTTCATGGCTTTTTATAAAAGCAATATGGTGGGGGCCAATTGTACCTGGGGGGGGGAATGATGTTCTACCTCTATTTCGTTTATCTTTTGCTTTTTCCTGGTGTTGAATTTTAGCTTGTAAACTCATTCAGAACTTACCTTCCTATTAAGTGTTATGTTAACAAATGTAAAATTAATAATGATTAACTTTTGGATAACATATTTCAATACTCTCGAGATACCTGAACCCTAATGCCTGAAGTCTAAGAATAAAAGATTAGAGTTATTTAGTGGAAACAGAAAGAAAAGAAAGAGGAGGAAAAGGAAGAAGAAGGAGAAGGAGAAGCAGAAGGAGAAGAGGTAGAAAAAGAGGAAGGCAAAGAGGAAGTAGGAAAAGAAGAAGAGGAAGAAGAAGGGGAAAAAGAAGAGTACACACACACACACACACACACACACACACCAAAAATCTCTCTAAAATATTGCCTAGCACTACAACAATTCTCTTAGTTCTTGCATGGTTTAGCTAAAAGTTTCTCATATCTTTATTGTCAAGGCAAGTGTTTTATTTTCATTTCATCATACAGTGAATGATACTTAAAGCAATTACCTATTAGAATATTGTTAGACGAATGTACAATGCTGAAAAAGATTTTGTCTCATATGATGTAACAAGGTTCCCAATTAACAAGCTTGCAAACTACTGTGGCAAAACATTTTTATTTCATCTGATGTTTTATTTTATGGTCTCAATTTTCATTGATTGAGTAGTTTCTAATAAAATGAAGTATTATTATAACATTGTTGAACATATATTGCCAGACTGTTAGCTGTATTGTTCTTCTGCAGCAAAGAGAGTGAGTTATGAAGACTTAAAACTTAACTAATTTAATAACACTGCCAGAGATTTTAAAAGAAATAGGTTCTACATAATGTGACTGTGGATGGAACAGTTTTCTTAACAATTTTTACCAACTTTCAAACTTTGAAGAAATTTCCACACTTTGATGTTTCTGTTCACTATTTCCAGGTCAAAAGTGGCATGATGGAAAAATCTTATTATTTTACTGGAAAATACACCCAATAGCATAATGTGCTTAAAGCCAAATATTTGACAAGGGAGACTTAAAGTGTCAGGAAAAAAAAATTAGAAATATATAACAAAAGAAAAATATGTAATAAATGCTCCAGATGTCTTCATGAGTTATCAAAATAAGTTAATGGGCATACATTTATTGCCTTTTTATAAAAACGCAATAAATATTAATGCAATTATGCAAATTCATATTTTAAAAATACTTCCTAAAATGCTACCTTCTCCATATGTTAAGATTTAATTAATAAACCTAACTAACTGTCAGCCTCACTAGGTAGGTAGACTGTACCAGGAAAGCAACTTCATAGGAAGCCTATAATTACTTTTATTGAGATTGACTAACAAAATCCTGCAAGCCTGATTGTGGAGTATCTCCTCCTTTCTACATACTGAATTCAGTGAATTAAGGAGGCATCTCAGTGGTGGGATTCAAATTTTTTTACTACAGGTTCTGTGGGCATGGCTTGGTGGGCGTGGCTTGGTGGGCATGGCAGGGGAAGGATACTGTAAAATCTCCATTCCCACCCCACTCCAGGGGAAGGATACTGCAAAATCTCCATTCCCTCCCCACTCCTGGGGGAAGGATATTGCAAAATCTCCATTCCCACCCCACTCTGGGGCCAGCTAGAGGTGGTATTTGCCGGTTCTCTGAACTACTCAAAATTTCCGCTACCGGTTCTCCGAACTACTCAAAATTTCCGCTACCAGTTCTCCAGAACTGGTCAGAACCTGCTGAATCCCACCTCTGAATCTGCCTGAATTGCTTCAGAATGTTTTCTCTTTGCTCTGGACTTAAAATATGTTTCAGTCCCTTGTGCCTATTTCTGTTAAAGTCATCTTCCTTACATTCTATACTAACTAAACTAACTAACTTGAGTGATAAAAAAAGTAGAAATTTAGAGTACTTCAGTATACTTATACTTAATCCAGTACTTAATACCTGAGAGGTTGAATAAATAAATAAATACATAAAGGGCGTATGTTCTTTTAAAGTCATGTATTAGGTGCCTTTCAACCATTTTGATTTGGTTAAAATTGATAAGATTAAGCATAAAATTCCATATGTTTAGTGTAATTATATATCCTGTGAGTCAGTAGTGGGTTCTAAAACCCTTTACTACCGTTTCGCGTGTGCGCTTGTGCACGCTCGTGACACTTATGCGCATGCGCAGAAGCATCCCAGGTGGGTGGGTGGAGCCTCCTGCCGCTGCTGCTACCGGTTCTAAGAACCGGGCCAAACTGGGAGCACTGGATGCCAAATGACATGTTTATTATGGCAAAATATGTGCATTATTATTTAAAGAGAGTGTGACAAAAAAACCTGTTCACTATCCACTGAGTGTTATGTTTAATGACTCAAACTGTTTATTCATCATGCTATTAGTTATTAATTTATTTTCATTGGTTAAGCAAACAAACAAAGCCCACAAAAAGACTAAGAACATTTAAATTCATGGGTTTTTTTTTAATTAGTTGGAAGTAACTTTTTTAGTCAATAAAATAAAAACAGGTTCTAATGTTACAATATGTTCTAATGTAGCAATAAGTGTAAGATAATCTTAATACATACATCAGGGGAAATGAAATCAGGGGTGGGTTCTAATTTACCTCGCCGCTGGTTCGCTTCCTCCTACGCTGCGTGGCTGCACGCGCGCACTTGCGGGTGTGCATGTGCACTGCCGAAAACTCGGCTTCTGTGCATGCGCAGAAGCAGAAACCAGCAAAATTCCCCCCCCCCAAAATAAAAAAAAATCCAAAAAAAAAAAAAGATGGCGGCGTCCATGGACCGGCACCGACAGAACCGGCTCCATGACGTCACCACCGGTTTACTACCGGTTCTATAGAACCGGTGCAAACCGGGAGGAACCCACCTCTGAATGAAATCCTCTCATTTTCATTATCATCAATGACCTAAATAAACAAATTGATTTGGATATTGGCAGAAATGTCTTCTATTACAAATGACTAGCACTTAGAATGTTAATATACAATGTATAACTTTTATATATAAAAGTATATATAGTTCTCCATTAAGATATACTATCAAAGATAAAAAAAATGATAACAGCATTAATAACAATATTAATAACAATACCTTTCATCATAGATCAAAACATTGAGAAATACAGTATTATTTTTCTTAAGTTTTTTTATTTTTTATATCTTTTCAAATTCCTTAAAACATCTTACACAGCTGTATATTAGAAAATTTTCCTGTGTGCTTTATCTTTAGTTAAGCTATATGATTTATTTTTTATAGACATTTGAAAGGAAGAAGAAATTTAGTTCAGTGAGTTGAATAATTTTGTCATTTAAAAATGCTGTAAGTCATATAAAAATACATCACTATACAAGCCTGAATTATAAATTTAACTTTTAAATGAATGCAGAATCCCTTGGCTTTTTAATATTTTAGTGCTGTTGTCAGCAAGGAGAGCCAATAGAATATCCAAGAATATACAGGGTTTTTATTCTGTAAGTTAATGTAAGGTATTTAGTTAGTCACTAAATCTTAGCAACTGGGTGAAAGTACACAAAGCATCAGTTATAAATAGTATTTTTTCTTACATTAATAAATTAACAATAGTTTACTATTCAGTTATCATCACAATAAGTTTAAATATAAAATACTGCATTAGAAAAATCATGCATTTCATAAAAATAAAATGTAATCTTGGGGATACATTTCAGAATGCTACTGAGTTTTATTATCATATTTTGATTATGCACTAATAAATGAAACTGCTGAGGTGTTCATGCAGTTATTTCCCTCTCTCTATGCAGAAGAGGATTAAAGCAAGTTTGAGGAATCAAATCAACCTCACAAGCTAGATTTGTACTTTTCCATCTTCTTAGCGGGGCAGATGACATAAAGAGACATGTCTTCAGGGAGAGGCCCTATTCTTCATCCAAGTCTCTTTGTGACAGACTTTCAGCCATGAAGGTTTTCCTCATCCTGAAGAAATCATTTTTAAGCAGAATGGGGGGAAAAAAACAATCCCCTCACTACACCAAAATATTTGATTTCTGGTCACTATTATCACTATCATTATTGACAAGCTTTTAGGAACCAAATGGACATTTCCAAACCACACTTTTCGTACCTCAGACCTTCAAAAACTCTCAGTACCAATAACTCTGAAATGATCAGAATATCATGCTATCCAATCAATGCATCCAACCAATGTCCTATCCTGTATTCTTGCATCAACCACTCAAGAATTCAGAAAAAAGACCAAACACAACTAGAAAGTCATTAATTTCACAGCAGCCCTAGTGAAGATCTGGATTCTTCCTACAGGGAAGAAAACCTAAGACCTGGGAAGTGATAAGAAACAAACGTTCTAGCCAATGAGAAATTGTCCTGCTCTCCCCACCCTTACAAGCTTCACAAGGCTTTCATGTTTCTAGTACAAAACTAGGTTAAGTGTGATTCCTGGTAGCTGCAATTGAGCTGGAAATGGATCGGATCACTTGCCCAATGATGCTGATTGTATGGGAATAAATGAGCTTGAAGCCAATGTAGTGACATTCCCAAAAGTCTGAGAGCTGGAGAGAGTCAGCAATTTATTACTGCCTCTGTCTTTAGGGGGAAACAAGCTTGTGCTACAGAACAATATTTCTGTGTGTTTCAGGTGGTGAGAGAAGAAATTACTGGGTGTTTTTTGAGAGCTTAATACCATATCTCTAATCATCTGCTCAAATTATACCTCCCTCTATATTGGGTTAAAAACCATTATTGTCCTCTTTAAAATATTAGAACTTGTTACTTCTTTAAAAATTGCCCTTAATGCAAAACCAAATATACACAGGAAATACCATCTCTATCACAAAGTATTTAAAATTTGATTCTAGTATATGAACCTCCTGAATATTTCAAAGAAAAAATGGGAAAAACTTAATTTGGGAAGGAGACCTTCTTAGGAATCTCCTCCTGGCCTAAATTTCTTGCAAGCTAATATACTTCTATGAAGTTATTATGTGTCCCAAAATGTCTCAGCCTTCTGTGTTATAATGGGCTATGTTGTATGTGGTGTGGTGTAAGGTTCAATCACAGATAAGAATGAATGCAGTCAAAGCTCAAGCGTTGTTACAGAAGATGGAAAAAAGATATAAAAGGAAACAATAACCAACAGAACATAGGACAGCTGCAGAGAGAGAAAGGACAATAGATATCACAACCCACTGTTACCATCTCCATTAATCTTTAATGGTCCTGATTTACAATTAGTTAATTTTATTGATTGCAATAGCAATAGCACTTATATACCTCTTCACAGGGCTTTACAGCCCTCTCTAAACAGTTTAGAGAGTTAGCATATTGCCCCCAATAATCTGGGTCCTTATTTTACTGACCTTGGAAGGATGGAAGGCTGAGTCAACCTTGAGCCTGGTGAGAATCAAACTGCTGGCAGTTGGTAAAATTAGCCTGCAATACTGCATTCTAACCTCTGTGCCACCATGGCTCTTCAAGAGGCTCTAATTATGAGGATTATTTATTCCAATAGGAAATGTGGGTCGCTAAGTTTGAACTATCTAAGCTTTCATTAGAATTCCTTGATTTTTTTAAAGAAATAAATATTTCTCATCAGTATCACAAAAGTCACATAACTTATTTGAGTCAGACTAGCTCAAGTGATAAAAACACACTGTGATATTTAATGAATTCAGCGGCTTTTAAAAAATACTTCTTGACCCAAAGTTTTTGACATATCCTAGGAAAGCATGCAGATGTCAGCAATAAAAGCATATGACATATCATATATTGGCTTGCCCAGATTACCATTAGGTGCAAAGCACTCTGTGAAATCCTTCTGTCTGTTTCATAACTGCCATAGTGAAGAAATAAACACTGTCAAAATTGTGATAGCAGAAAAATAAGATTATGCAGCCTTTGGACTGCATGATCTTACAAAAGAGAACAAGGTCACCAAGGAAATATATCTTTGCAGAATTACAGTTGGTAGGTTTTGTTTATTATGCCTCTTTCTTTATAGCTACCTGCCTACCTATCTGGCTGGTCAGTCCTATGAATTTCCTGTCATCCTGTTTTACTACCCCTTCCTAGATTATTTTATGTACCGTATTTTTTGGAGTATAAGATGCACCTTTCCCCCCCCGGAGGAAAATAAGAAAAAAAAATTCTGCCTCTGCCTGACTGCCAAGCCCTGCCCCTGCATCCCATTTTTGTGAAAAAAGGGCCCGTTTTGCAAAAAACGGGGCGCGCAGAGGGTTTGGGAGGCCTGCAGAGTGCTCCTGGGAGCTGGGGAGGACAAAAACTTTTTTTTTTTACTTATCTCTTCGAAATCTTGGTGCGTCTTATACACCGGTGCATCTTATAGTCCGAAAAATACAGTAATATGTCCCATATGTCTCCTTAAACTTAAAGAAGCTAATACAAATTTTAAAAAGTTGAAAAAATACAAACTATAGATATAACAATAATAGTGGTATCACTGAACAAGTAAAAGCCCACTACAGTACAACCATTTTCTAAATACTCACAGACCAAACACAACTTCAGAAAGTCAGCTTCAGAAGTGCCACTCTTGGGTATCTTGATAGCTTGACAGATTTGCAAAAAGAGAGGTAATCTTTTAGAACAGGAGTGTCAAACACAAGGCCTGTGGGCCGGATCCGGCCCGCGATGTGGTCAGATCTGGCCCACGGGGCTGTCCTGAAAAATGTAAGGGGCTGGCCCACGTCGCTTCAGCCCAGTCTACCCAATGTGAAGAGGAAACATCAGGCCCGCGTCGCTTCAGCCCAGTCTACCCACTGCAAAAAGGAAACATGCCAGCAGTTTGGGGAGTGGCGTCAAGCTGGCCACCCAGTCGGCCATGGCCACCCAGTCAGCCACACCCAGTGAGTAGTGTCAAGCTGGCCACGCCCACCCAGTTGGGCACACCCACCAAGTGTTTTTGAGACTTATGCTTGTGTTAATCAGGAGAGATAAGAAAAGAAGAAAAGGAAAGGAAAGGAAAGGATACACCTTTGCATACACATTCTGAAATCTGAAAACCTGCCATTTTCAGCCATTCTGAAGAAGTTTGCAAAATAATTTTTGCAAACTTATTTAGGTTTGGTACGGAGGAAATGGCAGCAGTAGGATTAGGAGATGATTTAAGAACTTCTCATATCTAAGAAGGTCTTTCTTCTTTCTAAAGAACTAAGCACTGATGCAGAAAGAAAGTCTGAAGGAAAATAACATAAGATCATTGTTTGCATCAGGCGATAGATATGTAGGAAGCACCATAGTCTGGCAACACATTCATCCCAGTAGTGAAATTTAAAAATTTTCCCTACCGGTTCTGTGGGCATGGCTTGGTGGGCGTGGCTTGGTGGTCATATGACTGGGTGGGCATGGCCAACTTGTAAAATGTGGTGAAACTCACAAAATTTTGGGCTCAATTGTGGTTATAAGCTTTCTTTCTTTCTTTCTTTCTTTCTTTCTTTCTTTCTTTCCTTCCTTCCTTCCTTCCTTCTTTCTCTTTCTTTCTCTCTTTCTCTCAGCAGCGGGAGAAGGAAGAAAGTTCTCTGGGAGGGAGGGCGGCCCGGCCCGGCAGTGGTGCGTCCCCTGTCATGGGCTGGATGTGGGGAGCGGGACCCGAGGCGGAGGGAAGGCAAGCAGGCCACAGCCCTGCCATGCTTAGTGGAGCTGCTGCTGCTGCTATGGGGCTGAGAGGGGCGGCGGCAGCGGTGCGCATGTACAGCAGCCCCGGGACATCTGCCTGCCATCCCGGAGCGCCGCCCAAAGTCACCCAAGTGCCTAAGGCATGCTAAACCCCATTCCACGTCTTCCAAAGCAGACCACCATGGCTTGAGGTGAGGTCATGGGAGCCACGCCAAACAAACACCGCTCCGTTTATGGTTCTAGCAAGATGGACTGACTCTCCGACCGAGTCTCAAAACAACAATGCGGGGAGAGGCATGGCTTTGGAAGGCAGCAGCAAGCAGCACCTCGGGCGCTTCCCCAACAAGACACCGTTGCCGCGCCGCTCACGGGCAGTTCAGCGCGGCAGAGCTCTCCGTCCACTCGGCCGGCTATCAATCATTCTCCCCTCCCAGCCACTCACCCACCCACCCATCCACCTCGCCGAGGCGGAGGGAAGGCAAGCAGGCCACAGCCCTGCCATGCTTAGTGGAGCTGCTGCTGCTGCTATGGGGCTGAGAGGGGCGGCGGCAGCGGTGCGCATGTACAGCAGCCCCGGGACATCTGCCTGCCATCCCGGAGCGCCGCCCAAAGTCACCCAAGTGCCTAAGGCATGCTAAACCCCATTCCACGTCTTCCAAAGCAGACCACCATGGCTTGAGGTGAGGTCATGGGAGCCACGCCAAACAAACACCGCTCCGTTTATGGTTCTAGCAAGATGGACTGACTCTCCGACCGAGTCTCAAAACAACAATGCGGGGAGAGGCATGGCTTTGGAAGGCAGCAGCAAGCAGCACCTCGGGCGCTTCCCCAACAAGACACCGTTGCCGCGCCGCTCACGGGCAGTTCAGCGCGGCAGAGCTCTCCGTCCACTCGGCCGGCTATCAATCATTCTCCCCTCCCAGCCACTCACCCACCCACCCATCCACCTCGCGGTAGGGCAGGCTGGAACTGCTGCGTGCTCGCGGGTCCAACTCCAGGCATCTGGCCGCGCGCGTCCCCATGCACCCTTTTGGACAGTTCCTTGTTGCCCAGCGCCACGCGCTACTTGGACACTTTCCCGAGCCCTCTCTCTGCCTTCCCACCCCGGGCGTGGCGTCGCCCCAAAGAAGAAGCGCTGCTTCCTCTTCCTCATTCCGCTGATTGTGGGATATTTTTGCAGGCGATCGTGCGCACGCTCGTGTACACACACACACACACACACAGAGAACACACACACACACACACACACACATCTCTCTCTCTGTCTCTCAGGCACACACAGGCCCATCCTCTACTTCATCACCAAACCCCTCTTTCTTTGGAGAAAGCAGCAACAGCCGCCCAAGCGGGCGGGCGGGGGTGGCGGGTGGCGATGGACTGAGCCACCCTCCTTTCTTCCTCCTCCCCTCCCCTCTCTTTGCCTTGCCTTTCCCGGCACCGCCCCACCTCACTAGCCTCTAACCCCGCACCTATCTGTCTGTCCGAGAGCTCCCAGCCCGGACCTGCCGCCCCTCCTCTCCGAGTGTTCCCAGATTGGGACCACTTGCCGTCCCGGAGCATCACCGCCGCCACCCCTTTCAGTCCATAGCAGCAGCAGGCAGCTCTTGGTGAAGATGCAGCTGCTGCTATGGGGTTGAGAGGGGCGGCGGCGGCGCTCCGGGACGGCAGGCAGATGTCCTGGGGCTGCTGCACATGCGCACCACATGTGCAGCCCCAGGACATCCGCTTGCCATCCCGGAGCACTGCTGCCGCCACCCCTCTCTGCCTCAGCCCCAGAGTAGCAGCAGCTGCATCTCCACCCTGGGACACCCACCCACCCACTGGCTGGGCCGGGCTGGACACCGACCTCAGAAGGCAAGCAGCTGTGGGGGACTGCCGGGAAGTCTGCTAGCTCCTTTCCCCACGGCTGGCCGGCCCCGACATGCTTGCCTGCCTTCCACGCATAGGCAATTCAAGCTTTTTCATATAAAACATGCTGATATGAATTCTGCCGATAATACGTATACTTTTTCAAGTAGCAGTATTGTAGTTTAAATTTGGTAGGAAAATATGAACAGGGCAAATGACATTCTTTCATATATTTTTTTTAAAAAAGGGCAAATGGCATTCTTCTGTTTCAAAATAAATAAATAAATAAACAAATTACCTCAACTCATGAGTGATACCTGTTCCATGCTGCATAGAATCTCATGGAATCCATCAAAATCTTGTGATTTGAAGATGAGGCTGCTTATTCTCAGGGAATAAGCCATTGAAGAGGTTTTTGCAGCTATTATGTCAGATCAAGAAATGGAGGAACAGTGCTTTACAAAATCTTGCAAAAAATGCAGAAAAATGTTCACACAGCACTGAAGGAATAACCTTTGATACCAGTAGCTTCCATGTCTAAGGTCAAAGGAAAGGGCAGGAGAGATTCGGAGCATAATGGCCATACGGTGGTTATCTGGCAGACTTAGACGAATGAGCTGGAGTGGCTTTATAAAAAAGAAAAGGTTTGGAGGAGAGGAATACTTAATACTTCTTGCTCAGCTGCTCTAAAAATCTAACATTAGAAATTTGTCATCTTTCTT
This sequence comes from Thermophis baileyi, assembly GCA_003457575.1. Classification (NCBI taxonomy): domain Eukaryota; kingdom Metazoa; phylum Chordata; class Lepidosauria; order Squamata; family Dipsadidae; genus Thermophis; species Thermophis baileyi. Next base: position 3,048,825 of record QLTV01003780.1, read on the forward strand.
CTACATTCGGCAACTGAATTCAGCCACTGTGATTTGCATTTGTAATTTTTAGCAGATGAGGGTGGGGAATGTGGCTGATATTTTCAATCTTTTTACAACTTTTCAGCCTGATGGACAATGGATTTATTCAGCAAGAACAATAATTTCTAACGAACTGTCTGTTATGACAGACAAAAATACTCGAGTGCGGTCAGATATTGACAATAATAGGACTTATCTTAGTTGGAAAGCTTGCATTGATGAAATCATATATTTTTTTAAAAAAACCAACCTTCAGATTATTATTCTTGTATATATTTTGAAAACATGCATATTGTTGAGATAATATTAAGAGCAAGTGCTGAAAGTGCTGTTGAAAATCTTGATTATTTCTACCTCTAGAGGGCAGTGAATAAAAGAAAATAGTATGCAAGAACCCAATGCAGTCACAACAGACATAATGCAGTATTAATAGGAGTGCACTCTGTTACAAACAGAGAAGTCTAATTTCTTGTGCAAATATGTTTTAACTTTGGCTCTCATCCTCTAACCAGTACATCTTTATATCAATGCAGTGACATACAGTATATTGATTGCAACGTTCACAAAACTGGTGTTGTTCATGTGTTCCTTGTTTTGTAAAGCTAATGTCTGAATTTCAGGTCTATGCTCACTTGGTCAAGGATTTCCTCATGTATCTCTTAAAGCAGCGGTTCCCAACTTTTGTGTCTTGGTGGCCCGCTGGGAAGGGGAAGAAGGGAACCAGACCTCATGAATGGCGGGTGTGAGCTCAACCCGTGCGAGCGGTGGGCCGGCGGGCACATGCACACACACACGTAGCTCGACTGCAATAATGCGATGTGTGCCAGCCCGCCGCCCAGCTGCAAATTGGCCACAGACTGGTAGTGAGCTGTGGCCTGGGGGTTGGGGACCCGTCTTAAAGAAATGATCATGAGTGAGTCATCTTAAAATTGAACCTATTTGAGATCCTAATGTCCTTATGTTGCTGCCTTTCAATGAATAAACTGAGTTGTAATTTGTAGTTAGACGTGCTTTTCCAAATGCCATCATCATCGTCATCAGCCAGTCATCAGTCATATCCAACTCTCAGCCACTGAACGAATCAGCATTCTCCATGCCCCTTTGTCTCACACTGCCTTCCTTCAAATCCTCCATGGTCATCTCAGTGCCATCTTTTATGGTGTCCAGCCAGAGCATATTAGGGTGGCCCCTTCTCCTTTTTCTGCTGAACACTCCCAGCATGATTGACTTTTCGAGTGAGTCAGCTCTCATGACATGACCAAAGTAGGACAGCCTCTGTTTGGCAATCTTGGGTTCAAGTGATATTTTTGGTGAGGTTCGGTCTAGAACTTTATTTTTGCAGTCCAAGAGATGCATAATAGTCGCCTCCAGCACCATAGTTCAAAGGTCTCCACCCTTCTCCTATCTGCCTTTTGCAGAGTCCTGGTTTTGCAGCCATAAGCACCAATTGGAAAAATTATAATCCAAATGCATTTGTTGCCAATGCAAGGAGACAAGCATAAATATATGAGAACAAAAAGATAGATCTTTTGCAGAGACCACAAGGCATATTTCCACTTCAAAGGAAGTGTCACACAAAGTAGGCAGCTGGTTCTGGTGATAATTTCTCACGACTGCTAACTAGTCATGTGATAGTGGGATCACCAACAGACACAAATACAATGCAGTGTAGAACAGACAGAGTGGCATAACACATTGATGGCATGGAGAGGATGTGCAAATTCAGTGCCATCACCCAGCATAATCTAATCTCTCACTAATCATAAGTAATCTCATGAAGAAGCCGAGAAAGAGTGAAAACAAAACAAAATTAGTCTGCATGAATTGAGCCAAACTATTTATTTATTTATTTATTTATTTATTTATTTATTTATTTATTTATTTATTTAATTAATTTAATTTGTATTGCCGCCTATTTGCCCATGGCTGACTGATGTTTCACAGAATTTTTTAAGAAAAATGGTAAAAAAATCATAAGCCGTTAACAGAATCTATGCATTTGTCAAATTTATTCCGCAAGAAACGTAACAAGCCAACTCATGTGATCACTTACAGATGATGTAAAAGCTATGCCAGCTGCCTCAGAAAGAAGACATTGAAGGAAAATAGGTATTACCTTCTGTTGACAAAAACATCTTTGTGTGCTACACAACTTAACCTCCAAACTTTATGCTATTTTGCTGCCTATAGTTGTGCTAGTGGACACTCTTTGCCCCACAGTCAGTATGGGAAAAACTTGTAGTTTGCATATAATATTTTATTGCCTTAGCATGGTGAGATTTCCAGTGCATGCATCAAAATACTTTCAAACTGATTGCTATGTTCTAGCTACAGCTCCTTTTCCTTAAATGTTGCTATCTACCGGACCTAGGAAGTGTACCAAGGAAGCCTTTGTCCAGGGGAACCACCTTTCCCTTGAGATTCAGCAATTAAAAGCTCCAATTTTCATAGTCTTTTAGGAGATTGTAAAGAGCTGCTTGTTTCCCCAAGTGCTGGAATAGGGTGACTTTGGAGCCTTTGGCTGCAACATCAGAGGACATTGGTTGCATCATTTTTTAAATTGTTTTTTTTTGCTTGTATTGGTCTATGATGTTTTGGTTTTATACAACTGTTGGGAACCAATCAGAGTTGAGTTTACAAAGATAGGAAAACATGTTAAGTATTATAAACAAACAAATTAATAGCAGGCTTAGTAACTATTTTCAGATCTGGCTGGGCTTATACAGCTGTGTCATTTTGAAAGACTTGTGGTCTCTTGTTTTCCTATGCTCTTTGAACATCAAAATTTTAGTGCTCTTTCCAAATTCCACATCTCCATAAATCCACTGAATGCAGCAGGAGGAGGAAAAACAAACCAGTAAACAAAACATACTAGCCCTGAAGAGTGACCCTGAAGACAAGAAGGCATGCATGCACCAGAGGTAGCGAACCTATGGCATGCATGCCAGAGGTGGCACGCAGAGCCCTCTCTGTGGGCACGTGCGCCGTCGCCCCAGCTCTGGCTGGGTCTCTGGTGCGCATGCGTGCGCACCTCCTGCTAGCCAGCCACACACGCACATGCGCCCGCACCTTGCAGTTTGGTCACGCGCGTGCACTTTGGGCACTCAGTGCCTAAAAGGTTCGCCATCACTGGTCTAGGCCATCTAATGATTAAAATGCAGCATTTTTTATATTGAAACCACCAGATACTAGACTGGTATGTGCCCTCAGTTTACAGCTGGGATCTCACAGTCACACTGAGAGGATGATACTATGCCCTGTTTATACAGAGAGTCCCAGCAGACACCACGTGAGGTATGAATCCCATTCAGGATTATCCATTGCTGATGTGGCAGCTTTTTTATAGGGTTATTTATATGTCTTCCTATGACTGGGCATTCAGCAACCCATTTGGCTTTCCATTGGAAATTGATGTTAATCAATTGAGGTTATGCAGAGGTGGGTTCCTGCCGGTTTGGACCGGCTCTATAGAACCGGTAGCTCTGACTCCAAGCCGAGAGAGAACCAGTTCTCTGTATCCGTGAAAGTGGGCCCGCCCGCCCGCCCCTGGGTTATACTGACCTTTATCTCTGTTTCCGAAGCCCAGCTGATCAGGGGCGGCAGATTGAATTGCCGCTCCGCAGCTGTTTTCCGTTCGCCTTGCCTAGTTTGCAACGCGAAAGTGCTTTTTTTTAAGTACCGAGCATGCACAGAGGATCATTTCCTGGAAGGGACGCGCGCAAAACGTGCACTTCCATTGCGATGCGAACCGGTGGGGAAGGTAAGTAGAACCCACCCCTGATGTTATGTTGTGCATAATGTTATCTTGTTTGTTTATAATTTATAAGGATTATTTAGCAATAGCAATAGCACTTAGACTTATATACCGCTTCACAGTGCTTTACAGCCCTCTCTAAGCGGTTCACAGAGTCAGCATATTGCCCCCAACAATCTGGGTCCTCATTTTACCCACCTCGGAAGGATGGAAGGCTGAGTCAACCTTGAGCCGGTGAGATTTGAACTGCCGAACTGCAGCTAGCAGTCAGCTGAAGTAGCCTGCAGTGCTGCACTCTAACCACTGCGCCACCTCGGCTCATTTAAATGCTTGTTTAATAATGTATCATGAACAAACTCATTGCCACATTCAACATACACCTCTGTTTTCTGTCATGCATTGGTAAAATAGTTCCATAGGGAAAAAATAGATGTCAAGATTTGATATCAGATGATTATATATCTATATAAGTATAAAACATTTGAACATATATTTATGCATGTAGAATTTACTTTCTGCACTTATTGTTCATATGCTATCATACATAAAGACCTTCAAGTCTCACTGAAATATGTTTATCCTGATTTAGGTTCAAGGAGATTTATTTTATGTAAATTTGTGTAATATGTAATTTTTATCCTACTAGTTTTATATTTAAAATATATATATATATTTGATTTTAGGCAGTGGTTGTTGTTGTTGTTTTGTCTTTGTCTTTTAATTCTTATTAACATAATTTGGAGGGCCAATACTGCTTTGGTTTTTTGTTTTGCTTATCTGATAAGAAAATAAATGTACCTGAACTGTTTAGGATTACTCCACTTCCCAGAAAATGCTGTTGTTCCATTGCCTTTAGAGACATTCTGTAAGAAATTATGAAAAGGACTAATTAGATTAACAGAAAGTGAAATAACCTTTTGCAAGGATTAGACAAGTGCTTCTCAAATATTTTAAAGAACTAGTTTACCTTCTACTGCTTTGAAAATAGAGCTTATATTTCAACTTTTAAATCTACTATAGGGCATACAAACATTATTTAATCAGAAATTAAAACTGAACAGCTCTATATTTTAATTTTAATATTATATGTAGAAAATATAAGAAATTGTTGGAACAACTGAGCAAGTCAGTAGAAAAAGAAAGAAACTATTTGCTGTTGACTTAGATCTCATAGAATTGTGGAAAGGGGAAAAATATCACAATTTACATTTTGGAAAAATGTAAAGGTAGACAGATTCTTCAAGTGAGTAAATAATTTATCAAATGTTCTGTTCCTAAGCTTGAGATTACAGTGTTTGTAGAGCCCATTTCAAATATTTTAAAAATATTATTGATGAAGTTCTGTGTGAGCGATCATATTTTTTTAATTATGTGTTTTAAATATAGTAAGTTGCCCAGAGCCTTTTGGAAGTTGGACACCCTCAAAATCAAATTACTTACACACCTTACTTCACTTCCAATGTCAACAGATTAAAATGTTTCAACAGAAATTAATAAACTGTCCCCCACTGTGGCCTTATTTAGGCAAACAAATACTTATTTAAGCAAACGATAAAAATTTAGCAGGCCCCGTCCTTATAGGACTGGTTCCTCATAACTCCAAAGTAGGTTCTGGCATTTTATCTGTAGTGGCTTCTAAAGCTACTCACAGTTCAATCTTTTCCTCTAATGATTATAAAACCTCTTCTTAGTGTAACTCAGAGGTTATTACCGTAGAAATCTTTTTTAAAAAGAAAAAACTACTGCATGGAATGAGGGAAAAACATTATTTTTTCACCCAGATCTAAGCATGAACTTAAAATTGTCTGCTTCTGCGAGTGAGGGATCTCCTAGAGTCTGTCATCTCCCTAACACTCTCAGAGTTTTTTCTTACTTCATGGATATCCTGCAACAGCAAAATTAATAGCTTATGCAGAGTATTACAAATGAATCAAATATTCTGATTGATTATATGAAGAAGTGGGCAAGGGAACCGTGTAGGATTGAAACTTGCCATTCTAAGCTACAGAAACCCCCACCCCCCACACAATAAGATTCCAGACTCCCCTATTCTGAATTTAGCAATAGCAATAGCAATAGCAGTTAGACTTATATACCGCTTCATAGTGCTTTACAGCCCTCTCTAAGCGGTTTACAGAGTTAGCGTATTGCCCCCAACAATCTGGGTCCTCATTTTACCCACCTCGGAAGGATGGAAGGCTGAGTCAACCTTGAGCCGGTGAGATTTGAACCGCCGAACTGCAGCTAGCAGTCAGCTGAAGTAGCCTGCAGTGCTGCACTCTAACCACTGCGCCACCTCGGCTCAATTTAAATCTGTATAAATCTAGGAGTTTCTCTGTTTAATTATTAGGCATAGAATTGGGCTGTATTTCACAAAAAATACTTTGATCACAAAGATGCCCATCTTACTTTTACTGTTCAACAAAAAAAAAAAAAGAAGGAAGAAATTGTTTTCAAATTCCAAAACTACAAAATTGTTTCCTTTTGAGTAATTTTACACAGTGAGTAACAATTAACTCCATAACTAATGCAACATTTAAAGACAAAACTGAACAAAAGGGATCTTGGAGTCCTAGTGGACAATCACTTAAATATGAGCCAGCAGTGTGCTGCATCTGCCAAAAAAAGCCAAACAGTCCTAGGCTACATAAACAGAGGGATAGAATCAAGATCACGTGAACTGTTAATACCACTTTATAATCCCAGAGGTGGGTTCCTCCCGGTTTGCCCGAACCGGTAGTGACCCGCTGGTGATGTCACGATGACATCACAGATCCGGTTCGGTCTGTGCCGGTCCGTGGACGCCGCCATCTTTTTTTTATTTTTTATTTTTTTATTTTTTTGAATTTTGGGGGGGGGGATTTTTTCCCGGTTTTTTTTTCTTCTGCACATGCGCAGAAGCTGAGTTTCTGGCACTGCGCATGCATCACCATCTTGTTTTCAGCTTTTTTGGGGGGGGGATTTTTTTTATTTTTTTGCACTACGCATGCGAGCGCACGCGCCCACGAGGCACGGCCACGCGGCACGGGAGGAATCGAACCAGCAGCGAGGTAAGTTAGAACCCACTCCTGTATAATCCCTTGGTAAGGCCACACTTGGAATACCGCATTCAATTTTGGTCGCCACAATGTAAAAAAGATGTTGAGACTTTAGAAAGAGTGCAGAGAAGAGCAACAAAGATGATTAGGAGACTGGAAGCTAAAACATATGAAGAACGGTTGCAGGAACTCGGTATGTCTAGTTTAATGAAAAGAAGGACCGGGGTGACATGATAGCAGTGTTCCAATATCTCAGGGGCTGCCACAAAGAAGAGGGAGTCAAGCTATTCTCCAAAGCTCCTGAGGGTAGGACAAGAAGCAATGGGTGGAAACTAATCAAGGAGAGAAACAACTTAGAACTAAGGAGAAATTTCTTGACAGTTAGAACAATTAATCAGTGGAACAACTTGCCTTCAGAAGTTGTAAATGCTCCAACACTGGAAGTTTTTAAGAGGAGATTGGATAACCATTTGTCTGAAGTGGTGTAGGGTTTCCTGCCTAAGCAGGGAGTTGGACTAGAAGACCTTCAAGGTCCCTTCCAACTCTGTTAATCTATTCTAAAGAAGAAGCAAGATCTCTTAAATCAATTATTTTGAGTGAAAATGCAAAAGGAACCATGTATTGTTTATGTGCAGAGCCGTACTAATTGTAGGCTTCCCAATGGGATACTATATGTATTTATTTTCATTTTATTTCTCTCCTTACCCCATTTATATGTTCTGTTGTCCTCTTAGGAATGCAAAAATCAATTTTAAATAAGAGACATTTTATAGAATTTTTAATCAATTTAATTTTCTTTAGAAATTAGAAATATTCAAAGCTAAAATAAAGCTTAAGAACAGCTAAATAAATACCCTTTGTATTTGTTCTCTTCTACTATACTCATTATGATGTACATTGTAAGCTTCTATATGGAAAGCAGATATGATTGTATCAGAAATCTTTTGTTACTTTTTTAAAAGTGCCAATTATGTAGTTATATGCAATTCTTCATTAGGGTTTTTTTAAGGATATGCAGCTTTTTAGTAGTAGAAGTCAATATCAATTATAGAGATTAATTTAAACCCCTCTACTGATTCTTAATCTCCTCTTTCTAGCATGCCTCAAAAGCCTTGAATTTTGCTTTTCCAGAAAGGAGTCTTACTTGCTACATGACACATTACCTTTGAAATTCTTTGAAAGTATTTCCATAAATACTGCACACATAAGATATCAGGGACTATATTTCAAAAGTTAACAAAAGGTTTATTGGACATTTGTGTTTGAACAACAGGCTGGATGGAGTAAAGAGTTCTACAAACTATATTACTCTGAATAAATCTAAGCAAAATCTAATAAATGTGCAAAATGATAGTCCATTTCTAAAGTCCCTTTTCAAGCTGCAGAGTAGATCAGGTCAGTCGTTTAGGAGAATGAAAAGCAACTATAGCAGAGGTGGGTTCCTCCTGGTTCGCACCGGTTCTATAGAACCGGTAGCAAACCGCTGGTGACATCACGGATCCGGTTCTGTCAGTGCCGGTCCGTGGACGCCGCCATCTTTTTTTGGGGAATTTTTTTGGGGGGGGATTTTTTTTTGTTTTTTTCTTCTGCGCATGCGCAGAAGGTGAGTCCCCGGCACTGCACATGCGCCGCCATCTTGTTTTCGGCTTTTTAAAAAAAAAATTGCGAAATTTTTGGTAGGGGGAATTTTTTGCAAATTTTTGCCACTGCGCATGCACGCGCGCAAAGCACGCGTGTGCCTGCCTGGCGCGGCCTTGTGGTGCACAATGCGCATGTAGCCACGCGGCGTGGGAGGAAGCGAACCGGCAGCGAGGTAAGTTAGAACCCACTCCTGAACTATAGGACCTGTTCAAGTCTACTGTTTCCTTGGTACATGCAAGAAACTCAAGGTAAAAAGCAAACTTCCCTGTTTCTAATCAATTGGGTATTTAGAAGTTATAAGTAGTCCAGGCACCGATCTGAAACTCCAGTTCAACTATTGGCATGCTTTTCAGCAAAGCAGAGACTAAATTGGCTGTGACTATAAATTTGGTTCCACAGAGTAGATTCAGAGAAAGCAAAAGTATGGAAGAAAGACTATAGCCGTGATGGCGAACCTATGGCACGGGTGCCACAAGTGGCACTTGGAGCCATATCTGAGGGCACGCGAGGTGTTGCCCTATGTCAGCTTTAGCGTGCATGTGCACGCTGGCCAGCTGATTTTCAGCTTTCCGGAGGGTGGGGGGAGGCCGTTTCCGCCCTCCCCAGGCTTCAGGAAAGCCTCCTAAAGCCTGGGGAAGGCAAAAAACGGCCCAACGGGCCTTCCCCTTGGGCTGTTTTTCACCCTCCCCAGGCTTCAGGAAAGCCTCCAGAGCCTGTGGATGGCGAAAAACAGCCCAAGGGGCCTACCTGAAGTTCGGAGGCTTCAGTGAGGCCTGTGTGCATGCGCCGGGGGGGGCAGCATGGGGAGTTGTGCGCACATGCGTGGGGGGAGGGCATTGCATTATGGGTGTGGGCACGCATGCGCGCGCCCTTTTGACACCCGAGCAAAAAAAGGTTCGCCATCACTGGGCTATAAGTATTAGGACAAAGTGCAAGAATTCTCAGCCTTCTTCATTCCATCCTCATTTTGGACAATTACCATGATTTTATATTAACATCCTTCTTTCCTTTTCATATGACCTGAAATCAAGTGGTGTGGTATCTGCCACCACTACTAAACTGCAAGGAACATACTAGGAATTACTTGTGGTAACAGCATTGACAGCAATAGCCCAAAATGGCTTGGCACTTCCATGATTAATTTTATTGAAAAAAGTTTTTTCAAACTTATTTGTACACTTATAAAAATGTATTCTGCTTAAGTCAACAAATACAACTTAAGATGATGATGAAACTTCACAAGGCTCAGCTCTGCGTTAACTATGAGGAAACATTGAACTATATATTCAAAATGTTATTTCTTGAGCCATGCACACTAAGTCTCTGCCAGATGCAATGCCTTCCACAGAGTAAGCCAGCATTATCTTAATAAGCAAATACATAAAGGACAGATCTATTATACATTCATAGAAAAATTTAATTCCTGAGTTGATCACACTCTAAAATACATCAACTTTCCAAATCAGATTGCCTAACTGAGTCACTTGCTCCAAAGCAGATAATTATATTGGGAACCATCTACCCACAGAGTCTATAAATTTTCCACTTACTGTTCCTCCTTGAGTCCAATACAGGGGTGAAATCCAGAAGGTTCTGACAGGTTCTGGAGAACCGGTAGCGGAAATTTTGAGTAGTTCGGCAAACCGGCAAATACCACCTCTGGCTGGCCCCAGAGTGGGGAGGGAATGGGGATTTTGCAATATCCTTCCCCCAGGAGTGGGGAGGGAATGGGGATTTTGCAGTATCCTTCCCCTGGAGTGGGGTAGGAATGGAGATTTTGCAGTATCCTTCCCCCAGGAGTGGGGAGGGAATGGGGATTTTGCAGTATCCTTCCCCTGCCATGCCCACCAAGCCACACCCACCAAGCCACACTACGCCCACCAAGCCACGCCCACAGAACCGGTAGTAAAAAAAATTGGATTTCACCACTGGTCCAATAAGATGGCCAGTCATTGGTCTGGGGTTTCCACAATGACTCATATGATACAGAGAAATAGAGTAGGATTTAATGATCAGTAGGATGCATCCTCATTCTAAATACCTTAATGACTTCCACCAAAAAGTGAATATAGATTTGAAGAGGATAGAACAGTACACCCTGTAAAACACTACCGCTTAACTATCAAGAGGCTGGGTATGATCATCCAATACAATACAATCCTTGTGTTCACAGTACTGCAGATAGAAGAGGAATTGTAATTGTAAATCTGTGTTTACAACTCTTAGCCTGAACACCCTCTCCAGAAGGGTAGTGAGGTCAGTGGTTTCAAAAGCTGCTGAGAGATCCAGGAGAATCAACACAATGGCATTCTCTGACTCTCTTCTTTCAAATTAAGGAGACACTACAATATAACATTTTTCCATTATTTCTCAGGATGGCATAGGCTGCTCTGTCTAACATGCAGGGATGAGTCTGGAATGGAAATATCCCAAGAGAGAAGAATTTATCTACTAGACGGTAATTATTTCAAAAGAAAAGGATTTAGAATTAAATATAACTGTAGATACTCGTGGTTTTAAAATATACTCCAAAAATTAAGTTCAGCTTCTCTGCTGATCACAGGACAGATTTTTTAAAACCTGTCATGACCTTAAAATTCTGCAGTTTCATAAATGTAGCAGTTTGCAGTTTCCTATCTGTTGCAGCAGCTAAAAACTTGAAAATTGACTTATTTGCATGTAATGCATGTTTCATGATATTTTGGTTGAAATTTTGAGACTGGCTTATCTGCCAATGAGTTTATGTATGTAAAAATGTTACATCACCCAGAATGGATATTTTAAGGTTGTCCTTGCTGTTCTGTCATTGTTTTTGCTGAAGCTTAATTTATAATTCGTGTTCCTTTACTGAGAGCTAAGGTAGATATTACTTAACCCACTTTGGGAATGCATTTGAGGCTTCAAAAATATTCAACCATGGGTCTGTCTGCTTTTTTTTAAAGTTTATTTATCCTGGATATGAATCAGAAAATTTGAGTTCTGCCCTCCCATTAAGGAAAAAACAAACAAACAGAAAAGTCTAAAATGATGTAACTTGTTGCAATCAAAAAGGAATATAACTTGCAGGTTATTTAGCGTATTATGTAGCAAATACCCCATGTAAACATTTAAAAAAGTCAATGCAGAGATTTTGGCTTTTCACCAGAATAGTTGAAATTTTTAATATGAAATGCATTAAAATCAGTGCTTAGTTTTTAAGTGACGGTCTTTCCTTTTCCATTTCTATACCTGGCAGTAATGAAATTGGCACTAAAATAGCTCATATTGTGAAGAATATCCATGGGAAATTTCAGATAGATTCGGCAGGCTTTGTGCCAAAGATGAGGAAAAGGCATAATGATTACAGTACAGTAGTTTGTCAAAGATGGAAACTAGAGAAAAGCCCATGAGATTAAGTAATCATTTGCTTGTCTCTTCTCAACAACTTTGAAAGACCCTAAATGCAAGGAGGGGCAACTCAATGGACACAACATTTTGGAAAGTGGATCAAGCAATTCTTCAAAATAGGCAAATTTGTATTAGGTATGTAGGTAAATATGTATTTTTTATTCTTTTTTTATATTTGGTGGATAGGAGTTATATTTTTTATTATTATTATTATTTTCCCCAACTCAATGAAATGTTGGAAAAAAATACATAAAAGGGCTTAAACTGTACATCAGTGCAACTATTTGAAAACTGAACAGAACTGGATCAAATTTCTTGGTGGTGGTGGTGATGTGGAATGGCAAATGAAGACTAAAATGAAAAAATGGACTGGATCAAGCCAGGCACTATGAGAAAAATGTTCATTAAAAAAAAATCCTCAATGCAGTCCTATGGGAAAGGCAGCTAGACAATGGGCAACATTGCTTATTCCTCCATTCCAAGCTCCCTCTTCCCATTTTCATTCCTGATCAGAATGGTGCCATGATTAAAAAGCTGGGAAGAATTCCTGCAGCCAGCTCTGCTAGTTTTCTCTCTGCTGGAGACAAAGCCATTCTATGGCTTACATTACACTTAAATACATTCCATGCTACTTTTATTCATCACGTACAGCAACAGAAGGTTTTGGGAGCTACAGAAAAGAAGTTTGGATATCATGGGAAACACTGAAGCTTAAGAAGATAAGTGTATCTCAACAGTACTCAGAATCTGAGAATACCCAAAGTATTTAGTTGTCTCACTAATTCAGGTCATATTTTTATGCCACCTACAGTCACTCAACAATGAGATGGGTGGCATACAAGTTTAATTAAAAGTAAAAATAAATAAATAGTTAAAGTTCAGTCATTATTTTCTTCTTTATTATTTTCTTCTCCCCAAAAATAATTAAAAAAACAAGAATAGATATTATTTACTCAAATGCCCTAATAAAGATATTACTTCTAAGAATTTTGATACAACTAAGTTTCCTAAGATTTCTCCACCACACCAGAATTAGTGTGTTTGGGTCAATCAGTTTGATTTCACTGCAATGATTACTTTGATGGAGATAACTGATATCCTGTACTACCAAAATACAATTATTCAAAATTAATTAATTGATTAAAATTAATAAAAAGTTCAAAGTACCATTAGAACAATTAATGGAACAACTGTCTTCAGATGTCTATGGAGATTCTCAGTCATCCAGGTCATGATTGTCCCAAAGATGCTTTTTCAAAAGGCAACTGGACAATCTTCGTTTTTCCTTGAAGACTCCTCTTGGATGAGAAGCAGAACTGAATAAGCTTCTTTGATGAGAAGTGCAAAGAAAAACAAAGATAGTCCAGTTGCCTCTTGAAAAAGCATCTGTGGGACTGCCTCCAGAAATTGTGGGTGCTCCAACATTGGAGGTTTTTAAGAAGAGATTGGACAACATTTGTCTGAAATGGTATTAGGTTTGCTGCTTGAACAGGAGTTTAGACCAGAAGACCTCCAAGGTACCCTTCCAACTATGTTATTTTGTTATAAGAAAGTTTATTCTGAGTTCAGATCAGATCACATTATTTTATTATTTCCCATGGTTTCTGAGATACAGAACAAGCTCATTATATCTGTAGGTAGAGACACACATTTAGGTTTGCTCAATGAAACCATATAACACTTGGAAAATGAATATACTAAAAACAATCTGGATTACTGTAGCCAGAAGAAATAATATAAGAGCCACAAAACATAATCTGGAATGGGGATTACATTTCCTCATCTATAACAACAACAGCAGGAGGAAGGGCCCTAGCTGTTATATTTTTGTTTTTCTTTGGTCATGCTGATAGAGCACCAGCATAACCAGTGGTTTTTTTTTTAAATTGATATGTAACCACTAACTCTCTGACAGCTTTTACAGGGTGATAATCTTCATTAGAAAGTTAATGAGAATACTCATATTTAAGCAAGCATATTTGGGGGAAATGCTGACTTGAAACAACACACTGTTCTTGCTATTAATCTTTTATTCTCATTAATAACACTACTTGGTGTTTGACAAGAATAGACAAATAGCATCTATGCTGTCTCCCCCTTCCCTTAAATAAGATACTGCAATTTAACTCAATGGTAACAAGACTTGCTTTTCCATTATCTTCATTTTAAAGGAAAATGATCAAAACAGATTTCTAATCTGATACTGTCCTCTCTTGATGTAAATTCACAAAACCTCAGAGTATTTAATGGTATCAATAGTTCACTCTCTGTTACACAAAATCAATACCGCTATCTTGATAGCATATAACACTGCAAAGAAAGTATCTGCAAAACAAGATGGACAATTTGATAATAGGACTAAAATCGTAAAATTGCTGCTTTTAACTCGTTCTCTTTCCCTAAATGAGCTCTTTTATCTTGGCTGTCCCCTCCCTCTTTTCTTGGAAGATTACCATTGGAATTATACCAGAATCATCTTAATTCAACTAACCTTGTGAATGAATATTCTTCTAATTTGTAAGTAAGGCCTATACGGGCACTTACTGCCCGTATAGGCCTTACCAGCCACCTGCGGACACATCGTGGACAGCCCACAAACTGTTAGATGTCAAGGTCCTCTTCGAACACGATGGACGAACATCATCAATTCGTAAGTGATATGACCATAATATATGAAGATAGGAAGTGGTGTGTATGTTTAAAAAAAAATCCTGGGTAAACATACTGTGTGAAGCCCACTCACTATTAAGAGATTTCTTTGAAAAAATCATATTCTTAATAATAGCCATGCTGTTTATTGTTATTCTATTCTATTATTCTAAATATTTCATCTAAGTAAAAGTGGTCATTGATATAAAATTACAGGAGAAAGTAATTCTGAATTATTTTGTTTCATATGATGTTGATCTATGATTATTTCACAAGATGTGGTTGTGAAATATAGAATCTATATAGTAAGCCTTATTTACTAAGTGAACTGTCTACTTTGGGGGATGGTATCCATTGCACAATTGTGTGCAGTAACTAGGTATTTGAATTTTAAAATGTTGGGGATACAGCAGAACAACAGAATAATAGAGTCAGAAGGGACCTTGGGAGGTCTTCTAATTCAACCTTCTGCTCAAGCAGGGGATACTATACCATTTCAGACCAATGACTGCCCAATCTCTTCTTAAAACCTCCGATGCTGGAGCACCCACAACTTCTGAAGGCAACCAGTTCCACTGATTAATCATTCTCACTGACAGGAAATTTCTCCTTAGTTCTAGATTGGTAAACACTTGTTAATTATAAAATGGGCTGATGCTTTCTGGGGGGAAAAGGGTATTTAATTTATTCACAATAATTACCTTGCTTGCAGTCCTTTATCTTTTTTTTCCTAGTCAAAACTGCATTCCCCATTTTTGTTCTTTCTTTTCATACAAGATATTGGTTTTGCCTCCTTTCATTCATTGATTACGATCACATTTCATTGCATTTCCCTGCTTTTGAGACATAAATCTCATGTAATCCACACTCCATAATAAGCAAACCAAGAAAAAAAAAGTAAGAAGTTCCATTTCCTAACTCTGAGGTAATGAATAATGGCGTTGTAATAGCACCTGGGGAATATTCTGTCACAATAAATAAAATGCTATTACTCTATATACAACTTATCTCTATTAAGTTACACACTTTGTACCACTTGCCTTAAAAATACAATAACAGGTTTGGTGAAATAAAGCAACATGAGTCTAGGATTTACAGGTGTTGTCATTTTTGATGAAATTAATTCAGTCTCAAAGTTTGGGTCTCTTAGCAAATGTCCAGCTTGATCCCATTCCTGTTCCTGAAAGCTCCTGTGAATGGGAAGATTTTTCAGGAACTAATGACAAGTGTCTTTTGTCCTCCTTCCTAATTGTGCCTGTGTTGGCCTTGACAATAAAGGATCAAGGTATTTGATTGCATGGTATGGGTTATTCTAGGTAGCAAAAGTCATGGTAAAGAATACTTTGAAGGTTGTAATAATTTGCATGTTCCTAGTGAGGAAAATATTGCAGGTCTCAACAGAGGTTGGAAATATTGCAATTGTTGGCAAATAATACCTAACCTTTAACATGGAAAATAATCAGACTTCATCATAGTAAACTACTGATTCATTCAATCTGTAAATTTCAGCATTGACTGAAAATCACAGGACAAAGAAGTTCTGGATTATTTTGTTTCATATGATGTTGATCTATAAAATTTCCAGTTTATCCTATAGCGTCAACTTAGACTGAGAAAAAGGATCAAGATGCCACTTCTAAGAAATGATGTACCACAAATTCTGAATAAATATAATAGTAAAAAGAGCTTTTTGAAATTATGAATTTTGATTGAAAAATATTTATGTCATAGATATTGCTGCATATTTACCTAAGAAAATTAGGAAGCAGAGACTTTTTTCATGTACACAAGAATTCCACCCTCTTACTTGAAATAATTCCCACATTTAAAAAAACAACATTCTTCTTCCTCTTCCTATTTTTTGAGTCACTGATATAGCTGGGTGGTTGTTGTTGTTTGGCTTTAAAGGTTCTGCCATCTGTTCCTTTATTTTACCAAAAAAATTTGAATGAGAATCAGAGATTTCCATCTCAACAGCTTCAATACTTATAACTTGAGCTTCAGGGATGAGATTTGTAATTGCCACAGATGGGTTAGAAGTGGGATATGTGTTTCTCCCTTTCGAAAGACATCAGCATAATATGCATACTTAGTAGGCCAAATAGAAGAATCTCCTACTGTGGTGTTATAAGCGATGGGTATATTCTGAATGCTGGAGAATCACAGCTTATGTTTGGCTGATCATAAGTATTTGGATTGTAAATCTGAAGCCAAGCTATTCCCAAGAATGTCGGAAAACTATGTGAAGTTAAAAATAGTTGCAGAGCTAATGATGAGTGGAGTTTTGTATAATGGATTCTGAATGAGACTTTCCATTGAATGGCAGATAAATGTAGTTTATTTAAAATAGCCTCAGTACGTTTATTTATTTGATTTTTATCCCACCTTTAGTGTTTTATAAATAGCTCAAGGTGGAGAACATACATACTACTCCTTTCTCCCTCTATTTCCCCCACAAGAATGAGCCTCTGAGGTGAGTTGGGTGAGAGAAAATGATTGGTCCAGCTGGCTTTCATGGCTAAACCAGGACTAGAACTCACAGTCTCCTGGTTTCTAGGCCAGCATCTTAACCATCATATACAGCATCATATACTGGTGCATATACATTGTTAGATCCCTTTGCCTGCCTTTCTTAAGTTACTTTCTGGGCCTACTTCTATTTACAGAATAGGATCGCATCTCCCTGAAATATCTATCATACTCACAAAAATGTTAGATAACTATTTTGGAAAACAAAATAACACATATCTCACTGTTGTTGAGACCGGTACTGATTCTTCATTATTATTATTTTACTTTTTTCCCCTTAATTTTAACACCCATTATATGTTTCTTGTCTCTAGAGTATTATCTGTAAATATGCAATAACATTTTTTTAAATAGTCTACTTAAGGTATAAGCAGTGAGGCTAACGGGAGCAAAAATCTTTCTTTAAATATATTTAACAGTAAAATAGCTTTAATATGGTTGGTCCTCTTGAGATATATATATACAAAAGAGCTCATAGTGTCTTTTCCTCTGTTTTATTAAATGAAAACCAAATCTTTAAACTAAAACTTAACTGTAAGGAAATAAGAAACAAATCATACTTTACTTCATGTCAGCTTGATAAGTCTGATCAGTTAAGATATTTCTGAACTTATAAATTGGATGACTGTTCCTATCTATTTTCTACCTGGAGCCGGAACACGATTTGGTAACTCACACTCTACCACAAGAGAAGCAGAAAGAAGGGTTGCTGGCTGTCCATGCTAATTTCTCTCCATCAGTGCTGCTATAGGAACAGTTAGACCTTTCCTTCTGTTCTTAATAGCTAGTGGGCAGGCCATGTTGCAAGGATGCCAGACCATCGCATCCCCAAACAGCTCCTCTATGGTTAGCTGTCTCAAAGAAAGCGATCACACGGGGGACAAAGGAAGCAATACAAAGACACATTGAAAGCCTCCTTCAAGTCCCTGGATATCGACACCACCTCCTGGGAAACCCTGGTACAAGATCGATCGACATGGTGCACGTTGATCCACCAAGGCTGCCAGACATTTGAAGATAGAACAACCACCACAGCACAAAAGAAGCGAGCACTCCGCAAAGCCAGAGCTGCAAATGCTGCAACAATGGTGCCCACATATGTCTGCCCAACATGTGGCAGAACATTATGCCCGTATAGGCCTTACCAGCCACCTGCATACACACCATGGACAGCCCACAACCCGTTAGATGTCAAGGTTCTTTTCGAACATGATGGACCAACATCAATAGCTAGTATAGTAAGCTGCCTCCCATTTAGCAAAGCTCTGTTGTGTTTATCTCATGATTATCTTCTTCTGAAAGTGATTTATAGGTGATAATGAGAGAAAGATAGGCACTGACTTCTAGCCTTGATAATTCTTGTCCTGCAGCCCCAACACATACTTGCACACCCACACACACAGTATCAAACAATACTACAATACTGCATTGTAAACTTTCGTGCTAATGGTAATATTAATAATATATTTATTTATTTTATTTATTTGTTTGTCAAACATGTACAAGATAGCAGGTATAGGTATAAACATAAACATAATCAAAGTGAATACAGATAGATGAGGACAATAGGACAGTAGGACAGGGACGGTAGGCACGCTGGTGCACTTATGCACGCCCCTTACAGACCTCTTAGGAATGGGGTGAGGTCGACAGTAGACAGTCTAAGGTTAAAGTTTTTTGGGTTTGGGGAAGAAACCACAGAGTCAGGTAGTGAATTCCAGGCATTGATCACCCTGTTGCTGAAGTTATATTTTCTGCAGTCGAGTTTGGAGCGGTTTACATTAAGTTTGTATCTATTGTGTGCTCATGTATTGTTGTGGTTGAAGCTGAAGTAGTCATTGACAGGTAGGACATTGTGGCAGATAATTTTATGAACTACATTTAGATCGGTTCTAAGGCGACGTAGTTCTAAGTTGTCTAAGCCCAAAATTTCAAGTCTGGTGGAATAAGGTATTCTGTTGCGAGTGGAGGAGTGGAGGACTCTTCTCGTGAAATATTTTTGGACTCTC
>QLTV01003780.1:3068183-3091292 GCA_003457575.1 Thermophis baileyi
CGCAGTTGCTTGTAATGTGATCACAAAGGTCATTTATGTAAAGTATGAAGAGTGTTGGTCCTAGAACGCTGCCTTGAGGGACACCACTATTGACAGGTACAGGATTTGATAGAGAACTCTCTATTTTAACCACTTGTTGTCTGTTTGACAGGAACGCAGTTATCCAATCATGTAGGGGTCCAGAGATGCCATAAGATTTTAGTTTCAGAAGTAGTTTGTCATGTGCCAAAGAATCAAAGGCTTTACAAAAGTCTATGTAAATTGCGTCTATTGCTTTACCCTGATCGAGTTGTGTAGTCCATATGTTTATGCTAAGAGGTTCAGCTAAGGCTGTGGAAAGCTTTTTTAAGAAATATGCACATAGTCCATCAGGTCCAATAGATAGAGATGGTTTTAGGTTTTAGGTTACGTAATGCCTTTTCAACGTTATCTTCTGTAAAATCAATTTGTGTTAGATCGTTGTAATTATTTGTGGTACGACTATATGGGACCCCAGATCTTTTGATTCATTTTCTGTATTCGGTTTTCCATTCTGACCCAGTAGTATTCTTATAGATACTTATAGCAATACTTACAGGATACTTATAGCAAGTACCGCCCTAGATCTTTGCCCTTTGGATTAATTGTCTGCTTAAGTCATCTATATATTATTACTTCTAACTTAGCTTTGAATAAAATCAATTTGCCATCCCCTACCACCGTTATACTGCACACTTTTAAATGTATATTAAAAATGTTTCAATATCTCCGTAAGACAAACAGGCTTGTTTTTGTTTTTGTCTTAATTTGGAAGATACAAGAATTTAGTGTAATTTGAACATTTCTACTAAACAAATTGCCACATTCCAAATCTGTTTATCTCATTTTTTGCTTGCATTATATACATTCTCTCTCTCTCTCTCTCTCTCTCTCTCTCTCTCTCTCTCTCTCTCTCTCTCTCTCTCTCTCTCACACACACACACACACACACACACACACACACACACACACACACACACACACTATCTATCTGCCTGTCTGTCATCTATCTATCATCTATCTATATCTGATAGAATAGAAAATGACTGCAAGAAAACAATCAAGCTCAGAGAGCACCAAGGAATCCACCATCTGGCGTCTGGCCGTTCATCCATCCATCCCTCCATCCTCCCTCTCTCACTCACTCCCTTTATTCTCTATATTTTTTAACCTTAGGTAGATGCATAAATGGTCAGGGAAATACTTTTCTTTCTACTGATTGCTTCCAAATCTTTCAAATAACCTTTTTAACAAAGGTAATAGTTTTAAAATAGTTTTAGAATACTTTAGAATCTTGCATTAGAACATATATTTCAGTAGGGGTAATACGTTCTCACCCAGTGCTCCCTAAACAAGTAAAATAACCAAGTGTCTTCCAGCACTTTGAATGCAAGTCAAGCCTCAATGATTTCACCTGAATTTAGTGTTGTTGAGAATGCCTCTTGCCAGCAGTTCCCTTCCTAAGAAAGGCAGGCAAAATTGATGAGATTTTGTCTGCATTGGATCACTGTAGTGGAGACTAAATGTCTCTCCCTATTACTCTCAATGCAATAAAAACACAGACAGCTCCTTTAAACTTATTCCTTCAAGTTAGTTCTCAGTCCCTCCCAAAGGTATATATATATATAAAAAACCATGCATAATTTGATTTTCTCAGCTTATGTAAGTGACATGACACAGTTGAATTCAGATGACTCATTATTCTTTTTCCCTCTTTAAACATACATATGAATAGAGTCTATATCATTACCTTAAACTTTGGATGTACCTGTTGGGGGAAAAATACCTGGATGCAAAATGACATTGTCAAGCCATTATTATTCAATGGGAAATTATACAGTAATTTATATTGTGGCAGAATATAAATATGTTTATGTGTATATAATCAACAAACATCTACAGCATTTAGTGAAAGTGGGGAGAAAGGTTCAGAAACTTTTTTCCCCTTTTGTCATAATGAACATTGCAGAAGGGTTTTCTTTACTCTAGGAATTGCAGTAGTTCAGGAGAAAAAGTATGGAGAATATATACATACATATATGCCTACATATTTCAGTTAATCAACTACAGGAGGCTCTAATTAATCCGTGTTGTTTTCTACCTGTTTCCTAAGACTGATGGAAATATAACCAGCTTCTAAGGCCTTTTCTATTTTCTTTAGCATTCTGCCTTTTTGGTTCTATATGCCTGTTAACTTTGCGGATGAAAACTCTTCAGATTCAGATTCTTCCTCCCCCTTATAAAGCTGGATAATAAATTGACTGGCTTTTGGGGGAGGGGGTTAGCTTGTCTTTTTATGAAATGGATGTATATTGAGGTAGAAAGTACGGATTCGTATGAATGTTCTTCAGTTATTGGTGTTGGAGATTTTTTGGGGGAGGGGGGTATGTGTCTAATATGGCAGACTGACCCCACTCTGGTAATCAGCATCCCTATCAAGTTACTAGGCTATTATCTTTGATCCACTGAAGTGTCTTATTCTTTGCTGTTGGCTGAAGAATGATGAAAGAAAACAGGGTCATTCCATGGATATCTTCCAACAACTGGAATTATGAATGAAGTTATGTTTTTTTTCCCCTCATTGAGAAGGATCTTACATAGGATTTGATTCTAGATTATGTAACTGTTTATCAATGGAATGGCTACTATGGGGCAATTTGGTTTATCCTTCTCCAGTGCCAATGGCTTTCAGTTTCCTGGAGGGTTTTAACAAGTTACTTTTTCTCTCTCTCTCTTCTACTTTTTCTCTTCAACTTTTTGTTTCTTCTATCCTCCTCCCCCTCCCCCTCCTCCACCACCACCAAAGTTTTGCTTCTGCATCTCCTTCAGCTTTCTACATTTTCTATTATTTTCTACAGTGTATTTGCTACGCCTTTCAGCCAGATTCTTTTTAAAGGCCTGGCATCCCAAATAAGGGAATAGCAGGGCCCTGAAAAGAAATTTGGAGAGGGAGAAAGCACAGGCATTTACTTTGGCATGCATGTTTCCTCCTACACACTCTATATAAATTTCCATATTAAATTATAACTTTAAAATGCACAGTTGTTTATATTTTGGAAGAAATGAAACCATGTAATGGAACTGGGTTTTGTTATATTGTTGAATGCAAATTCTATTTGAATTTCCTCAGAGTCCTACATAGCATTTATTGTGGTTGCCTTGAAACCACAAATCCACTTATTCTAGGTCTTTTGCTTACATGTTTATGTACAAATTAAAAAAATAATAATACATCTGTTTATTACAATCCACTGCTTGCAGTGTACTACAGCAAACCTCTATGTCACTTCTTAAGGGCATAATTAGCTGTAAAACATTTCTTAGCAGATATATTATGCTCTTATCTTGGATGCTTTAATAAAACAAGTAATTATGAAGCTTGAGGCATTCTTTCACAGAGTTTGCATATTCTAAGAAAACATTTGTCAATTAAGAATCTAGACACTAATGCAAGATTAATGTAGATGTACATGATAAGACTAAATTTAGAACCTTTAGCCCTCCAGGGCTTTCACTTTCCTATAAATCTCATAAAATAAAATGTGCCTATAGTTACAATTTATACATTTATATTTCTCCAATGATGTTTCTTTATATTAAAATCCAGATTGCAGATTTGCAAAGGAGGATCGATATCTCTATATAAACAAATACTTATATATGCTAAATATCTATATTGTTTTGACCCATAATAACAACAACAAAACTACTTTGGTAGAATTCAAGTCTGATTTAACTTTTCAGGCTAGTTGATGACAGGGAATTATAATATTATATTTGAAGACAGCAAATATCCAATGCTTATGACATTTATCTTGATGGTTCTTTCTATCTCTCATTTAGTTATTTAAATAGGCCAAGTGTTTATTTTTGGCTTACCAAGTTTCTTGTGTAACTTCAGTTCAACTCCCTTTCAGCCAAATTAAAAGCTTCTTTGTCTATCTTTGTCTATCTTCTTTGTGCATTATATTATAAAGTTCTGACTTCTAATTGCCAATATAAATCCAATTATTGTTAGGTTATTAAACATCACTAAGTTGCATGGCTAGTGGGCTTAGAATAGGATTCTTAGCAGTTCAAATTCTAACTTTATTTATTTATCTAATCAAATTTTATAGCTGTCCATCTCACCAAAGGCAACTCTGGATGGTGCACAAAAATCGGATATAGCAACAGATATAACAATTATAAATATACAAAAATAAAAATCCATACTAAAAATAAATATTATAAAAATAAATATATAAACCCTAATCACAATGTTAAAAAAACAGCTATCTAAAATTTCTCCCACTTTAATTTTTAGTCAGTGGTGGAAAAGAAATATCTCACTCCCATCTACCAAATCTGTTGCTCTAGTAGTGATCAATACTGAAAGGAAGTGCCATCTCAATCAGAATGTCAGGGTTCCGACCGATGCCCTAATTAAATCATGAGCCTCAAGCCAAGCTTCAAGAGAAATCCAGTTATTTATTAGGAGCTTCATGTCGGCACGGACCAAGTGAAGCCAACTCTGACCTCACTTAATTCGCGCCCTGGCTCTGACCCTGTTTCCCCCTCCCCCCAAGCTGTGTCATCAGTCACATTCTCCAACGAAGCAATTTCACAGGTTGTAGAAGTCCCTCCCTCCAGCCACTGTGGGTCTGCGTGGATATGACCTTGATGTGGACGGCTGGAATGTGCTTTGTTTTGACTGAAGTGCAAGTTCCTCAATGCAGCTGCGATGTTCGATTCCCCATCCCCCTGCCTATGGCAGTTGGGGAGCAGGTCAGGAATGCTTCGTGAGTTGACACAGAATAGAACTGGAAGGGACCTTGGAGGTCTTCTAGTCCAACTCCCTGCTCAAGCAAGAGACCCTGTACCATTTCAGATAAGTGGCTTTTCTTAAAAATCCAGTCTTTTCTTAAAAATCTCCAGTGATGAAGCACCTTATAACTTCTGACGGCAAGCTTTTCCACTGGTTAATTGTTCTCACTTTTAGGAAGTTTCTCCTTCATTCCAGGTTGTTTCTCTCCTTGATTAGTTTCCATCCATTTTTTCTTGTCTTGCCTCCTGGTGCTTTGTAAAATAAGTTGACCCCCTCTTCTTTGTGGCAACCCCTCAAATATTGGAATACTGCTATCATGTCACCCCTAGTCCTTCTTTTCTCTAGACTAGCCACACCCAATTCCTGCAACTGTTCTTCATATGTTTTTGTCTCCAGGCCTTTAATCATTTTAATTGCTCTTCTTTGCACTTTTATCAAAGTCTCAACATCTTTTTTGTAATGTGGTGACCAAAACAGGATGCAGTATTCTAGGTGTGGTCTTACTAAAGAATTTATAAAGTGGTGCTAATACTTCACGTGATCTTGATTCAATGCCCCTGTTTATACAATCAAGGATTGTATTTTTCTCCTTTTCTTACTCTTCCAAGGACCATAACAATGTTTCAGTTGCAAAGAGGAAAGAAAGACAGAATGTCATCTATCTCCTTCTTCCATTATGTCACAAAAGTAGGCATCATAGCCACACATATCTGCAACCGTGTAAAATTTAAAATTCTTAGGAAGCGTCTAAACAACTTTTGACAACATGAATGGAGTGAATCAAACCTCATTTTGTCTGTGCAATTTTTCATAATTTAATACAGGTACAGGATTTTAGAACATCAAAATAACAAAAGAATATATAATGGGCAGGGAAGTATTTGGTACCAATTCCATTTTCATTGGAAGGATATATTTGTTATTTTAAAAGGTATTGCCAATAGAAGAGTAGCATTGAACAAGTTACTAGACCGGTAACGAAATGTCTCCAAACACCCAAGCTCAGAGAGCAACAAAGACTCAACAGTAAAAGATATTAGCAGGAGTTGTGATTGTATTAGTAGTAATAGTTGCCGTTTGAAAGAAAACATCCTGAAAGTAGCAGAAGCAAGAAACTCTATAAAAATGAACTGCTGAAAAAATATTTTAAAAATTGTAGAAATAAACCAAGTACATGACCAATATTAAAAAACTGAAATAGGAGGAATTGGAAATATTTATAGTTTGACATCAAGAAGGAAAAATGAACTTTATTTTTTGCAGTTATAGATGAGAATTGCAAATACAAAATTGATGGATATAACAAAATTGCTCCAACAAACTAAAAAATAATGTAAAGACAAAGTAGCCAATGTAATCTATTGATATCTTTGCAGAGTTATAATCTTTGGATTGCATTTAAATTTGGTACAATCAAAACACTGAAAGTATTGAAAAATAATGTTAAGATTTTATATTTTTTTGCGTACAGACTGATCACTATGAAAAATGTTTTGCAAATGGATATCTATAGTTATTGGTGCATTAGTTGAAATAATATTTTAGCAAATCAATTGTGACTTTGTGCCCACCTTGCTGGGCCCATGTTACATCTCCCAATTTCATATTGTCAGAGAAGAAAACTGCATTACAAAGTCATGGATACTTTGATAAAATAGAAATTTAAATTTAGATAAAATGTGTGTGTATCAATCTAGTTTCTGGTTGGAATTCACTGCTCTGTTTTCACTAATGGAACTTCCGTGTCAGTGAAAATAGAAGGGAGTAATTGCCATTCCCTTTTTAACTCCTTACATACTGTATCTTTAAAATCTATTCCTGAAGATGGAGAGGCCCTTCAAAGCAGGAAGGATTTTTTTAAAAATTTGGTGAGGAGCAAAAGGCTTCAAAGAAGTGAGAGGTTATAAGCTCAGTTGAGCAAAAAGACTTCTAATTCTAATTTGAGTAATTTTTTAGATTCTGACTCTTAATATGGATAATTTTCATCCTAGCAAGTTTAGTTTAGCTCATTAAAATATATACTTGTAGATCAAACCTACAGAAGTTTTAAAAATACATTACACAGCATAGAATAATATTAAGAATGAAAAAGTATACATGCCCGATATACAACATATACCTAGAAAAATGATCAGGTTCAAAAACTTTTAATTGGCTTAGTAATGGTGCAAATGTTTGGCTACATTTCTGGAGACTTCTGAATCTTAGACATTTAATAGGTAGTATAGGATTGCATACGAAAGTGGTTTGAATAGTTTGTAGTTACAATTGAGATTAACTCTGATCTCCAAAAATGATAGAGCAGGGGTGTCAAACTCAAGGCCCGGGAGCCAGATCCGGCCCGCGGGGTGCTTAGATCTGGCCTGTGGAGCCATCCTGGAAACACGAAGGACTGGCCCATGGTGCCTCTGCCAGCGGCCCTCCTGAACTCCATTTTCTCTGGCAGAGTGTTGGAGGAGGCTGTCGCAGCCAAAAACGGAGCTTACGAGGGCCTCCCGAGGTCCGTTTTCGCTGGCAGAGTGTTGCAGGAGGCTATTGCAGCTGAAAATGGAGCTCGGGAGCCCGTTTTTGCTGGCAGAGCGCTCAGGCCCCCGACATGAGTGACATCGAGCTGGCCATGCCCACCTTGGCCATGCCCCCCCGCCCCCCCAAGATCAAACACAACCCTGATGCGGCCCTCAATGAAATTGAGTTTGACACCCCTGTGCCTCAGTGTTGGTACAAGTGAGTGGAGAACCTGCCAATGTGAGATGGGATTAATAAACGATACAAGTATAAAGTTCTTTTTAATAAAGATTAGAAGTGTTGGTGCTGTTTCTTTGTAAGTCCAGTCAAAAATTATTTGATACAGAGGATGTTAAAGATCAATATTCAATTGACATCGGAAGTTTTCCTTTTAGGATTAATGGATAAACAGCTAGGAAAAAAGCCATGGAAATATATTTCGATATATATATTCAGTGCAGCAACAGATGGAAAGATTCAACACTATTCACTATGGAGAAATTGGTTGAAGATGACAGAGTAGCATGAAATAGATTGACTTCTTTAATTAGAAAAATACATTATATTTATTGATGACTGAAACCTCTCATGGACTTCTGCATAAAAATGAAAAAAAAATGATCTTCTGATTTATGATTTTGATGATTAGACTGGCTAAATTAAATAACTGAGAGTAATATGGTATAACTCTAGTGAGACAAGTTAAAATGTACTTATAACTGCAGTGAAAAATATCAAAAGTTGCTTTTTTGTTTTACTTTCATTCCTTTTCTCTGCTTCTTCAACTTTTTTTCTTTTGTTGCATCCTTTTGCTTTTGACCTGATTTCTTTCTTTTTTCTTTTTCTTCCTTCCTTTATATTAGTTTGTGTTAATTTTTATTCTCTTATTTAAAGGTTTTAATAAAGTCTATACAGGTAGTCCTCAACAATCACAATTGAGCCCAAAATTTCTATTGCTAAGCGTGACTATTGTTAAGTGAGTTTTGCCCCATTTTATGACTTTTCTTGCCATAATTGTTAACACTGTACTTGTTAAGTTAGTAACATTGTTCTTAAGTGAATCTGACTTCCCCATTGATTTTGCTTGTCCGAAGGTTGCAAAATGGGATCACATGACTCTGAGGATGCTGCAATGATCGTAAGTATGACAAATAGTCATAAGTCACCTTATAATGAAAGTATTAACATTCATAACTTTGGTTTCCTAACCTGATCTACCTTGAAGGGTTGAAAGATACAAACTGGGGAATGAGTTCACAATAAATAAGCCTGGGCATTCATTATTTGTTTCTTCCAAGAAGATGCCAATATATCTGAAAAACGTGATTCTTTCAGACATGGGAATATTTAGCACACCACAAGTTGATTACAACCACTGTGGTTTTCAAATGCTTGATTTCTAGCATTGCAGATTGGCAGTGGGGTGCTAATGCATGAATGCTGCATTACAGCTGTACTTGAAAAACATGATTACAGCATTATTAGCATATTGCACAATAGAGACGGGCTTACTGGCCATAGAAGAGGGATGAAACCAATCCAGCTAACCACCACCCTATCAGCTTATGCTACATAAGTATCAATCCATCCTACATCCTAGGGAGCCGAGGTGGCGCAGTGGTTAGAGTGCAGCACTGCAGGCTACTTCAGCTGACTGCTAGCTGCAGTTCGGCGGTTCAAATCTCACCGGCTCAAGGTTGACTCAGCCTTCCATCCTTCTGAGGTGGGTAAAATGAGGACCCAGATTGTTGGGGGCAATATGCTAACTCTGTAAACCGCTTAGAGAGGGCTGTAAAGCACTATGAAGCGGTATATAAGTCTAAGTGCTATTGCTATTGCTACACTGTTAAGACTTAGACCTCTAAATCTTTAGAGTGGATATGCAAAAGACAAAGATGAGTGTAGGGGAGAAGAGGGTATCAAAAGCAGATTTCATAAATGTAATTCAGTTCTAGGAACCAAAATATATTGTAATACTATATTCTGACTTCTTTAAATGCATATTGTCTTTTGAATATACTTGTATCACTTTTACAGTTTGAAACTAATACACACTGAACATTTTCAACTTGTCCTTCACCTAAACCCTTCTCTTTCTAAAATTATAAATGAGTGAGTGAGTGAGTGAGTGAGTGAATGAATGAATTGCATATTGCAAGGTGGGGGTTTCCTATTATGCAAAACATGCTGGAACTGGCAAAATACTAAACAGAATCAAAATAATCACAAAGTTTAAAATAATAGAGATACTGAATCCATTCAACAAAATCAAGCTATAGATAAAATCCAGCTATAAACATAATAAATATATCTTAATTAGACTTTGTTTAATTTATTTACCCTGCACTGATTTCAAAAAACATACTACAAACAATTATTTATAAACATAAACTATATATGGTAACTAACTTACTTGGGTAAAGTAACTTGGATAAAATTACAATATGATATTATTTACAGAATATTGAAGCAAAGGTTTCTGAAAAACAAGTAGAGTGATAACGCTGTTACATTAGCATTTGCGAGAATTCTCATGAATGATTTTATTCTCCAAATTTCAAACATAATATGGTTCAGGTTTTTAAAGTATTATTAAATTAATAAATAATTATTATTACTTAAGAATCATAAAGTTACTTGCAATGTGTTTTAGTACCGTACCTGTTCATTATATCATAGGACCAAGATTTCCATCATGTTGGCCCTTTCAGGTTTTGCAATATCATCAATACTAGTGACAGAAGAAGTAATAAAATATTAGTTTCAGCATCTTGGATGGAATCTAACAGAAAATGTATGGAAAAATGGTCTTCCCTAAAGTCATGCCTATATCAGCCCTGAGATATTTTCCAGAATTTGAAGTGACAACCTTGAAATACAAGTTCTCAAGCTACAAAAATAATAGTTATTTATATAAAGGACACAAGCCACATTTCAAGTAACAATCACAAGAAAATCTAAAGCACATTGATAATCATGATAGTACTTTTTTCTTTTTTTAGCAAGTAGGGAAGTTTTTGCTTTTTCGCTATTTCTTTCCTCCCCTCCCTCCATATAGAGAGAATGTAGCATTTTTTTTTTAATAAAAGAAGCTTATTTTCCATGCCTGTGCTAAGCAAAAGTCAAAAGTAACTGAAAAAAGTACTTTTTAAAGTCAAAAGTAACTGAAATAGCAAGAAAAAAAAGGAAAATATCAAAGAGTCTTCAAGTTAGCTATATTTTCACTTTTCTTAATTGGAAGCTTACATGCAAGAAAGCAAAAGTATTCTCACACATATATTTTCAATATATTTAATATAATGTTATATTAAATAGCTTTAGTTTCTAAGGATGTGAATAAGATGCATTTGTTTTGCCTATCACCTACTGATTCCATTTTTATCCATCTTAGGTATCAACGTCAAACACAGTGAGGTTGACTGGATGGTTTAATGACTGGTCTCTTAGAAGTTGTAAGCATCTGCCTGACATTTTCCATACACAGAAGATAAGCAGTATCAAACCTGATTAGTACTTAGATAGGATACCTCCACAGCTTTGGTTGAAAAACCTGTGAAGTTGGAAAAAAAGCTTCTCAAAAGAACCAGGGGTAGAATACTTTTATTTTTATTTTTGCTGTCAGGCAAGATTTGATTTTAAAACATTAATTTACTTGAAGTCATTTGAGCTTGGCTTCATGAAAATTTATATTTTCAAATGCCTCTTGACATCAAGGGATAATCCTTACTAACTTGAAAAAAAATGGTGCTGAAACTAAGGAAGAGAGCAGTGTGGTGGTGTGGAAGACAGTAGTACTGATTGAGGAGGCCCACACAGAGACTTATTTCCTCATTGTCTCTTTATCCCTATGTGTAGTCTGGAAGAGACTACATTACCCAAAAGAGCCTAGGTTCTAGTTAGGCTGTGTGAAATTAAGGGTTGAAGATTTATAGGTAAACCTTGATCTATGGAGTATGACAATGATGGTGTAAGTGTTGGGCCAGTGTTTGATGCAGTAGAATGGATGAGGGCTAATAAACTGAAAGTGATTCCTCATAAAATGGAGATATTATAAATTAAAAGGTCATGAGTCTAGGAATTATGTCTCCCATAGTAGGGCTGTATTTCTGCTGAACATGCAATTCCTCCAGATTCAGTTGATCTTAATTGTCTGGTGTGTATTTCTCCAGTTACAACCTTTCTTGGATATGAGTGATCTTGCCACAATATAATCTCTGCGGTAGAATACTGAACACCCTTCATATAAATATGCCCTTGAAGAAAACCAAGAAACTGCACCTTGTTAAGAATGCAAATATCTGGAACATCTTTAAAAGCTTACATAATACTAGGCCTAAGGTGATTGCATTGTCTATCAATATATTGCTGGTCAAACATCAAGATTTAATTATGACATTTAAACCTGCAAATGTTCCCACTTCAAAGAATATATCTCTCAAGATATATCTACGCAAACATTAAGATCTATGGGAGATGATAGATAGATAGATAGATAGATAGATAGATAGATAGATAGATAGATAGATAGATAGATAGATAGATAGATAGATAGATAGATAAAAATATTGAATTAATCATGACAGCTGACAAGTAGATTAGTATCTTACATGACTATTGATGTTTTCCTAAGAGGTATTTAATGATCTATATTGAGTTACCAAATGAAAATTGCTTACATAGTACAACTGATTGTTTATTTGCATATTTTATTTTTTGACAAACTATTACTACTTTGCTATCAGATATCTCACATGTTCATGATCAAAACTTTTCTTAACATGTTCTTGACATCTCAGTTTTTCAGCTTGACCTTATTCTCTAAAAACAGAAATATATTATAATTCTTATGAATTACATTTTCTAACTGTGGGAATGTATATAGATTTGTCAAACTTAATGAGAGTATTATTGAGGGACATGATTTAGAACTTCGCATAATCAGTGGAATTTGTTGAACAATGTATAACTTCACCTGTCTGGCCATAGTCAGCTCAGGTATATCTTATTTCAACAATAACAAAGCCACTATACATTTGCTGTGGTTTTTAAGAAAATTTATTTTGGCTCAATTATGAATTATATTTTTTTTTCAAGGGTGGTATATCAGGACACCCCTGAAAGGTATTCCGTACTGTTGAAATAAAGTTACATTCCTTGATTTTACTAGATTAAAATAGTAAGACTCCAGCTTGTTAAATTGATAGTTTATTTCAGTGATGGCGAACCTATGGCATGCGTGCCACAGGTGGCACGTGGAGCTATATCTGAGGGCATGTGAGGCATTGCCCTATGTCAGCTCAAGAGCGCATGTGCACACTGGCCAGCTGATTTTTGGCCTTCCAGAGGGTGGGGGGAGGTCATTTTCGCCTTTCCCAGGCTTCAGGAAAGCCTCCGGAGCCTGTGGATGGCGAAAAATGGACCCAACGGGCCTACCGGAAGTTCAGAAATGAACTTCCGGTAGGCCCGTTGGGTCCGGTTTTCGCCATCCACATGCTCCGGAGGCTTTCCTGAAGCCTGGGGAAGGCGAAAAACGGCCCAACGGCCCAACCGGAAGTCCAGAAGCTTCAGTGAGCCCTGCGCGCATGTGCCGGGGGGGGGTTAGCATGGGGGGGGGGTGTACACATGCATTGGGGGAGGGCATTGCATTATGGGTGTGGGCACGCGCACGCTATTGCGAGCGTGCGCACCCTTTTGGCACCCGAGCAAAAAAAGGTTCGCCATCACTGGTTTATTTCAATTGTTGCTATTTTTAAAAAATGACCAACTGTTTCAAAAAAGCAATACTATCCTCTTTGCAATCCAATATAAAGAACAGAAAATTAACTACTTTGCAACACTGGGGTGACTGATTGCTGCTACTTCTGTTTTTAACAGAGGCGTACCCTGATAACTTAAGAAGTATTCATAAGGGATTTAAGGAGACCGCTGAAACAGACCAAAGCTCATGACACCCAATATTTTGTTTCACAACATGGCCAACTAGATGCCTCACCAGCCAGAAATGGAGACATGACAAATATTTGTTTGCAGTTGATATTCTTAAATATCAACTGCATCAACTGATATTCTGTCTTCAACCCAGCAATAAAATAAGTCTTTATGAATAATGCTACAGTGCTTGATAGACTTGCCCTCTGAATTTATCGAAACCCTCTTTAAAGCCATCCAAACTATGCACCTCTTATGCAATGAATTCCAAAAGCCAATTAACAACTACTGAGTTGAGAAGAACTAATTTTTTCAATAAAGGAGAATATTTGTAGCTCAGAGTTGAAATGAGGGATCCTTGGTGCTCTCTGAGCTTGTTTGTTTTCTTGCAGACAATTCCTTACTCTAACTAGGTAACATCATCAGTGCTAGTAAGGAGTGCTGTTTGCTGTCAGTTTATATTCTGGGGTCTTGCCTGTCTGTGTGGGGGAGGGGCGGTCTTAGAGATTCTTTGGTTGGGCTGTTTACTGATGGCTCTTTGGCAGTTTCTTGATTGGGGTATTACTTACTTGATTGTTGGTCTGAAGTTGACCTTGGAGTTAATCTATGCTGATCTGAGTGCTGATTGCTGGTGGAGTCTTTTTCTCTTTTGGGCTGGTTGATTGTCTCTTTTGCATGGTCTATAGATGTTGTTAATGTCTATGTGCCTATTGATGGCAGATTTGTCAGAGTGCCAGACTTCTAGAAATTACCTGGCACTTTTGGACTTGGCCTGGTCTAGGATGGTCACACTTTACCAACTGAAACTATGGTTAAATCTGTCTATATACTATGAAATTAAAGAATATTCGTCATGACTTCTGACTGCCATTTGGTGTTCAAGGATGTGTTCTGCCAGTCTTGTGCCTGTTTGTCCTACATAGTGGTTGTTGCAGTTCTTACATTGTATGTTGTAGGTGCCTCCTGTTTCCCCCCCCCCCGGGATTGCTGGGTCTTTACTTTCTTGTTGTCTGTTCTATTCCTTTCAAATAAGCATCATTGGACAATTCCTAATCCTCATGTATTGAAGCCTAGAAAAAACTTTTTTCCTAATATCTTTCCTCACATCATGCCTGATTTTATGTATTTTGTGTATTTTGATCATGACCCTTCCCAGTTGTTTTTATTCTAATCTAAAAATATGCAACGGCTGTAGCCTTTTTCTTGTAAAAAATATGTTTATGAGACCTCTTTTCATTTTAGTTCCTCTTGTTGTAAGGAATATCCTTCTGGGTTCAGTTCCAAGTGGGGAAAAAGACACTGGATTCAAGGAAGTTGCTTGGAAAGAAGGTTTAATGGTGGACAGGAGCACATGGCATGGGCTCCTGAACAGAAAAGGTGGATCACATGCTTCCAGATGTTGGGAGAGGAGAGAAGGGGCCAAAAGATGCTGAGTCTCTTGGTTTTATGACCTCTGTTGGGCCCCACCTCTTAGTTTCCTGTTCCTGTACAGAAATGTATCCCATTGGCTGTCATACTCCCATGGGGCAACTCTGTAGGCTGTCCTGAATACCAAGCTAGTTTGAGTGCTGGCTGATGCAATTTTCCCAGGTGCCATGAGGCAGAGGGCTAATCCTATCTTTGTTATGTAGAATAGACTGCCCATTGACAAAGGTGGGGGGGATGAGTGAGCTGGGCCATTCCTTGATGGCCCATTGACAAAGGTGGGGGCTACTAAGAGTGAGTCTGTTTCCTTTCTAAAAGCATGTTTCTCAATTTATCTAGGGATATTCTATATAATTCTGCCTTTTTAATTTTTCCTAGGATATTTCATTTTTCCAGGAGAGGGGTGGGTGCTAACTTCCTACACTCTCTTCAGCATTTTTTCCAGCCCTAACATATTCTGTTTCAAATTTAGGCATGTATTGATTTTGTATGCTGCCATATCTAGCTTTATGATATCAAACAGTAAATTTTGGGTGTGGATAGACTGTAAATTTGTACAAAAGCATTACAATCCCTTTCGTTTTTCATTTTTAAAACAATTGATGTAACTATTTTTTAGTTTTCCAGCAGTAAGTTTTATTTGAAGCATGTTAAATATTCTTGCTAGGAAATCAGCAATTTCACATTTTACTTTAAACAACACTTAAAAAACTTTAAGAACTGGAGATTTTCATCACGATCAAGTGATTTCTCACTCTAATCTCAGAAGTCTGGCACACTGAGCATGGCTGGTTCCCTTCAAAACAGGAAAGGGAAAACAAACACATTTGTTCTCAATGTATGCCTTTCAATTTCCTTCTACCTGAGTAAAAGCTAGTAGGATCTGTTAAGTCTCAGAGTGGCCCAGATCAATCCTGACAGCATTTTAAAGTTGAATCAATCACATAATATACACTTCTTTAGGTATTTTAAAAAGTGTAAAGAACACAGGTGGAAGTGTCTATGTAAGTAATCTAGTTGCTAAATGACAGTCATTAAGCATCACATGACCACAACGAAATCACTTCCATTCAGTCAATTAGCAATAGCAATAGCAATAGCAGTTAGACTTATATA
Source organism: Thermophis baileyi (assembly GCA_003457575.1). Classification (NCBI taxonomy): domain Eukaryota; kingdom Metazoa; phylum Chordata; class Lepidosauria; order Squamata; family Dipsadidae; genus Thermophis; species Thermophis baileyi. Next base: position 3,083,983 of record QLTV01003780.1, read on the forward strand.
CTGCTTCATAGTGCTTTACAGCCCTCTCTAAGCAGTTCACAGAGTCAGCATATTGCCCCCAACAATCTGGGTCCTCATTTTACCCACCTCGGAAGGATGGAAGGCTGAGTCAACCTTGAGCCGGTGAGATTTGAACCGCCGAACTGCAGCTAGCAGTCAGCTGAAGTAGCCTGCAGTGCTGCACTCTAACCACTGCGCCACCTCGGCTCTAAGCAACGCATCACATGCCTGCAACTTGCAATTTTACTCCTGGCGTCTCCAGGGACTCTGCTTGTTAGCAGCTGGCTGTTAACTGCACAAATGGTGATCACATGGTCATGGGATACAATGATAGTCATAAATGCCTATTAGTTGGGAAGCACCCAAATCTCAGTCATGTGATTGGGAGAATTCTGCAAGGATCACATATTGAAGGATCATTCGCAAACTTATTTTTTCAACACAAATTGTAGTTTCAGTTGCTAAATAGGACATTAAGGGCAGACAACCTGTCTAGTTTTTCCCTTTGTCTTTTACAACCTCAGTCTAAAGCTTGGATTCAAAAATGTATTGACGGAGTCAAAGGCAGAAGCACTGTTAATACTCTTGGCTTCCTAGATTCTGCTGAATTCTCAAATTCTGATGTGTAAGTCAGTATAGCCACTAATTCCCTTTTTATGGTTTCCCTTTTTATGGATGCAATACTTATCCAGCAATGTTTGTGACACTTGCTTAAGTAGAAGAGATTCAGAAACTCCCTCCAAATAAAAATCAACATAACATTCACAATAGGTCCCTGCAGGCGTCTTTCAAATAAATTTGATACTTAATATATCTTTGTTCTAAATAAGAAAAAAATGTTATTCTAATCATACTTTGCAGATCAATTACATTACAAGGAAATATAAAACCACACTTGCAATATTTCAATTTTTATGATAAAACTAAACATTTCAGATTGTTTTTATGGTTTGATCACACTCTGTATCAAGGAATTTTAAAATAAATAAATTATTGATAATTTTAACATATCCACCAAGACATACAGCCTGCAGCATGGTATGTTATGTGAACCTGGCTTTGTTACCTTATCAATTAGCACATTGTCTGAACCCAACTCTTGACCAATAAATCAATGAACCCTCATTAACCAACAACAGTTTAACACAGGGGTGTCAAACTAGCAGCGTCACAGCAGCGTCACGTGACATATCGGGACTTTTTTCCCCTTCGTTAAACTGGGCGTGGATGTGGCCAGCATGTGATGCATTCGACCCACGGGCCAGGAGTTCGACAGCCCTGGTTTAACACAATATCTGAGCCCAGTCTGTGAATTTCATGATACATTTTTTGAGCCCTTCAAAGTAATCCAGACAAGAAGCACAACAATGAATCTAAAGTTACATTAACAGAATCTTGCAATTCGGAAAGTATTCCTCCCCTCCCTTCCTTTTAGTTTCTGGATAACTAGGGAGGGTCTCTTCTGAAACCCTCTCCCTTCCTTCCTTCTGTGGAATGAGGTACTTTTTCATGATCTTTCTTCTGTCTCCCAAGGTCATTCCTACATATCAATACAGTCTCTTCCATAAAAAAGGACAAAAAGTACTATCAAGGCTTTTTTATTAATTTAAACATAACTTTTTTTTTCATTTTTCAAATCATTTGCATTACTGCTGTTTCTCATTATTTTGAGGCTTACATTAGTCCATTAAATTTTGCAGTTATTCATTGTAGTAACACTTTTAAACCTTTATTTCAGTATTAATTCTATTCTGTTCTATTATAATGCTAATTAATAACTAAACAGCTATAATAGTAACTGAACTCTAAAATAACCTTAGAACATGTAAAACAATTACATGGTAGGTTAAAATTAGACTGGGAATGCAACTTCATGTCCTGTAATGAAAAAAAAATGCAATTATTCTGGGGTGCTACAAAAAGAAATGATGGAATAACATAGCAACATATTTTTCTTCTTTGCCCAAATAACACACACACACACACACACACACACACACACACACACACACACACACACACACGGTATGTATGTGTGTGTGTATCATAACATATATAGATGTAGAGATATAGATAGAGATATAGCACTTATATATTGCTTCACAATGCTTTACAGCCCTCTCTAAACAGTTTACAAAGTCAGCATATTGCCCCCAAGAATCTGGGTCCTCATTTTACCGAACTCAGAAGGATGGAAGTCTGAGTCAACTTTGAGCCAGTCAAGATCGAACCCCTGGCAGTGGGCAGAATTAGCCTGCAATATTGCATTATAATATTATAATATAATAATGCTGGGAAAGATTGAGGGCAATAGAAGAAGGGGACGACAGAGAATGAGTTGGCTGGATGGAATCACTGAAGCAGTAGGCGTGAGCTTAAATGGACTCCAGAGGATGGTAGAGAACAGGAAGGCCTGGAGGAACGTTGTCCATGAGGTTGTGATGGGTCGGACACGACTTCGCAACTAACAACAACAACATTGCATTTTAGCCACCGAGCTGCCACGGCTCACGATATAAGTATAGATAGATATGCAGATTTATATGTACATACATACATCAGAATTCTAAGTAAATGCTATGATTTATTTTTATAGAGATACTAGGATTTATCTCAGAATTTAAGTTCTATCTTGACACATTTACTGTATGTTAGATGTTGTCATTTATAAAGATAATGATGAAGCTACATGAGTTGGAAAGTGTTCTTTCTAATGGCCATGTTAATGTGCCACATTCCTGTATGTGAGTGAAAGGAAATGTATAGTAGCATAATTGTGCTGCTCCATTTGCCAATTCCTATCCTGTAATGGTAATATTGGTTATTTCTATTATAGGCCAAGTTAAGAAAAGAATTATAATTGTGGGAATTATTTAGTTTTCTGTTCAACTATAAGAACAGTGGAGAAACTGTTGTTTGTAATACAGATAGTACTCGACTTATGACCATAACCAAGCCCAAAATTTCAGTTGTAAAGTGAGACATTTGTGAAGTGAGTTTTGCCCCGTTGTATGACCTTTCTTGCCACAGTTGTTAAATGAATCACTCCAGCTGTTAAGTTAGTAACAGGGTTGTTAAATGAATCTGGCTCCCCCATTGACTTTGCTTGTCAGAAGGTCACAAAAGGTGATCACATGACCCCGAGACACTGCAATCGTCATAAATATGAGTCAGTTGCCAAGCATCTGAATTTTGATCGCGTGACCTTGTGGATGCTGCAATGGTCATAAGTGTGAAAAATGATCATAAGTAATTTTTTTTCAGAGCCGTTGTAACTTCAAATGGTCACTAAACAAACTGTTGTAAGTCAATCCCTGACGTTCAGTCATTCAGTCCCTAGTCAGAATGGCCCCTGGAACACCATTGCTCTGTGAGCTTCACTGGTTACCAGTCTGCTTCTGGGTGCAATTGAAAGTGTTTTAAAGTCCTTCATGGCATGGGTCCACGTTACTTGAGGGATCATGTTACCCCACTGGGATTGACCCATACCACTCGTGCTGGCAGAGAAGGCAGGCTGCAGGTCCCTTCAACCTGATTATTCTGGCTGGAGGGCCTTCTCTGCTGTTCCTCCTGCCCTATGGAACATCTTATCCCCCAATGTGAGGTTGGCTCCAATCCTCCTATCTTTTCATAAGGGCTTTAAGATGTGGCTTTGCCAGTCGGCTTGGGGCTCCAGTGGGGGAACAGTGCAATGGAGGTGGTTGATTGAGTAATAACAGGTCCCACCTTCCCTCCCCACTCTGCTCTTGCCCTCCCCATGTGTCTTTGGTTTTAATGTTTGTTTTTAACTTTTTACGTTTTAGTTTAGAAGTAACTGTAAGCCACCCAGAGTTACCCTATGGAAGATGGTCATCCAATAAATGTTATTTATAAATAAATAAGTCAGTCAGTCAGTCAGTCAGTCAGTCAGTCAGTCAGTCAATCAGTCAAGGACCTGTATTTGCCAAGGATGTTGTCTACAGATATTCTCCAAATGAATTAGAATTCGCTTCATTGCCATGGTACTGTATACTCCACATTCTTTTAAGAAAGGTATATAATTATTTCTGTAAACACATTGTGTATTTAACTTCATTTATCAATTCTAGATACCACATTATGAGTCACTCTCGATGTTCAAGGGCAGCTAAGGAGATTTACCTCCAGCCCCTCAATTTTCAATTTACGATTTGTTAGCTGGTCTATTTTTAGATAGGTTTACACATTTCAGAGTCATCCATTCAGTATTAGGTCTATGGTAATAAATACCTCGAGTGACAATTTGGGGCAAAGCATTTGGGTGCTCCTTCCTTCTTCACCTGGCACACTCCTATATGTTATCATCCTGTTAACTTGATCAATGGCTAAGCCCACCATTCCAAATCTCTGCCTAAACTTTATTTTTGTAGTAATCATATATTTTGAGTTGCATAATTCCTCTACTAATAAATATCTACTATGCTTAGGACAATTTGTGTAGGATACTATAGCATCATTATTTTTATACTTCTGGAAATTCCTTCTGGGAATTTCTTTTTCCACAGGCTGGTGAAGAAACAGTAATCAAACATTCTCATATAACGTTGGGCAGAGTCAGGCAAATTTGCTTTGTGTACATAACTGTTCAATGCCCATGATCACCATGAGCTCTACTGAATAGGACCAGGCAAGGTTTCACATTGACTTTCCTATATTTATTGAAAGAAAGAAAAACATACTTAATCAAAGTTATATTATGTTTTATATATTCTTTTTAAAAAGCTTCAAGTAAGATTCCAATTATGTTTCCACTCTTTCTATTCTCAGCAAAAACCCATTCTTAAAAATAGTTAAAATTTATCTAATTCAAGGATAGGCCACCATTTGCAGCCAAGTCAGTTCTCTTTGTGTGGTTTAACAGATTAAGAGTTGGCTGCCAGGATCTATGGGAGAATACTTGATAAAAGCAATAGCTTATTTAAAGTGCTTCAGACATGTACGCTGTATGTATGTATGTATTTTAATGTTTTTAAAAAAATGTATGACTTGCATAGTCCTGCAGAACAATCACCAAATTATTTGAAGTGGTGAGAGCATTCATGTTATTTGTGTTCCTTTCACACGTTAAATTCATCAATCTTAATAAAAGAATCATGTTTTTCATAGAAATAGAACTGTTGACATACCCAGTCCTGATCCTCCTGTTTAAACATATAGTAAAATCAAAAACTATTTGATTTTTCGATTTGGGTCAATTGCCAAGATTCCAGAATGCTGCAAATGTGTCCATCACAGCTCTGAAGATTCCTTTGATTTTTCAGTAATATCATGTTTAATGAATGTTCAAAACAAATTATCTATATGTCAGTCATGTTTGAGAGCCTCAGCAGGTTATCTCTGCTTTCAAGTACAAGCACAGAATATCATAGATGATGTGAAGACACAGAAACAACGAATACATAAATTGTATTAAAAATCTAAAAAGATGCTCCCTTAAAAATGAGAAAAGGCATCTGCATTAAAATTAAAAAAAAAAAGTTTTATTTCTCCAGTGGCCTTTTTAAGATCTATGGCAAAGGCAGAAAACTAACTCAAACAAGTCAGAAATCTTTGCATGCTATAAAGAGAAGATTAATAATATTCCAATAGTAGTTATTTTTAGTTTAGAAAATGGAACTGAGATTCCAAGAAAAGTAATTTCCAAAGCAGAAGTATAATCCTTAACGTGTGCCAAAAAGAACCACCAAATTATTTTATGAAATGTCCATGTCAATTTTCTTAAAATGTGTATATATTACAAAAAAAAAAAATCTCTGTCAAAGTTAAAATCAGAAATGCAATTTGCATCTTTTCTTATTTGCCTCAGGTTTGCAAAGAAGGTATTTCTAAACGATAAGGATTTAGTGTTCTGAAAATGAATTTGCTGTCCAAAATCACATTAGTGTTCATCCTACTTTGCAGAAATGAGGACATAATTCACTTGCACTAGTTGAATCTTTACAGAAGAAACACTATAAAATTTTTGATATCCTCTAGGGCAAATGTTTGCATGAGAAAGATAGTAAAGAATTATAGCACGTATGAACCTTGAACAACCTCTTCCTTGATTATATGCAATTACTTGCCATCCACTAAAACTATAGTAACTTAAAAAAAATATTGTTGCATTGGACTCAGTGGACACGACCAATTGGAGGGTTTAAAAAGCAATTTATCTTTAAATAGCGAGTGTATTAAAGCTAGGAAAACACTGATTCGTTAGATTAATAAAACATAAATCATTGCTTTGAAGAAAATCAATCCAATCAATTCCCTAAACCAAATCTTTGATAAATATGACATGTTTGGGGTTTTCGTATGATTAGATGTTGCTTTAAGGTATCTGTGTAAATATAAAACATTTATCAAAATTATAATACATGTTTTGTCACTGATAGGTTTTGTGATCAAAAAAGAAATATTATTACAGTAATATATGAGAACAATAAAAATATGGAATGCCGTGATTCTTGCTGTCTAAAATAGACTATCCAATACATAATGTTTAATAAAAATCTCTTTGACATGATGCTTGTTGCTACGTCCCCTCAGGACGAGCAAGTCTGCCTAGGAACCTCTCTGATAGGTTAAGACGCGAGCTGCCTGAGAGCGGGAGTTTAGAGCACTCCCATTGGCCGGCGCATCTGACAGCCGGCTATAAAAGAGCTGTCAGACGCGACCGGCTTTTCGCTGGCTGTACGGAGCTGTTCTTCTGCTGTAGTTGCTGTTAACCTGTTAGCCTTAATAAAGGCTTGTTCCGATCCACGATCTGGCTCGCCTCAGTACTTTCCGCCCTCGCGTTAAGGATCTAACATTGGCGACAAGGATGGGATACTGAGGCACAGGGAATCGGAACCTTCAAACTGAGCTAGGAGTCACTTGGAGCTGCCAGTCACGAAGGCGATCGCCTCAGCCCGTCCTTTTCAGGATGGCCGGCAACAGCAACAACCCGACCTCTTTTGAGGCGTACAGCCCAGCCACAGAGACGTGGGATGCATACCTGGAGAGGTTCGAATGTTTCCTCCAGGCAAACGACCTAACGGAGCTTTCCAGCGCTAGGAAAAGAGCCTATTTCCTGAACGCTTGTGGCCACCAGATGTTCTCCACCGCGCGGGCCCTAGTCGCCCCTCAGCTAGTTTATACGGTGCCGTGGGACGACCTATTGACAAAGCTGAGGAATCACTACTCGCCCACACCATCACGTATCGCCCGGCGATTCGCTTTTAGGCAGCGAGTTCAAAAGGAGGGGGAGCCGATTAACCACTACATGGCCTCCCTCCGAGATGCGGCGCTGGACTGCGAGTTTACTGACC
>QLTV01003780.1:3101994-3118968 GCA_003457575.1 Thermophis baileyi
GATTTATATTAATATTGATTGTTTCCTGATTGCTTATTTGTACCCTATGACTATCATTAAGTGTTGTACCTTATGATTCTTGATGATGTATCTTGTCTTTTTATGTACACTGAGAGCATATGCACCAAAGACAAATTCCTTGTGTGTCCAATCACACTTGGCCAATAAAGAATTCTATTCTATTCTATTCTATTCTATTCTATTCTATTCTATTCTATTCTATTCTATTCTATTCTATTCTATTCTATTCTATTCTATTCTATTCTATTCTATTCTATTCTATGGAGATCCTCAGTCATCCAAAGGTTGTCCCAAAGGTGCTTTTTCAAAAGGCATCTAGACTTTGTTTTTCCTTGAAGATGTTCGGCTTCTCATCCTAGAAGCTTCTTCAGCCCAATGGCATCTTATAACTTAATGATTCATAGTGGTATAAAATAAGGAGCCAGAATAATATGAGGGAAACAGAAAGAAAATCTCACGAGCCTGAAGTTCATAGAAAATGAAGATAAGAGAGAAAAGGTATTACGCAATGCCGCTACTGCTATTCTTCCACTAAGTCACAATTACTCCAGATTTCATAAACAATATGAATAAAATTTACACAAAGTTGACTTTATTTTCTACCCTTGTGGGTTTAATTGTGTTTTTTACATCAATCAATGTAGCAAAATTCACTGAAATTAACATTTAGTAAATCTGGATGTGTGTACGTTGGAAGGTTTTCTTACTTTTATTTAAGCAAAACGTTTTTTAAAAAGGTTGATTGCCATTTGATGAAGACACCTCTGAATATGTACTACCAGGATCTTACAATATAGTGCTGATAGGATTATTTTCAGATAGCATGATGATGTTCAAGTTATAAATTTGAAATGATTTTTATATATGTATAAAAAATTCAAAAATTATTCCTATGAGTTACATAAAATCAGTATGTATAGTGCAATGGTTTTCGGTTTCTATTTTTTGCTTTTGTACAGGAAAATTAGATTTTAAAATGAGTACATGTAATGGGGAAATAATGGGGAAACCCCAGGGGAGGAAATAATTATGTTAAAATATGTTTACTCCTTTAATGTTTTAAATGCAACAGTGTGCATTCCTGATATTGTAACTACCTATCTCATATTTATTTCTTTGTTCTAGTCTGTTTTACTTTGCTTGTTTTCTTTCTTTGTTAATTGGATTATGGGCTGCTCCAATCAAAAATGACTCTTTAGAAGCCTGGATTTTTATGGACTGATGTAAAATAATTTGATATTATTATATTTCAAAATTCTTTTTGCTTTTATATATAACATTTTATTATTGTAAACTACAGGATTCTGTGGTTGATTCAGAAGCTAATAAATGAATGAATTACAATGATAGCTCAAACTTTTTTCTACATTAGCAAATGTTTTTATGTGTAAAAAAGGTTAATTAAAACTGTTTCAGCTACAAAATTCACATCAAATGGTCTTCATAAACTGCTAGGCAAATATATTTTCATCTTTACGGCTTGAATGACCTGGCTATATTGATTTCTTACAGAGCAGTTCCAAAGTTATCACATGTTCAGAAACAGTTAAAACATGATTACTTATATTAAAATCAACAGGTAGGCACTATATAAATGGAATATCATGTTATGACAACAATATGTCAGAACATAATTTCCATTCTACCAAATAGGCTTAACCTATATAATGTACTTTTGGAAAGATTCTGATTAATTTTTAAAAAGTCACAACAATTATCAAAAGAATGGTATGTGGTTAAAATTTCTATCAGAACCTTTTTTTTTCTTTTTTAGTTTTCATAGGCTATTTTCAAGATTATGATTCAGTAACTCAGCTAGCAACAACATATAAATTATAACTGTTTGGTTTACAAGACACTCAAGAATTCATTTTTTGATCTAAGAACCATGGGTACATATCAGGTTTTGCCAGGCCTTATAAACATATACACACCAAGACATAATTGGATATAAACTCTGCAAGGCAAGAAGGAAACTTCTGAAGAAATGGTTTATGCCTGGGCAATTTAGCAACTTTTTTAATTAACTAAAAGTCTTTCATTACTAAACAGACTCATGAATATACCTGCAGGCTACTATAGAGTTTCATCATACAATGCACACTACTACACAAAGCCGGCATTGGCGAACATTTACAGCAAAAGGAAGAACTGCAGTTAATTTTAAAAATAACACATTGCATAATTTTGCAGGTAGCAAGAAGAAAACAAAACAAAACAATGAAGCATGTTAGGTTTTCAAGTTTCTAATATTTTTATATTACTATTTAAAATTCCATTGAAATTCTTGCTGACTCCATGGCAAGGATGATCACCAAATTATTCTGTGGGACTACATTACCTAGTATCAAAGGTTAGAACAACCTGACCTTTTTCAGGATCTGTAATGAAACTGACATTGACTCAAAAGTTTAAATAAAATTAAGCTTAGCACACGCTAAACTTAATTTCACCGTAGGATATAAAACATTTTTTTGTCCATATGAAGATAATGTACTACCGTGGAATCTTATGCTCAGTGCATGGCAATTGACTAAATTGTCTTTTCTGGTTCATTTGGACACCCAAGAGTAAACGTATCCAGTTATGAAGTTTACTGAGTATTCAAGCCTGGAAAAAGCACAAATCACTCAGATATATCCTAAATATTGTTCTCCAACTTAATTTTTTTTAAAGTATGTGTGTTAATTGATGTTTAAGCTGCCTCCTCCTCCTCCTCCTCCTTTCCTTTTAGGCTATAAATTTAATATAAATTTAAAATAACTTACAACAAAAGAAAGCCTAAATCTGTGTTTAAGCAAAATAAATGCCATTATTTCTGTACTCCTAGGAAACAAAGCATACAGGGACACAAGACACTATTGTAGTCTGATAAGTTCCTGACACTTCAAATTTCTTTGAATGATAGAAAACACTCGTGAGAAATATAGTGGAAGACCTGGAGCCTTTCTTTACTTGCTTTTTCAATTTCTTATCGGCATTTGATTCTATTCTGTTTTCTCTTGATTCTATTCTGTTATCTCTTCTGGGGGGGGGAACTTAGGGGATTTGATACTGATCCACAGTTTCATAGAGGAGTTAAAAAAAAAAGGATGTTTCCTAGCTCTCTCCTTGTTCAACTTATACACAAATTTACTGATAAAGGAACTTTCAGAACCAGACTTCCACCCTCCTAGAATATCAGCTATGAATATTTCATGTTGGCTGTCTGCAGATGAGGCAGCCATCATTTTAAAAACTCCAATTGGCTTCAAATTAGTACAGGAACAATCCCTTTGTGTAAAAGCCTTCTACTTTGTGTAAAACCAAAGTAGAAGGCTTTGATAAAACATGCTTCGATGGACAATAGAAAGCTGTGAGACTGAGCATATCAAGAATATATGTGGTTTTCAGGGTCATGGAATACACACATTAATTCTGTAGTTGTTTGGGGTCAAAAAAGGTCCTCAGTTGTTTTAACACTATTTCATACCAATGGTGGGGGATGCAGTACTAAAACTATTGACAGTCAAATTCTAAGTACAATTGATTTATGGATTTCAGTGGAACTCTTTGTGAAATTATAGGCTGATGGAAATAATGCAGAGTAAGTTTATAAGAAAAGTTCTTAAACTCCAAAATGTGTATTTAATGTCATGCTGAGGCTAGAGAATAAACCAGATAAGAATCGAGTTAAAAAATCCCCTGCTTGTTAGTTTTCAATTATTGGCTCAGATGCCATTATTTTCCAGTTGAGTTGATCCCATCTTTTTATCTGATAAATTCCAGTCCACTTGGACATAAGCAATTCTTAGAAAACTTTCATCATGCAACTCCTCCCTTGAAATTATTTACACTTTTAAGCATTCCCAGAAAAAAAAAAAAAAGATTCTCAGCTGTGGAATAACAGAATCAGAGAGGTTTCATTTCAGAATATGTCAAAGTATAGAAACCAGTTAATTATACCAGTTCACTGAGCTCTTCATTTCAACAAGTTATTTCTTTTTCCAGAACCAAAATAGTTTGCCTTCCACATTTTTAATATGGCAAATCTAATAAATTTCCTATAGGTAATTGAATCTGCTCTTGTAGTGATGGTTCAGTTTAATCCATCCTCTATGAGTTGTTACTCTACTCATTTTATATTTCTTATTACATAACCAAGGCCAACTGAAAAACGTCATGTTAAGTTTCTCCTATCAGATAAGAGCTTTATTATGTGTAATATAGGAATGTTTCTTAACCTTGGCAGCTTGAAAATGGGTGGACTTCAACTCCCAGAATTCACCCGCCAGCTAGGCTGGCGGGGGAATCCTGGGAACTGAAGTCTACCCACCTTCAAGCTGACGAGGTTGAGAAACACTGTAATATAGCAAAGTTCTACACAGCAACTGTGAAAGTGCAAAGAACTAATGTTTGGTCTACAATTATATGTGTCTCATTAATCCTCAGTCATCTTTGAATGAACTGTTATTTATAACTAATAGTTCATTCATAGGTTACTGAGGATACAATGAATTCCAATATAGAAATAAGTTGATCCATAAAAATCAATAAATCTAAAATATGAATTTTTTATATATTTATATTTCATATTTTAGATTAATTTTTGCAGACCAACTTATTTTATTTTATATTGTTAATTCATTGCTCTATAAACTCAGCATATGGTTTCAATTTACACCTGTTATTAATTGTATGGATTTGTGCTTTATTCCTTCTTCTAAGTTAGTTTTAATTTTTATTTATCTTTAAGTTTTAATATTAGTCTTAATAGAATGTAATGGATTGGAAATGTTGTTTTGTTTACTCTTGGATCACTTGTGCATTATAGCTGGGATTTATAGCTGGGAAGATCATAAATACATCAAGGTGCTTTAATAGGTGAAGAATATATCCTGAATTCTGGACATTAACTTTCTTGAATCTGGTATTACTTATATGAAAAAAAACATGAGATAATGACCAAATCCACTGGTTTTATGTAGATCAGGGATGTCAAACTCAAGGCCCACGGGCCGGATCTGGCCCACGGGGTGCTTAGATCTGGCCTGCGGGGGCCGCCCTGGAAACAGTGAAGGACCGGCCCGTGGTGCCTCTGCCAGTGAAAACAGAGCTTGCGAGGGCTGTGTACAGCCCTCCCGAACTCCGTTTTTGCTGGCAGAGGGTTGCAGGAGGCTATCCCAGCTGCATGCAGCCCTCCTGAGCTCCATTTTCTCTGGCAGAGGGTTTCAGCAGGCCATTGCAGCTGAAAATGGAGCTCATGAGCCCATTTTCACTGGCAGAGTGCTCGGGCCACCACAGGCACCCCGGGCACGAGTGATGGCAAGCTGGTCACGCCCACCCCGGCCACGCCCACCCCAACCCCCGGATGTCAAACAGAACCCTGATGCGGCCCTCAATGAAATCGAGTTTGACACCCCTGATGGGAGATGAAATTATTCAACATGGCATCTACATACTTGCAAGTCATTTAACAATTTAAAAGTAGTTTTATGATTTATTTTGTTATCCGGTAAATCAAGAGGTAACTAACTCTCTAAAACTTTTTAATATGATTCCTTGGCACCATTTTGGCCAATTCATATATGCCATTACTCTTAAATCTAAGTTCCCATATTGTATGGAAAAAAATAGTTAAACCCAGTTTTTCCTGGAATCTCCAGTTTGCCACAAATATTGATTTATAGGTCTTAACATTTTAGACCATTAGACCAGTGTTTTCATAAATATTTGTATACAGAAAGAGAACATGCATTTGGATCCTCTAAGTCATTTCTGAAAGTTTATTCTGTAACTAAACATGAATTTGCCTGAAAAATGACAGAAATCGGAATTAACATGTTCTTGTACACAGTCTTTTGTTTGCTTACAGAGCTACATTGCTCCTTGTATTGTAGTAAATTTGTTTTATAGCATTTTGCTGTAAGGTAAAAAATGTTAGGGAATTATCAATTCTATTTTGTATGTAACTATAGATTTATTTCATACTCTCTAACATTCTCTTAGCTACTAAAATACTTTCCTTAATATCTGATTTTCTTTCTGACTTGGTTTTGTTTATTTTTTTTTATTGATTTTAATGCAATACTTCTAAGGAAGACAAATTCCAACTGTCATTTATATCCTCAATTTAAAATTACACATTATTTTTGTTTTAAATATTTGCATGCTGATCCCCCAAATTATATTCTTTTTAGTAAACAAAACATTATACATATTTTAAAAAAATATTTATAAATTGAAGAAATGTGTAATTACTGGGTTTATTAATTGCTAAGTAAACTGTTGAATTACCAAATGAAAATGGACAAACATTGTTTTCATCAAATGACAACAGCAGAGACAACAGAAAAATCAGAAAAGTAAAATGGCTTTTTCAGCTTTAAAAATTATAGTGATATAAATTTTACAGAAATTGTCAGAGCTATATTTTCATATGATGCCTACCCTATTTCTACAATGAAAGCTACTTTTTTAACAATGTATATTCATTCCACCTGACCCATGGGTCACCATCATATCAATAGTACAATTGATTTCCTTTGTTGAAGAAGGAACTGTCAAATCACCTAATAATATATCTAAAATTTCTGAGAGATTTATTACATTAAAAAAACCCATCTAACTACAAACTATATCCACATATATGGGATATAAAAGCTTATACATTTTTTTAAAAAAATGAGCATTAATTTGATTATGATTAGCATAATTGGTCCTGAGGAATTTCTTGTCAAGGATATTGTTATAAAGTAATCTTTTGTTTTACTTCTAATTAAAGCTTTCAATGTAAGTGATTCATGCCGTTTCTTCTGCCAGGAGCCTTAGGTACTTATTTTATTATGAAAAAAAAGCTTTAAGTAAATCCTTAACTATTCCCAAATATGCTGAATCACTATTAATTTGAAAGAAAAATGCTTTTTCTTATCTGTCAATAAAATTTCAGCATGTCAAACTGGGACATTTTGGTCATTACTACAGTCTTATGATAAGAAATTAAATCTGAACCAATGTCATACATATATTTTAGTCCTCCTTTATCCAGGTCTGGTTCCAGTCAATGCTGGTAGGGAAGAGAGTTCAAATTCAAGTCCCTGTTGTGTAGAGGTCTCCAAGGCTTTTTTCTCTTCACTCCTAATTAATATCTACATGAAACTACTGAGTAAGTTCATCCATTGATATGAGTTAAATTTCAGATGATACTCAATTATACTGTATATCCTTGCAACGTATAACCAAATTATTGAGGTTCTTTTGAAGCGTCTGGAGTTTGTGGGAGCCTGAAAACAGGCTTTATTTTGGCAAGACAAATTGGCTATGGATTTTGTCAAATTCTGAATCTGGAGACTTTCCATTCTTATCAATGAATGGGGTTACACTCGGCCAGACCAAGTTGGTGTGCATAGGTCTTCCTATGCTTATGGCTCCTGCTCAAAGCTATGGTTAGGAGAGCCTCTGTCTTTTGCATCATTTATGGCTACTTCTGGATTGGGAGGTCAATTCACTATTGAATTGACTATAAAGTGACTTATGCCTTAACCACTTCTCCATTGGACTACTGTAGTGTGCTCTACATGGCCCTGCCCTTGAAGAGCATATGGAAACTGGAGCTGGTTCACAACGCAATAGTGTGGGCAGTTTGAGGCATTTCATGATACATACACCTATACAAAACTTCTGTGATGTGCAGTGACTTCCCATGGAAAGTGATCAAGGAGAGATTCAACCTAGAAATAAGGAGAAATTTTCTGACAGTGAGAACAATCAACCAATGGAACAGCTTGCCTTCAGAAGTTGTGGGAGCTTCATCACTGGAAGCTTTTAAGAAGAGACTGGATTGCCATCGGTCAGAAATGCCTGGCGGGGGGTTGGACTAGATGACCTAGAAGGTCCCTTCCAACTCAGTTAATCTGTTAGAATATGTTAGAATCCCCAATGGGCTTTCAGATCAATTCAAGGTACTAGCTGTAACCTAGGTAGTTCCTGACTTAGGAGCACAATCAGGACCAGAATTTCTGTCATAAGTTGGTACAGTCATAAAGTGAAATGTCACGTGACCACTTCTATAGAGATTCTGGCACTCCTCATTGTGGTTGTATGCTGCCCAGGATCATCTTGGTGAGAAGTTATCTTTTAATAAACCTTAGTTAATGTTACCTTGAAGTATTAAAAAAAGATCCATAAACTGGCCAAAACATACTGCTCAATAAACATCAGGTAGTAAATTTCACCTTTTTGCTTTTATCTGTTCAACCATGATGACAACAGGCCTGACAAGATATTACCTTGCTTGTTACCAACGGATAAGTATTTGTAATGTCACTGTTCCAGAACACTGAAATTGATAATTGCCTCATTACTTACCTAAAAATAGCCTGAAAAAACTATCATTTGAGGCCATTTTGAGAAAAAAAATCCAGGCATGTGCCATTGTTATTCACACACACTCCACCCCAAAATAGGAAAAGTAGCACCTATATTTCCTTTAATAATCATGCTTCCATTTATTTAATAAAAAGATCAAGGTATGATATATTAAAATTCTGCAATGGGCATTTTTTATTAAGTAGAAGATGAAGCACATTTTCCAAATTTAAACCACATATCACTCTAGGTTCTGAACATTTAATATTTTGTTTCAGGCAAAATTGTGCATTAGATAAAACTGCCAAGATTAAAGATATGCAAAAATTCTAAAACTGGAGAAAAAGACTGAATAATAACTCATATTATTGTGAGTTGACTAAGTTTTGATAAAATATCAGATGAAAGTCTCTGATATGAGTGAAAGTCAGATGAATGACACTTTTTTGATGTAAACATAATCCTGAAGGTCAAAATAATGTCTCTCCTGAAACTGATAGTTCTATCTTCAGCTTTTTGACATGAAGCAGCTTATGAGTAAGTACTTTTTTTATTTTCTCCTCAGAGATTAACATAAAAAAAGTTAAGAAATAGAAGGAAGTTGTGGAATGTGAATAAATAATAAACACTATTAAACCTGAAAAAATAGTAACTATTCACTTGAGTAGAAAGTTAATATAATATAATAATAACAGAGTTGGAAGGGACCTTGGAGGTCTTCTAGTCCAACCCCCTGCTTAGGCAGGAAACCCTACACCACTTCAGACAAATGGTTATCCAAAATCTTCTTAAAAACTTCCAGTGTTGGAGCATTCACAACTTCTGGAGGCAAGTTTTTCCACTGATTAATTGTTCTAACTGTCAGGAAATTTCTCCTTAGTTCTAAGTTGCTTCTCTCCTTGATTAGTTTCCACCCATTGCTTCTTGTCCTACCCACAGGTGCTTTGGAGAATAGCTTCACTCCCTCTTGTTTGTGGCAGCCCCTGAGATATGGGAACACTGCTATCATGTCTCCCCTAGTCCTTCTTTTCATTAAACTAGACATACCCAATTCCTGCAACCGTTCTTTATATGTTTTAGCCTTCAGTCCCCTAATCATCTTTGTTGCTCTTATCTGCACTCTTCCTACAGTCTCAACATCTTTTTTACATCATAGCAACCAAAACTGGATGCAGTATTCCAAGTGTGGACTTACCAAGGCATTATAAAGTGGTATTAACACTTCACATAATCTTGATTCTATCCCTCTGTTTATGCAGCCCAGAACTGTGTTGGCTTTTTTGGCAGCTGCTGCACACTGCTGGCTCATATTTAAATGGACTCCAAGATCCCTCTCACAGTTACTACTATTGAGCAAGGTACCACATATACTGTACCTGTGCATTTTGTTTTTCTTGCCTAAATGTAGAACCTTACTTTTTTCACCATTGAATTTCATTTAGTTAGAATGTAGAAGTCAAATTTAAATAAATAAATTATGAGTAAAATAAGTAATAAAATATCTATTTTGAAATCCCAAACATACTTTTCTAGCAGTAAATGCTATTGATATAAAGACAGAACATAAATCTAATGGATAAATCAGATGAGTAAATTTCAGGGGAATGCCCCAACAGGATCTTTACTACTAAGACTGACAGGACTGCACAAATTTAAAATCAATTAACCAAGAAAATAGAGTCTATAATTTGTTTATCGGATTTCATTTGCACACGCACAAACTAGTGGATGGAATTCTGACCAAGTTTTCGACACTATTTAACTTTTTCTTTACAAATTTGATCTTCTAAATTTAACAAACATCGAAATAAGATAGTATTGAACTTCTGTAATTGCAAGTAATTTCTCCACATCTGACACTATCGTATCTGTTTAGTTATCTAGAGAGTGGATGGACTACAAAATAAGAATATAGATACTGTATCAGTAAAGGACGAGAGTAAAGAATAAGAAAAAACAAAACAAAAGAAAGAACGCAGGACAATAACTGACAGCAACTGCTGGGTTTTTCCTCTTTACCACTTGACAAATAGAAGCAGACAGTGGCGGCTGGGGAATTTTATCATCTGAAATATCCAAACATCATTGTGAGACATCTGCACATCATTAGCAAAAACAAAAAGGTTTCGTATTTGAGATGGAAAATATAAGTAGGTTGTGTGTGGAAATGAAGGATGGCACATTTTTTATTTATTGCGTTATTGTGCCATTGTACCGCTTCCTTCTTCCTATGGCAACATCATTTCATTTCCAATTGTTTCCCTATGACCCCTATTCCAAATATTTTTTTCAAAGGTTGAGGAAGGATTCATCTGGAAACAGAAATGAGGTACTTCTTATATATGCTTGCCCTAATGCTGAATAAAACTCGCAAAGTTTATTTTTCAGTAAAGCTGCTATTTGGATGATCTACTTCACTGATCAAACATAACCTCTGTTCAGTAAAAGCAAACCTTTCTGAATCACTTGGGTCACTTAAAGTTCAATTATAAATCCGTTTTTCCACTACGGTATTATATATATATATATATATTAATGGTAGAAATTATTATGTAGTTTAAAATAATCAATTATGACAAATCACAGCTTGAACTATCTTGCTTTGCATATAATGAGTCTATCTCATATATTTGTTTCACCTTTTCAGTTGCATTACTGAAATAAATGAACTTTTGCACGATATTCTAATTTTTCGAGTTTCACCTGTATTATTAGATGAAGAAATATAGTATGATACTACATACGTGAAAGTGATGCTTGTCAATTAGCAAAAATTTCTATTGAAGAAATAAGAAAATCCAAACTGCCTTGTTTGTACAAGTATTGGAAAATGGATGAAACAATCACAGTTGTTAAAACAAAGCAAATAGTTCCTGGTTCTTGGCTATCTAGGTATATTGTCAGCATTGTTATATTAATATTTTTTAAATGAGTTTAGGCTAGTTAATGATAAAAATGGCATCTGATAGACAATAGCCCATTATTTACTCCCAACTAGGAAGGTATAACTACAATTCAGAGTTCTTTATTTAGGATTTTATGATATTTAAAAAGTTTTTTTGAAGGCCAGAAGAAGGTCTGTGTGCAGCTGTCTGTGTATTTTTCAAGTGAATGCCATATATAACATGATATAACATTATCAATGGTGTAACTGACATGATAAATCTGAAGTAACTGATTCAGCTTTCTACTTGAAATATGTCAGAGATTATGTGTCTCCTTGAAAAACTGAATCAAGACAATGATTTTGAATATATGGGATTGTCACTGTACACAATACATTGGATAAAAGACACCATCCCATAGAAATATATCATTTTAGAATTTTGAACAGCTACTTTTGCAAGTCTAAAATGTCAAAGGTGTTTTCCACAGATAAGAAATGTAGGGAAAGGAAAATTTTCACTTTCTGAATAAATGTAAGGAACTACTTTCTGAAACATATTTCTGTGGTCTTTTTCTTCTTAACTTCCTCTTTTATCACTGGGTGTCAAGGGAGATACAGAGTTCTAGTTCTTGTACTTCTGTCCTCATCCATTATTATTTGATGCTGTTGTGGTGTGTCTTTGATATATCTTCACTTTCTTCTAGGTATGCCTTGTGTTCTTTGGTCTTATTATTTTTTTGTATTTGTCTTGTATGGTATATAATCCCAAGACATTTTCTGCAAGTGAGCAAACCACTTAACTTGCCATCTTTGTATGTAATTTAGAATAGAATAGAATAGAATAGAATAGAATAGAATAGAATAGAATAGAATAGAATAGAATAGAATAGAATAGAATAGAATAGAATAGAATAGAATAGAATAGAATTTTTTATTGGNTAATTGTTCTAACTGTCAGGAAATTTCTCCTTAGTTCTAAGTTGCTTCTCTCCTTGCTTAGTTTCCACCCATTGCTTCTTGTTCTACCCTCAGGTGCTTTGGAGAATAGTTTGACTCCCTCTTCTTTGTGGCAACCCCTGAGATATTGGAACACTGCTATCATGTCTCCCCTAGTCCTTCTTTTAATTAAACTAGACATACCCAGTTCCTGCAACCGTTCTTCATATGTTTTAGCCTCCAGTCCCCTAATCAACTTTAAGATTTAAGATTGGTTCTATTCCAATTCTTTTTCTCATGATCTCATTTTTGATTTTATCCCTTCTGGTCACTCTGGCATCTTTCCTCAAACATCTCATTTCCATGGTGACTAACTTTCATTAATATTTACTTGATAGCATAACAAAATGTAGCAAAAAATTGAAGGAATTTTGAAAGGAGCAAGCATAACATGATTATTTTTCATATAAGGTTTCATATAAGCTTTTAATATAGCAGAAGACAACCAGTGTAGCAATTGGAATTAGAAACAAGGTAACTTTAAAACGTATGAACAAAAAATATCATACTCATATATAATTCATTAGAATGTTAATCTGTTAAAACAGAATAATAGAAGAAGGAATATATTTATGGTAGAAATAGACATTCAGGCCAATTGAAAGTTGCAACAAATTAAAATGTTTGTTTCTTGGTATGTCTAAAATGAGTAGGACAGGGGTGGGTTCTAACTTACCTCACTGCCGGTTCGCTTCCTCCCACGCTGCGTGACTGTGCGTGCATTGCGTGCCGCGTGGCTGTGTGCGCATTGCGTGCCGTGTGGCTGCATGTGCATTGTGCGCCATGTGGCCGTGCCGCGTGGCCACGCACGTGCTTTGCGCGTGCGGCCACACAAGCGCAGTGCCAAAACCTCAGCTTTTGCGCATGCGCAGAAGCAAAACAAGCAAAAAATAGCAAAAAAAATGCCAAAAACAAGATGGCAGCGCATGCGCAGTGCCGAAAACTCGGCTTCTGCGCATGCGCAGAAGCAAAAACCAGCAAAAAATTCCCCCCAAAAAAAGAAATTCCAAAAAAAGATGGTGGCGTCCACGGACTGGCACTTACAGAACCGGCTCCGTGACGTCACCATCGGTTTACTACTGGTTCTATAGAACCAGTGCGAACCTGGAGGAACCCACCTCTGGAATAGGATCTATTTAACCTGCATCTTCAATATTCATTCTCTTTACTCATTCTTCTGTTCCTTTGCCTAGGACCACAAATCCTTACTGATCTGAATACATACTCAGGTAAAATTTGCATTACAGATTAACTGAAGCAAGTTTCAGTCTCTTTCTCTCATGTGTCCAATGTGCCATTTTAAACAATTTGCTAACAAGTGTGACATTAAAAATTGGTTTGTAAATGAATTAACTATATCCCATAGCAGTGTGTATCTGGCATATGAGTTATTTCACATTAATAATGTCTATTGACTGTAACAAATCCTAAAATACGAACCAGTGACAGAAGCTAACAACTAGTGTGGGCAGGTGAGTTACAAGCACACAACAGAAAGCTTCAAACAGATCTGACAAAAGTGACTCCAACAAATAGCTCCTGAAACAAATGGATTATCTAGAACAGGGGTGTCAAACTCAATTTCATTGAGGGCCGCATCAGGGTTGTGTTTGAACTTGGGGGTGGGCATGGCCAGCTTGACATCACTCGTGTCAGGGGTGCCTGTGGTGGTCCGAGTGCTCTGCCACCCAAAACGGGCTCCCAAGCTCTGTTTTTGCTGGCAGAAGCACCAAGGGCCGGTCCTTTGCTGTTTCCAGGGCGGCCCCGCAGGCCAAATATAAGTACCCCGTGGGCCGGATCTGGCCCCCAGGCCTTGAGTTTAACACCCCTGATCTAGAAGACAGAAGCATCAGAAAAAAAGAGCAAGACACTTCTGTTTCTTATGTCCTTACTTTGGATTACCACGGAAATCTGCTCTGAGGGAAAAGCAACTGAGAACTTAAATTTGTTGAGAAATAATATTCGATGCATTATTATATCTTTCAACCTTTATAAGTTCTTTTTCACTTTAAAAGGATTTTCCCCCATAGCTTTGGTGTTAATTCCATATTTGTCACAAAAGAACCATGTGACAATTGTTTTAATATAATTTTCAGAATACTACATAGGAGTGGATTCAGATTTAAGCATAGTCAGTTTGTCAGAAGTGGAATTTCTACCCTTTCTTTACTTCTCTATAGGGCAGAATCACTTAATCTGCTTCACATTTTAAATCGAGATGCAACAAAATCTAAGTTTGTAAGATTTGAGCTTACATTCAGTTGCTAACATTCAAAGCATTCTTCCTGACATTAAGATGCTGAAAGTTCAACAGAACACTAGACAGACAGACAGACAGACAAGATGATAAATAGACAGACAAGATTGCCACCCTTCTCACATAATTGTCTGTGGACATCTTGGAAGATTAAAAAAGAAAAAAAATATCCAAATATAATCCCCCAGTGCAATAAACTGCTAATCCCACTCTCTCCTGTAGCTCCTGACCAAATGCCTGGGGAGACAGCCAGGTCTTCAATGCTTGCAAAAGGTTAACAGGTTTGGGACCTTCCAAATCTGGATAAATGGGTCTTGGGAGACATGTACCTCTCCTTTCTACATTCCTACATTCATTCCAGTATTCTGTTGAGGCATATCATTCCGAATTTTGCATTACATTACTGAACTTTCCTTTACATTGGAAGATTGACATCATTTCTCTTATTTTTATCTTAAATTGGACTTACGGGAGAAATAGATAGGTAGATGATCTATATCCCAACACATACATAAAAGAAGTCATAAAATGGATCTTGGCTTCTGATTTTCAAATTGTTCACTGCATACCTTCATATAGTGTTTTAAGCAGTGGTGGGCTCCAAATTTTTTAACAACCAGTTCTCTGCTGGGTGGGCGAGGCTGGGGAGGTCATGTGACTGAGTGGGCATGGCCAACTCTACATCACTTGTGTGGGTGGTACCTGTATGGCAAAGGCAGGGTTGGGGAGGGAATCCAGGGATCTCCGGTGGGGGGGAGGAAAGAAAGATCCAACCTGCTTGTGTGTGTGTGTGTGTGCATGTGCATGTGTGTGTGTGTGTGTGTGAGAGAGAGAGAGAGAGAGAGAGAGAGACTGCATCAAGCTAGACTGGGAAAGCTGGCTGCAAGAGGAAGAGAAGCTGGGTAAGCTGTTTTTTGGCCGTGTTTTGGCAGTTTTTCAGACTGTTTTGAGGCCGATTTTTGGGCTGATTTTGGCCGGAAAAATGGCCTGAAAATGGCCTGAAAATGGCCCGAAAAACAGCCTGTTTTGGGGGCATTTTTGGAGCCATTTTCAGGCCGTTTTCAGGCCGTATTTCAGGCTGATTTTGGCTGGGAAAACGGCCTGGTTTTTGGCCATTTTTCAGGCCCATTTTGTTCGGAAAAACAGCCTGAAAACGGCCCAAAAAACAGCCTGAAAATGGGCCGAAAACAGGCCGAAAAACGGGCAGGGGTGGGGCCAGCAAGTGGTCTGATTTGCCGGTTCTCCGAACCGTGCAGAATCGGAACAACCAGTTTGGGCGAACCGGTCTGAACCGGCAGCAGCCCACCCCTGGTTTCAAGCAATAAAGAGTTAGTCTAGACAAGGGTATAAATCATAATCACTCTCATGCTACATTCACTTTCTAACAGTAATAACGTATCAATCATATTTGTCACATCTTCCCAGTATGCTACAAATGCAACCAAAGACCAGGTTTGTCTCTGATAGACACATGTTATTTTATATAGATTAGGATTGCTAATCTAGAGACAAATGAGAACCAACATAGAAGGTAGAATGAAAACAGGTTGTGAAGAGGATGTGTAGCATCCCAGACAATCCTGCGGACCCTGCTCAAGCAACATTACACAGGACAATACTAATTATGATTAATATTAAAATGCTACCTTAAAAACCATGCCAATTTGTTGTGTTACCGTGTTTCCCCGAAAATAAGACAGGGGCTTATATTTTTTTGACCCCCCAAATATGGCCTCGGCCTTATTATCGGGGGGGGGCTTATTATTTGGGGGGTGCAGTAGGCGGCGAGCGTGGGTCTGCATGTCCCATCGCCGCTGCCTTGCCTCCCCTCCCTGCCGCCACCGCCTCGTGGAGCAGGACTCAGCAAGGCTTGTTGTGCCGTTGCATGCACGAACTGCAGGACTGCCGTAAACTTCATCATACTGGCACAGCTGGGGTCCTGCTGCCGTTGGTGCATGCAACGGCACAACAGGCCTTGCAGAGTCCTGCTCCACGAGGCAGCGAAAGAAAACTTCTCGCGAGTTCAATCAAACTTCTCGAACTCGCGAGAAGTTTTCTTTTACAATGAGCTTCTCTGGACACAATGCCGAGAACGTGACGGAGCTACAAGTGTCAGGTAGGACGTGCGTCTCGCGGTGGGGCGCAATTTGGGGTGGCGGGACGGGCGGGGCGGGACGCGAGACGTGCGTCCTACCTGGGACTTGTACCTCCTTTGCGTTCCCCGGTGTTGTGTCCACTGACCCTCCCCCGCCTCCGGCTCTCGAGCGAAGCGGGAGAGAGAAGAAACTCTCGCGGGCTGCCTGAGGAGGGGAGCCTCGATGCCTGCCTCGCCGCCCCATCGCAGGCAGGAGCGCTTCAAAACGCTGGCAGAGGCAGAGCCCAGAGGAGCCGAGGCAGTCCCGCGGGGTGTGCATGCACCCACCTCTATCTCGCTCTCGCTCTCTCCCGGCCGGGAGCTGCTTTTTTG
>QLTV01003780.1:3123333-3143736 GCA_003457575.1 Thermophis baileyi
CCGGAGCCAGCCTCGTGTACCCTCCTTGCTGGCTGAAACAAGCCAGGAGTGGCACGGGTCCAACAAACAAGTGGAGGAACTCATCGCTCCTACAGCCTTGTCCACCTCCTCAGGAGTCACAGGCTCAAATTCACCCCACCCAATAGGACTAAGACCTGTCCCCGTCATCTTGGTCGGAATTGCCCAATCAGAGTCCAGGTCTGTCCGAAACTGAGCGACTTTATCCGTCAGAAACTGTACAAACTCCTCAGCTCTACCCTGCAAGGGCTCCTCCACTCTCCCTACATTAAGGAGAGAGCAGGTCACCCTAAATAGGGCTGCTGGGCATGAATCAGCGGATGTAATAAGTGCGGAAAAATGCGAACATTTTGCCGCCCGTATCGCCACTAAATAGGTCCTAATAAAGGCTCTTAAAAGTGTTCGAGGACCACTAGCCACAGCCAACTTGCTGTGGCCAACCTTGCTCACCACATGAGCCATGCAGTGGTTAGAATGCAGCACTGCAGGCTGCTTCTGCTGACTACCAGCTACCAGCAATTTGGCAGTTCGATTCTCACTGGCTCAAGGATGACTCAGCTTTCCATCCTGTTGGTAAAATGAGGAGCCAGATTGTTAGGGGCAATATGCTGATTCTGTAAACCGCTTAGAGGATACTGTAAAGCACTGTGAAGCGGTATATAAGTCTAAGTGCTATTGCTATTGGTATTGCCAGGGCCATCTCACTGTGGTCAACTTGACATAGCCAGCACCCTGTGGGAGAACTCGCCACGGGACAATTCACGTGGGATAACTTAAAGTGATGTTATCTGCCACTGTTTCTTCTATGTGGCGGATAATATTTAACCCACTGAGTTATCCCATGTGGAATTGTCCCATGGCAAGTTGTCCTGTGGTGAGTTGGATGCAGCGAGATGACAGCGGGGGGATGGCAGTGGCGAGTTGGCTGTGGCAAATTGTCCCATTCTAAGAGTTGCCATGGCACAGTGTTAGCTGCGGTGGCGCAGTGGCGCAGTGGTTAGAATGCAGTACTGCAGGCTAATTCTGCTGACTGCCGGCTGCCTGCAATTTGACAGTTCGAATCTCACTAGGCTCAAGGTTGACTCAGACATCCATCCTTCCGAGGTTGGTAAAATGAGGACCCAGACTGTTGGGGGCAATATGCTGACTCTGTAAACTGCTTAGAGAGGGCTGTAAAGCACTGTGAAGCAGTATATAAGTCTAAGTGCTATTGCTATTCCACATTCAATCTAGTTAGGACTTGCCTCTTTTGGTGTCTTCCCTAACTCCTTCTGATTTTGCCTCCTACAGAGATCATTCCAGATCCACCAAATTGGCTTGCTCCTGTTGAGTGTCTCACATCTACCCCTGCAGAGCCTTGCATGTTACCTCTATCACCAAAACCTTTATCTCAACCCTTTGGATTGTTGCAAAATAAAAACTGCTCTGGCCATGTTGAAATTCTACCAAGTGATCAATCTTTAAATAGTTTCAGGAGTGGAGAGGTATAAAGGAAATGGCAGAAACCACAGGCCTTCAAAGTGGTAGGACTGTGCTGCAAATCTCTGACAGCTTCCCTTCTCTCGTCTTTCCAATCAGAGTCATGGCACTCTTGTGGCCAAAAAGTCTGTCTCACCTCAATCAACTGAATCACTTTGAAGATGCAACTAAATTTTATTTGCATGCAATCAATAATACAGCTTTGATACTTTGCTGAGTGATCATGAACAAAAGGAGAACCAGGGCTTATATACCTTTGACCCACTACATTGCAAGGCAAAGAAACTACTGGGTCAAATTAAAATCTTCTCCCTTTTACTATTCAGCTTGCTATGAACTTTTTTTTCTTCTTACAAGGGCACTTTAAACAGCTCATACAGGGTTTATTGTTTTGTTTTTAAATTAAAATTCAGAAATGTACAAAATTAAACAGTTACTAAAGGAAACAAAATCATTTAAATGTTTCCAATCATTATAATTAAAATGTAAACTATTTATTTATTGCCAAAAGCCTTCCTATGATGGTATGCATCAAATAATATAATTTTTTTAAAATAGCATAACATTAAATTAATTAGGTAACATAAACACTAATTAAATATACTTATAAAATTTCAAATGTTCATTCTGATGCAGTTGAAGTGACGACTTTTCACTTGAATCAAAACCACCTAAATTAAGACTCAAGCTTTTCTGGTTCTCTTCTAACTAAAATCCGTCATCTTCTTTACTGACTGTTTGTGACTTACAATAGGACCCAGCCATTGTAATATAAATGATTGGATGATTCTAGAGCCAGTAAAACAGCCTACTTTTTCCGTGTCTTTTATAAACAAACACATAATGCTAAACACTTTAGCATTGATGTTTGATGGGAGTACATCAGCAAACCTCTTAAAAAGAGCATTACGCAAAACGTTAATGAACAGAGGGGCGAAAACATTGTACATGTATATTTAGAATTTTTTTCAATAATTTTTAATGCACCTGCTCAGCAAATCAGATCTATACTTCAGTACCACTAAAAATGAAACAAAACTTATTTTCATGCAAACGAAGAAGAATGGGCTCATAAGGTATCATTATTATAGATTGCAACAGTTGCAATGATCTAAAGTTTAATCAGATACAGTGTGGATTATCATGCACATCTCATTTTATAACATTGTATAGGTCAGTGATGGCGAACCTTTTTTGGCTCGGGTGCCAAAAGGGTGTGCGCGTGCATGATAGTGTGCGTGCACGTGCCCACACCCATAATGCAATGCCCTCCCCCGTGCATGCGCACAACCCCCGCTGCCCCCCCGCGCATGTGCACAGGCCTCACTGAAGCCTCCGGACTTCCTGTAGGGCTGTTGGGCTGTTTTTCGCTCTCCCCAGGGTTCAGGAAAGCCTCCTGAAGCTTGGGGATGGCGAAAAATGGCCCAACGGGCCAATCGGAAGTTCGGAAACGAAACGGAAGTGGAGCTGCCCTACTACTTACCTACTTACAGTTGCAGCCAGGCCTCGCACACCCCAACACCTGCCTTGCCGGCCCACTTCTTCTGCATTCCTGAAGGCCTCTCTAGCCGATAACAGAGCTCCGGATCGATCTGGAGCTCTGTTATCGGCTGCAGAGGCCTTCAGGAAAGCCTTGCTGCAGAAGAAATGGGCTGAGGTGTGCGAGGCCTGGCTGCAACTGTCCAAAGCCGAAGAAGTTCCTGAAGACCTCTGACAGCGAAAAGGAGGCTGCGGGTGAGCACACAAGTGAACTTCCAGTTGGCCCGTTGGGCCATTTTCGCAATCCCCAGGCCTCAGGAGGCTTTCCTGAAGCCTGGGGAAAGCGAAAAAGGCTAAAAAGAAGGCCGAAAATCAGCTGGCCAGCGCACGCATGCATGCTGGAGCTGAGATAGGGCAACGCCTCACGTGCCCTCAGATATGGCTCCGCGTGCCACCTGTGGTAGGAAGAAATTGGTAGGAAGAAATAGCTCAACTCCCATCTGCCCAAATCTTTTCTATGCTGTACAGTTTATCAGATTCTTATACAAAGATGATCTCATAGCCATAAATATAATGCTGAATAATTAATAGGTATGGCAAAGAAAGTATTATATATATATATATATATATTCAAGTTTACGTAATATATTCTTTTATAATCTATTGTTGTTTTCATTCCTAGGAAATTAAAATGTACTTAATCTGATTGGTCTCAAAGTTAAATAAATAGGCGTTTTTGGGAAGGGAGGTAAGAAGAATGAAAACGAATTTAGCCAAGACAGATGCAAACAAGCTGTACAATATGGCAAACAAAACTATACAATATGGCAGGGGTGTCAAACTCAAGGTGCTTAGATCTGGCCCGTGAGGCCTCCCTTGAAACAGTGAAGGACCAGCCTGCAATGCCTCTGCCAGAGAAAATGGAGCTCGGGCGGGCCGTGCACACCCCCCCCAAACTCCGTTTTCATTGGCAGAGGGCTGAAGGAGGCCATCACAGCCAAAAATGGAGCCCAAGAGGGCTGCACACCCCCAGTTCCATTTTCGCTGGCAGAGTGCCAGCAACTCAAACTACTAGCAAAAGTGGATCCCCCCAGCCCTGCCCGGGTCACCAAGTTGCCCCTGACAGAAGTGAGGTTGAGCTGGCCACGCCCACACTGGCCATGCCCCCTGGCCATGCCCCCCAAGCCCCCTGAGGTCAAACACAACCATGATGTGGGAAATTTGTCCAGAATGTCTGTATTGCCTGTATTTTAGTATCAGCTGCATACAAAAGGCAGAATATTATATTTCTCTCTCTCTCTCTCTCTCTCTCTCTCTCTCTCTCTCTCTCTCTCTCTCTCTCTCTCTCTCTCTCTCTCTTAAAGATAGCTGTGACTATCTTTACTAAATTGATTCCTTTGGTGGGCAGCATGTTTTTTTCCAGCTTCAGATGAACTTCAGTAAATGCTTTAATAAATTGATATGAAAGACCAATTGCACTTGTGCAAGGCCAAAATAATTGATTTCAAATCATTTTCAAAGCATATATTGTACATCTCTAGTAACAAACTATACCTTCAAGTCATTAATTTTCACTATATCTACAGTTACTATAAAGTGATTCCAGAAATATACTTGGTATCTCACTATTGATTGCTACTTGCTGTACAACAAATTAGATGCTTACAAACCACCTTATTTAGCCATTTTTAAAAAATTGTTTCTTGACTTCATGATAATGATACCGCACCAAAGGAACAAAAGTGATATTTTTAGACAGGAAAAAAATTATGCTTCCTATCCAAAAGTGACATTTACTGTAAGGTATTAAAACTTTCAACCTTATTTCCACATATAATAATAAAAAGGAAGCTTTCTTCATATTTAACAGTAAATATGATTTATAATTCTAATAGACAATTTATTCTCTGCTTTGCATTAATAAAACTTTATTTTTTTTCTGAAATATACAAAGTTTTTTAAAGATTGGTAATTTAGCTGAATAAAAGGATTCCGGAATTAATTAGGTAAGACGCATCCTCGGTTTATTGGATTAGCACTTGTAAAACATAATTACCATATTTATTGAAAAATTTCCTTGAATTCAATGGAGCTACTTGTAAGTAGTTACCTTGCTTGATAGCACTTGATAAATATGTGGTTTTCACTGCTTACAACTCCATCAAATAGAGATTATGTCGAGTATGTGATTATTCCAAAGCAATGTTTTAATGGTTTTCATTATTACAATAATTGGAATGGTCAACTTTTGCATTTTGAATATTTAGCCTCATGCCTCAATCAACTTAGCCTCAACCAATGCAAATATTTATAAACAAGTAAGAGCTCCTGAAGCAAGTGTTCTTCTGTTTAAATACAGGGTCAAACATTTTCCTGAAATGATTGTTCCGACAGGAGAAATAATTTACAAAATATTTTTTCCAGGCAGTCTCAGTACACTATATTTACCATCTAGGGACAATTTTTAATAGACAATAATTAGGATGCTAGGAAATTTTGATTGCTAGATGAACTATGTTTGCACAAAAGAATGAAGTGTATTTTATCATATAAAATAAACATTGCCAGGAACACTAATTATAAATGATTGTGACTAGGTAAGCTATATTCTTCAGGTTGATCATTGGGGAGCCCATTGATACTTCCATGCATTTTCCCTGGCAATGATAAGGAACTGTTTTGTCATTACCTTGTTTTCCTTTGAAGTATATTGATAATAGTCTAAGAACATTATAGTAGCAAATCAATGGGTGGAAGTAAGTTTAACTTTAAAAATCATGACAACCCATAAAGTTACTCTTGCCTTAAGTAATGAAGCCAACTGGGTGATCTTGGACCAGTCCTTCTCTTCTAGCCATAGGATGCAAGAAATGGTAAACCACTTCTGAAATGTTGTGTAAGGTCCGGCCTCTCCCCTTTATTCAAGAAAGTAAAGACTCTTGAAACTTGGCATTTCAAAAGGAACCTTTTATTGAAAAAGGGTGATAGCAAGATGAAATCAAAGCAGGCTCTGAGGGCCCTCAGGCAATACAAGTAGAATAAAAGAAATTAGAAACCCCTCCCAACAGTCCAGTGTGGATTCAGACAATCCGCAGGTGTGAAGATGTTATTGTACCAGCCGCTCTGAGAAAGTGATAAGGGAACTTTCTCAGTGTCATCTTCTGCCGGCTTTCTGGCGATGCAACCCACGTGGCCCACCCTCCCCTTACATTCCCCAAAAGGTGAGAAATTTCCAGGCTGCTTTGGTGCCAGGGTAACGGTTATAAATCAGGTTAAAGGTTATAAAGGAATGCAATGCAGGATATAAGATATATAGGGTGGAAGCAATAAGTAAATGAAACAATTCCAATATCCCCCTCCCCTTCCCATGAAGAATGGCAGATACATGGATCTGACATGTTGCCAAGAAAATTGCAGAGAGTAATCCACTAGTCAACACTGACTCAAATGCAATTCTTTTTAAAGAAAGAACTTTCAAACACAGAATGTCTTCATTAAACATTCAAATAAATCATTTTAATGCAAATGAATTGACAAGCACCAATTGATTAAACCATCTTAAATCAGGATGAACAATCACCTGAGTTCACTGAAAGAAAGATGCATGAAGTTGATTTTGTTGGTTCTCTTATCAAGAGTAAGTAGAAGGGAAACAAAACAGAACAATAACAACACAAGAGCAAATAGTCTGTGTTTCCCTAAAAGACTTGAAATAACTTGAGCTTAGAACTTGACAACATTTCGACATCTTGTCAGGCATTTCAACCTGATTGTTTCAATATATACATCTACCACAAAGAGCCCTTGAGGCAAATGTCAAATTGAATAAAAGCAGTAGATCAAATCTATAAACAGAAGGTCATAGTATAAAATTTTAAACATACAGCTTTAATACAGTGAAAACTGTAAAGAGAAATTTAAAATTTTCTGTGACTGCACAGATACAGTGACTTCATTTTCCACATGTGGAACATGGAACCATTCTTCTGGTTGTGACAATGCAGGAATCTTACTTAATGGAAGTTAGACTAATTTTAAATTACTCTGATGTCCAGAGGTTAAAAACTCTTGTGTCCAAGAGTTTTTCAATGAAAAACAGGCTAGGAAGAGCGTCTGTGTGGATCTTCACAGAAAAGTCATAGAGACAGCAACACAGAACAAAACAAACCTTCTGTTCACATAAAGCAGTGGTTTCCAACCTTTTTTTGGCCATGCCCCACCTAAGCATCTCTAAAATCCTGATGCCCCCCCCCCCGTGACATATAATTCTTACTATTCAAAAAGTGAACTCCTACTCACGCGGAGGAAGCCTAAAAGGCCATTAATTTATAAACAAGGATCCAATTGCCCCCATTAAAAATCAAATTGCCCCCCAGTGGGGCATGGGCCCCACATTGAGAACCACTGACATAAAGGATAGCTATGCAGAGTTACATGGGGGGAAGGTTTTAATGGAAAATTTCTTTGCCATTTAATGAAGCCAAGTGTCAAGCGAAGAAAGGAGCTTATTGAGTAATAAAGAAACATCTAATCAATTATATCTTTTCAAAGATCTTTGGTTTCACTGCATACTCAGTAATCTTGAACAAATAAAAATAAAAAAAAGTTGGAAAGCAATAATCTGTCTCTATTTCTTGGACGTTTTTAGGCAGGCCCTCTTTCCTACACTTTCTCCTTTTTCCTCTAAGCACAATGTTCAATTTAACACAATATGGAGGAAAACTGAAAGCCAGCCTGACAGCTACTGTACTTTTTCCAGTCATGCAAAATTTCTACTTATAATGTCAACAGAAAACACCAACAGCATAAACATGACCTTACAAGAGCTTGAAACTATACTCAAATGTCAGCCCTCTCAGGTCAACCAGAAAAGAAACAGGACCAAAGGAGTTATTTCTACTTTATTGTAAGGGTACGTTAACCAAAGCTTGTAAGTCTAAAAATATAAATCTCTGTCCATCACTTTTAACTATCTTGATACATTAAAGTAGATTCTTTTAAAGTTTCTTCTTGTGTGCAATAAGCTGTTGCAGGTGTCTCCACTTTTATCTGAAGCATCTCTTCCTCTCATCCCTCAAGTTCATTCCCACCTACCATTACACAAAATTATGTCCACTGGGTCATGAACAATTGGAAGCCACTGGATGATTGAATCACAACCCAAAGTACATCTTTATATCATGCCATGAATTTGAAAACTAAAGTATCATCTCCTGCCAGATATGTGAGAGTCATTGTCTTAACCAAATTGATTAGTACTTATTTCATATTTGCTCAGATAACTTTATTCCAGATGGTATTTCTGTCACAGATACAAGCTAGTTGTAGAAGGCTTCTAGATTGGCTTAATAGATACCTTGAAATTAAATAACTGGAATTTATTTGCAAGTTAATGTTTGGGACAGTAATACAAATCAGCATGCTTCAGTATTAGATTTTCACAGAAGAATCTGACACAGCAGCTCTATTTTTGAGAGTATTCTTGAAATATTCAGCAATGCACTGAAAGTGAGAAGTAAGGCTATTTTTAAGTAGATGAGGTATTTTTAAGTGATGTTCACAAAAGAGGAAGAGCAGGATAATTTGCTTTTAACGTATTTCTTTGGGTGTAGAGTTCCTTTGTTTTTAACACCATTGCAAAATGTGTGCATTTCTCTGTATGTACAGTATATGTGTGAATTTTGCATGAATTCTATCCATAACTATGGAAAGCCTACAGCCTATTTGTGCAGGAATGGGCAGGAAACTTCACACTGTCTGCATCTCTGAAGCTTGAGGATGGTTTTTGATTGCCTTTCCATGTCTCCATCAGGAACTTTTTCTCTGAAGGAAAAGTAAGAAGGGAGACACTCTATTTTGCATACTGTTGAGAGTGATATATATTGGCTGTTTTCAGATTAATTTATTGCACTTACTGTATATCATACAGGCCTGGTACACATCAGATTTGGAATGCAAAAATCCATTCACCTCTAGTAACAAAAAAGAGATTCTATCATTTTATGTATATTTGGATTCTTGCAGCCCAGATCAAGAAACTCTACATAAAACCTTGATCATGGAACATGTTTAAGATTGCTTTATATTGATATAAATCTCTCTCTCTCTGTCTCTCTGTCTCTCTGTCTCTCTGTCTCTGTCTCTGTCTCTGTCTCTCTCTCTCTCTCTCTCTCTCTCTCTCTCTCTCTCTCTCTCTCCCCTTCTCACCCTAAGTTGTATTTTAAAAGGAAATTCTAGAATATGGCTTGCTTGCTTATTATGTACTTATTTATTACAAAGATTGCAAGTTGCCTAACAAGATTTTAGGCTATTAAAATAATTCATTATATAAACATACAAACAACATTCCATATGCCATTATTCCAAACAAGTTGCTTCCTCTGTAAATGGTCTCCAGAATGGAAAGTTTTTACTGTTCTTCTGAAGGAATTAAAGTAGAGGGAGGGATAAAACAGCAAACAAGAGAAGCTAAAAAGGCATCCCAACTTTGTCCATAAATTCATCTAGAGAAATGTACATTGCAAATGCATAAAAACTCTCTTTTCCTCCCCCCACCAGAAAGAAACAATAAAAGCTGTGTGGAGGAAGAAGCAGTGATGTGAATGAGTCTATTTATTCTTTCTTTAACAGAAGAGAATATTTGTAGCTCAGGATTAAACTGTGGGATTCATGGTGGACTCTGAGCTTGGCTGTTTTCTTGCAGATGCTTCATTATCCATCTAATTGAGTAATGAAACTTCTGCAAGAAAACAACCAAGCTCAGAGAGCACATCAAGGATCCCACTATTCTTCTTTTTTCCCATCACTTTTTCACACAATTCAATTCAAACAATATTGAAAGAAGAAAGTTTTCATTCATTCATTCATTCATTCATTCATTCATTCATTTGCAGTCCATCTTACCATAGGATAAGTATAGTAGACAATAAGTGGGAATATAAATCCTAATGATGGTTGATTGCTAACTGCAGATGCAGTTTCTTGAGCGTGGTTGGTGAGTTACTGGTAGTTTCCTACTCTATCTTCCAATTGAACTGAACTGAATTGAACTGAACTTTATTTGACCAAGTATGATTCAGTGAGGAACATAATTAATATAGCGCATAAGTCCCTATAAAAATTAGTTCATGGGGCATCTCCCCCTTAGCTTGGAAGTCACCTGTACTACTTTGTGATACACTATGGGTATCTGTCATCAGTGATGACTGAATTAAACTATTTATAAAAGAATTGCCACATAGACATTGGATTGGAGTCTCTGTTTTCGCCAAGAAGATCATAGAGCCATTGTCATCCATAATGTGGCCAAATCCTACCTAGCAGCAATGAGAATATAACAGTGAATATTATCCAACACTGTGGAGTATTTTTTAACAATATTTTTTTTAAAACCCAATTTTTTACACAGATTATTTGCTGTTGGCTTTTGGATCCTACTTTACTATTGTATTTATGAAATATGAAGACTGTAATGAAGTTGCTTTCTTTTGACCTAACTAAGACAGCTCAAAGGGGCATATAAGAAATCTAGTTTCCACAGAGCAAGCTCATCAAGAAAACAAATAGGGAAGGTGAAATGGAGTGAGAGAGAGGAGGTCAAGGGAGAGATGGTTAGTTCTCACCCAAAGAGATGGCTGACATCTGCTGGCATGGAGGCTTAAGTAGTTGGCTTGTTCGTACCCTCTGTTCCTTGTCTGACTAATTTAATGCGCTCGACTGCATATTGTGTGAGTTATTTCATTGGACAGCTTTAGAATTGAGCTTTATGTGATGAAGGTACAAATTTAATTATGTGCCGCAAACAGAAGACAAAGAAGTTTCATCTCTGGTGTGCAAGAACGTGGCTAGTTCCTTTTCTATGACAATGGCTGATGCTATTTATAGGACTTCTTATAGGAATGTCTTTTATGAAAACTGAGAAGGCAGGTTGCTTGGCAGAGCTTCTCTAGTCTCATCAGAAGTGTATTAAAGCAGAACAAAAGAAGAAGGAAGATAAACTGCCTATCAATATTTAGTGCATTGTGTTTCCCCAGACCAGCATGTTAAACTACACATTTATAGCTTTCATCTTACAAACATTGCCACATATTTGGAACAATTATTATGGTTGGAGACACTGAAATATATTCCCAAGTATAAAATTATCCAAGAAGATTATGATGGTACCAAAAATGACACCAAATATACACAAAACAAAAATGACTGGCATGTATTCCAAATAGCTTTCACATTATTACTTTTATTGTCCTCAAGTTCTGAAACCTCTCAACATACTGGCCAGGGGTGGGCTCTGGATCCTTTTGCTGCCGGTTCTCTCAGGGTTGCGCCGTGCACGCACGCGTGCTTTTTGCACGCGTGTGTGCCCGCAGAAATAAAAAAATAGCTTCTGTGCATGCGCAGAAGCAAAAATCCAAGATGGCGGCTCCCACGGAGACACCAACAGAACCGGCTCTGTGACGTCATCACCGATTTACTAACGGTTCTAAAGAACCAGTTGGAACCGGTAGGAACCCACCTCTGATACTGGTCACGAGTGATAATGTTTTTGTAACCCTTAGCCATTGCAAAGATTTCCAGGATATAATATATAGAGATATTGAAATGACTTGTCACTCATTTGCGTATATTTTATTACACTGTCTTACAAAGCTTTATACCAATTTGTTGAGGAGTTTTATAGTTGTCAGATCAATAGTTTAGGCTGCAAAGTATTGCAATATGTAATGTGAACAAAGAATACTACTTGTCAGCACTCCTCTCTTAAAATTCAGCATCACCCCATGAGGCAGGTTGGGAAGACATGACATGGCTTGTAATGTTATCATTATCATGGGGGAGAAGAAGCAATTTTCTTTGATGATCCTGAAAATTCTTTGAATTTTCTTTGGTGATCCTGGACTTCTACTAGAATAGGGCACAGATACAGTTATTTCCAAAAAGTTATAATTCTGGAACTTGGGGGAGGAGGCAGCATGGATTGATTTCATTTCTGCTCTTCTAGCATGCATGATTTTGTATGGATAGCAATTTTAGTGTCAGATTTTGTTTTATGAAGCTAGGAAACATTTTTCACATTTGGTCTACCTATGACAGTTACATTCTTAAGTACTTTGGAACATACCTATTATTATAGATGTGTATTGAACCATTTACAGATGACCTTGAAAAAAAACCACACAAGATTATATGTGTTTTGTGATCATTAGTACATGCCTCAATTTAGGTTGCACAGATCAACTTGATTGAAGAAGGATAAAAAAAAGTTTTTCTCTATGTAACCTCTCTCACAGTAGCAGTAACCTACTCCAACCCCCAACTCAAAAGACAATGAAACCATATTTAATTTCCAAAATCTCAAAAGAAATATTTGGCAGGGGAAAAATATTTTCGTAGGGGGAAAAATCATAAACTGTTGAACACATCATCCCCCCCAAAAAACCCAAGAAAAACGATCATTTATTATCCCTATCCACTGAGTACCTTGTGTTTTTTTTAAATATAATATTCCAGAGATCCATTGTAATTACACTTAATGATAACACAAAGCTTCAAATTTATATGTTAGATTTCTTCCAAACAAACCCTCAATGTTGGTAATGGATGTCATCAGTACTGCTACCAGCTGTGTTGGGAAATGCTAGGAACTGGCGAAGTTAAATTTCTGATGGAGGGAAAAGCACAGGATACTCTGAGTCAGGAAAACAAGAATGCAAACTGAGGATTTCCATATTTGGAAGCGGTCACTGTATGTTGTTGCAAGATATAATCATCACATTGGTTATGTAGAGAACATGCGCATATAATTATGCACATATATGCATTCTAACCTTATTTTTTCCTCCTCAGTTCCATTGTGCCAATGGCTACAGATGGAACAGCCTCTGAAATCAAGCATTTCTCTCCATGCATTACCCACTCAGTGTTCTGACCCAGCCTTAGCAGAAACAAGAAACAGACTGCTTGTCACGAAAAACCCCTCTTTATTTTCCTCTTATGAATTAATTGCATTCACCCACTGAAAAGTCCAGGCAATAGTCCTTCAAGGAGTTAACTGCAGTACAGACCTTATCAGTTCCTTGCGATAATTTCAAGGCCGTGAGCTCCCAGACAAAAGGCTACAAAGTAAGTTCTGGCAAGCAGTCTTTGTGGCACGAAACACAATGAGACAAAATCTTCAGAACTACAAACTGTTGTCTCCTACGACAACCACTCCCCTTTCCTTCTATTTATTCCCCAGCCAGCGTGTGCTTTGCTTCCCGAGTTGACTCCTTGTCCTCAGTTGTTCTCCTCTCCTAACAGCTCTGCGCATACACGCGTCTGGAACAGGCCCCAGCTGTTCTTCCTCCCCACTTATCTCAACTTCCAAAGGCAGCTGCCTCTCCGGTGGCTGGGAAATGTCGGACGGCCCTGGCTCTATCTCTGCGTCCGACGCAGAGCATCCATCAGAGCCTTCCCCAGACTCCAGAACTGGCCCAAGTTCCTCCCCAACCTCCTCATCGTCAGAGTCAGCTGGCGGGCCACAACACTCAGCTACACATTGCTTGGTAAGAAAAAGGTGAAATACATTAGGTTCCTATGAAATAGGAGTTCCCTGGTTCCTTGGGAGTGCTTTGTATGATGCTCCGTAGATATGTTCAATTAAGAGCTAAATAATAATATTAATTCTATTTTTTTTTCCTGAAATGCGAAGTGTAAATCACAGTTTGGGGAAATTCTTATGGTATAACTTGTCAAAGGGGTCTGCATAATGCACATATTCCCATTCTGCACATTTTATTAAAGGAGGGTATTTATTCTAGTCCCCTCCCCAAGTTTGGATAATGGATGTGGCAGTACCTGGAAATAGAAGAATGGAAGAGAAAGAACTGTAGAAAATTACAAAATACAAAGATCTGCAAATAGAAGTAGCATGGCTGTGGCAAAAGAAAGCAAAGATAGTATCAATTGTAAAAAATGCCTTGGATACAAGCCCATAACATCTGGAGCACCACTTGAATACCGTTAGCACTAAAAAAACCACCATTAGGTCAATTGCCAAAGATAGTTTTACCTGGAACACCTAATGTCCTGTGACAATACATTTAAAACCATCCAACAATATCTGCCTATCCCAAGTCCTTAGGAAGGACTCAATAGGTGGACAAAAATGT
Organism: Thermophis baileyi; assembly: GCA_003457575.1. Taxonomy (NCBI): domain Eukaryota; kingdom Metazoa; phylum Chordata; class Lepidosauria; order Squamata; family Dipsadidae; genus Thermophis; species Thermophis baileyi. The sequence goes on from QLTV01003780.1 coordinate 3,137,460, forward strand.
CAGATATAGTCTAAATATCTGGCTGACTATGCAAACAACAATAATAATACGTTTAATAATGATGAAGCTTTTAACTGCAGTTTTTTGTTAATATTGTCCAGTTTACGGTTTGTTTGTTTTATTATATGCCATCCAAAGTAATGTTTTGTGAGATAGTCACCTATAAAAATAGAATGACATAAATAAATACCTGACCTTTAAATTGAAGCCTTCAAAATACAAGAGTTCCAAACCTTCTGTTCAGAGTGGTCTCTATTGATGATTTGTATGTTTGTACGTTTAAATCAATATTATTTTATTGTTTTGGCATTGTTTTAATTGTTGTGGGTTGCTAATTGTTGTGAGTCACCCAGAGTCACTGAGTGGGCAGCTATAAAAATTTAACATACAAACAAATAAATAAGATGCTGTATTAGATACAGTAGCTATCTAAAATATTTTGAATATCTTTGAAAAATCATGTCCAGAATATGAAAATATATGTATGTGAATTCTCATTCATGTGGTCTCCAGAGTTTAGCTGGCCTCTTTAGAAAATCCAATACCCTTCTATATTCATGACAGGAAAAAGAGAAGTTACTACTAAGCTCTCTTTTGCCTTCTTTAAAAATATTGACAAAAATCCGAAGCACTTGCCAGTGATAAAAAACCATGCCAACTCGAGGTAACAAATGCAGTGCAGTTACCAGCCTATTTTATACCAGACTTAATGAAAAAAGCAGAAGCAATATTATTAAAAATGTGAAAGACCAGTGCCTGAAATAGAATAATTTATGAAGCCACAATTTCACAAGAGTTCTAACTTAATTTTGTACTTGGTTTTTGTTTGCAATAATAAATTAAGGCAACTTTAATAATCTTCAAACAACAAATATTTAGTAGGCAGAAATATAGCGTCTTTCTTTCTCTTCTCCTAGTTCAGTAAGCAATTGAACACTGTAAGAGCCTTTAAAGTTTATTTTATTTATTTCTTTATTTGTACCCCGCCTTTATTATTTTTACAAATAACTCAAGGCAGTGAAAATATTCAACACACCTTCATTCTCCTATTTTCCCCAAAGCAACAGTCCTGTGAGTTATTGTGCAATGTAGGTATTATTATTTTTCTAAAGTAACATAATTACAAATAATCACTTATAGTAGTATAGCTTCTATATAATTCTCTTAGGAAAAATACTAAAAATACATTTCATTCTAATTTTGTTTCATTCTTCTGACTGTGTTAAAAGTACTCCATAGTACTAATAAAATAATCCACAGAAAGTACAATCAGTAGTATTTTTATCTCAGACTTGGAAAATGTTGAATTCTTCAAACAAAAATGTGCGGCAACACAGCTGCCTGCATTGCAATGATTGTCTGATGCTTCTGATTTCTACACAAAATAGCCTGACTTACAGCAAGAAGAAACTTCAGCCACTTCCTAATTATATCTAAATTATCTCTGAGCTATATATTTAGATTCATCAGATGTCTTTACAAGTTGCCTGTGGAAGTCTAGTCTGCAGGGATACTAAACATTTCAAAGCTCCCACTATGTGTATAGGCAATGTAGAACATATATATGTTAAAATCAGCATATCAAAGGTAGAGTAGACAGTAACTAGCTCATATAATTTCTGTATTTGCTCAGAAGTCCTGGATATAGGAGATAGATCAGATATACTGTATACTCTGAATACAATGGATAGTCATCCATGTCAATGTGGGAGTGGAAATTAATAGAAACTGGAACAGGAACAGGAACAGGAACAGAGCAGAGCAGAGTAGAACTTTATTGTCATTTTAAATGCACACTAATCAGCATACATTAAAATGAAGTTTTGTTGCATTCAGCTCTCAAAAGATAACCATTATGCATATATACACATATATGACACAGAGAAACATCACAGTCTACTTCGAATATATACATATACATGGAGGAAAAAAAAATCCTGTGAATTCACAAGATGATGGCATAAGGAACAAAGCTGTTACAGAATCTAGGAGTCCTGCTATAGATACTTCAAAACCTCCTCCGAGAGAGGAGTAACAGAAACTGACCGTGAAGTGGGTCCTCTAACAATGCTTCGAGCTCTAAGCACATAGCGCTTATAAGCAGCATCCTGAATAGCGGGAAGTGAGATTCCTATAATCTTTTCTGCTGTCCTTACCACTCTCTGTATAGACCTTCTATCTGAGGCACTGCTGCCACCAAACCAAACAATGATGCAGTGTGTTAAAACGTTCTGAATCGTGCCTCTGTAAAAAGTGGCCAGGACAGAAGGAAAAAGATGTGCTCTCCTCATCCGACACAGGAAATGCAAATGCTGGTTTGCACGCTTCACTAAAAATAGTGTATGAAGAGACCAATCAGATCGTTAGTTATCTGCACTCCCAGATACTTAATACTGTTGACCACCTCCACAGCTGCCGCCTTGATACAAAGTGAAGTATGACTATGCATTAGATTACATTAGAAGTCATATATATTTTGATAAAAGTATTCATGCTGTTTCCTAAATTAATCCAGGAAAAGGTGAGGGAACCTGTTGCTATGTTTAGGTGGAAAGTAGTTTTTTTATAATTAACTGGGCTGCAATAACCTCTCAAAATGAGGGTATCATTAATTATTTGAATGCATTATTGAAACTATCTCACTTTTTCACATAGAGAAAAACGTTTTTAAGCATATTAATGTAAATGTTCCCGGTTCCTGTCATTATTGTTATAGTTGGTCGCACAGTTAGCTAGATGTTTTGACATTTAGATGGAAGTTTTGGCAGTTAGCTAGACTGGATTTGGCATTTTTATAAACCTGTCAAGTTCTTCCCAAAGACGTAGGAGAGGCAGATGTTGTGGGTTGATAATGTTAAAGGTATCATTATTATTATTACGGCTTGTTGCACAGCCAGATGTTTGGACTGAATTAAGCATTTTATCCACCAACTGAGTTCTCCTCAAGGACCTGGGATAGTTATAATTATTATTACTATTATTTAAACTTGATATACAGTAGTTGCCCTCTCCAAGAGTTCTGCATGGCTTACAAATATAAATCTAAAACATTAAAACCATTAAAAAACTATAACCCCATAGAGATAGTCCTCGACTTACAACCATTCGTTTAGTGACCGAAGTCACAACACTACTGAAAAAAGTGACTTTTGACTGTTTTTCACACTTACAACTGTTGCAGCATTCCCATGGTCATGTGATCAAAATTCAGATGCTTGGCAACTGGTTCATATATTTATATCAATTGCAGTATCCTGGGGTCATTTGGCAATCTTCTGACAAGCAAAGTCAATGGGGAAGTCAGATTCACTTAACAACCATGTTACTAACTTAACAACTGCAGCGATTCACTTAACAACTGTGGCAAGAAAGGGCATAAAATAGGGCAAAACTCACTTAACTGTCTAGTTTAGCAACAGAAATTTTGTGCTCAATTGTGGTCATAATTCAAGGACTTGCCTGGATTATAAAAAATCAAACCAAACCAGGCATCCCACAAATATATGGTTTTGAACACTAGAAGAGAGACCACTGCCTGTATCTCTGAGACATTAATCTTTCATAGATAACTTTTCTTAGTTATTTAAATAAAATAGGTTACATGATATTCAGAAAAGAATGAGCTGAATTATAACATCACAACAACACAATCAGTATTTACTGCTTTCAGTTGATGTAATCATGATTTACAGTGATTGTGGAAATCTGTACTGTCCTCAGATACTGTACCATGAAAAATTAAAGTTGGAAGAAAGTTTGGAAATTATACATTATTCTACAATAACTCTAGAAATCATATAACAATGGATTGAATTTTTCAATTTTGCCATGTATTAGGAAGTGTCTCCATTTAATTTCAGTCAAGAGGCTTTAAATATAGCAAACACATAGCAAGTACACTTCTTCCAAAATGGATGACCTATATAAGAAAGATTTTACATTATTATTTAAATTTTACATTTAGATTTTTTTGCTGGGTAAAGTTATGTAATATTGTATCAGTGAAATAAATCCATCTTGTTAGGCAGAGATATAATCTTCATTAATTACTATTATGTCATTGTGTTATTTCTAAATTGTAAATGTACCATTTATGTAAAATTTAATTAGGTACAATTCTTTTGCTCATATCTTTTGCTCATACCATGTAGGACTGCCTACATGATTTTTATTTTAAGACATGTTTTCCACAAGGAAATACATTTCTTGTAAAGAATATATCTTCATTTTAAAAATGGCAAATTTGGATGAAATACTTCAGATTTTTAAAAGCCTTAGATGCACTGCAAGTTTATTTCCAACTTATTTTTATCTATTCTATTATCTTGCAATCCACTTATCATATTTGTACCTGTCTCAAGCCGATGCCAATCACCATGATGTTTGAAAATTAAGGAGTTGTAATGTAACAATTGGATGGCAACAATTTTGAGAAGATTGCCTTATGCATTTTGGAATGAGTTAGGTATATTATAGAGATCTTGAGCTTTATCTTTCAATAATACAAAATTCATCTACCTCACACACACGTATCTTACTATTCCATATGGCTTCAAACAGTTATCAGAAGCAATAGTGAATCAATATTTAAAACACTTTTGAATCTTTAACTTATTCAAATCATGATCAAGTCAACCTTCAGTTCAATCATTTCCGTTCCGGTTCTCCTGAACTTGAGGAGTCAAATGCTTTTTGCTACACAGTGTAAAGAAGCAGCAATCCAGGTCAATCCTATTTCTGAATAGTGTCACTGTAGTGGGCCTTCTGATCATTAATAAGAGAGAACTTGACTGACTGACTGACTGACTGATTGATTGATTGACTGTCAGTAGTGGACTGTGAAAGAGATAGACTGAAGAGAAAATTTGTAAGAGTTCTGTCCACATCTTGCTAAGCCATGTCATACTATATGGATTCCTTATGAACAATAGGATAATCTCAGAGCCACCACTATCACTATTACTATGTAACTAAGGCAAACAGAAGGAAATATCAGCCAGAAATAAACATGGGGAAGGAGAAAGGCATTGAATCAGAGGAGGAAGAAAAGAAAAACTAAAACATAAAACAAAAGATTCAAGAAGATTTGTCACATCAGCGGTTCTCAACCTGTGGGTCGCGACCCCTTTGGGGGTCAAACGACCTTTTCACAGGGGTCGCCGCGCGCGCTAGCCTGCCACCTTGGAAATGCTCCCAGTTTGGCTGTGATTTGGCTCCCAGAATGCTTTGCGCATGTGCAGAGGGTAAAAGAACTCAAATGGCAGCGTCTGGGCGGGTGGGCAAAGTCTCCCACTTCCGTGGCTACCGGCTGTCCAGCAACCCGTAGGCAAGGCCGAACTGGGAGCATTTCACCCCTGGTGCCACGCCCCCTTTGTCACCTCATCGTGCACGGGGAGGGGGCAGGGAGGGGGTCACAGCGAGGGTCGTGGGGGTCACGGCATTAGAAAGGTTGAGAACCGCTGTTCTAGATCATTATGGAGGTGGTTTTCTGGAAGCTAATTTTATGAACCAGAAGTATTTAATGGTGTCCCANGGCGGCATCCGGGCGGGTGGGCGAAGTCTCCCGCTTCTGTCGTTACCAGCTGTCTGGCGACCCGCAGGCAAGCCCAAACCGGGAGCATTTCACCCCTGGTGCCACGCCCCCTTTATCACCTCATCCTGCGTGGGGAGAGGGTAGGGAGGGGGTCGCGGTGGTAGTGGGGCAGGGGTCGCGGGGGGTCGCGGCATTAGAAAGGTTGAGAACCACTGTGTCACATGATGATATGCAAGAATCAAATCTGGTGAATAGCTAATGCATTATGTGCTCTTTCCAAGATTACTATAAAATATTTTGAAATGTAAAGTATGTTGAACCAGAATCGCACTGATATATTTTTAGGAAATATTAAAGGAATATTTGAAGACAGATGCATGTTTTGCTCTATTACAATGCACAGAATTGTGCTGCATTTCATTTTTTTCTTAAATAAAATATAATCTACTATATGTTACCTATTTAACATATAAATCTACTATATATGTATGTGTATCTGTATGTAATGTATATCTATATCTATATGTATATCTAATCTATTTCTATATCTATCTATATCTATATCATCTATCTATATCTATATCATCTATATCATCTATATCATCTATATCATCTATATCTATATCTATATGTATATCTAATCATCTATATCATCTATATCATCTATATCATCTCTATCTATCTCTTTCTTTCTGTCTTATCATCTATTTCATCTATATCATCTATATCTCTTCCTGCCTGCCC
>QLTV01003780.1:3158325-3206481 GCA_003457575.1 Thermophis baileyi
TTCATCTTTACAGCCTCGGGCTATTTGCTGATATTCTGCCTTAGTTATTTGCCCCTCTGTCCACTTTTTATACTTGTCCTTTTTGTCTTTCAATTTGTCAGAGAGTTCTTTATGCAGCCATGGTGGTTTCTTTTGAGAGCTATTATTTTTCTTCTTCATTGGTATTGTGCTAGACTGGGCTTTTATAATCTCACTTTTCAAAATTTCCCAAGCTTCTTGATTTGTATTCTCCTTGAGAATTCTCATCCATGGAATCCTTCCCAAGCTCTCTCTAAGTTTATTGAAATTAGCTCTCTTAAAGTCCAAGACTCTAATTTGACATTGTTCTATTGCTTGTGCTTGCATAATGTTGAATTCCAATACTGCATGATCATCCCGCCCCCCTAGATAGGACAACTATCTAAGGGCCCAACTGGGTCTGAAGATCCACTTTAATGTGGAAAACCTTATCGTCTTTCACCTTTCAAACTAGTCTCCTTATGCCTGAGATGAGTCAAATATAACACTTTAAGGCAGCGCCCCCCAACCTTTTGGGCATCAGGCATCGGTTCTGTGGAGGGGGGGGATAACACACCAGGGGTGTGTGTGATTTCACACACTAGCTAGATCCCATGCATGCACAGATGAAACTTTACTGTGGTTCCTAATGGGCCACATACCGATACCAGTCCATGGCCAAGGGGTTGGTTAAGGATTGATAGCAAATTCTTGGCAGCAGACTGTAAGCCGAGGAGACATGGAAGAACAACGTTTCTGATCCAAAGCTTTAACAGAGACACATCTCAATATTATATTTTCAATCAAATAAGGAGTTTTAATTTTAGTACAGAAACCATGTTCCCATTTGTTCTTATCATTCTCCATTCAATTCACATAAAGCTGTAACTTACCCAAATATCAACAACTTATCCCACTTAATCTCATATATTTGATAATCTCATATGTTTTATTTTAAAAATAAAATAAAATCAGCATCTGGTTTCATTTAGATTTATAAATATAATTCTTATTTGCCATCAATGTAAAATATCTGGAGGCTAATTTACAAATAATACTCTGGGTCAATTACTCCTCTGTAAGTATGTACTACTATCCTTATCTTCAACTTGTTCAGAAGTGAACAAATAAACTCTAGACTCCTGGCATTAAAAAAAAGATATTTGTATAGATTTGTAAAAAAATATATCCTTTTATTTCAGAGTTGAGCCAATGATGAATTGACCTTGGAAGGTAAATAATTAAATTAATATATTTAACATATTAATTCAAATGGGTTGCTTGTACTCTAGTCAAATAAATAACATTGTAAAAATGTAGCAAATTTAAGCATAATAAAAAATATAGATGACTCAATAGCATATTTGGTGGCTGCCCAGGGACATATATGCAGCTTTAAATGCTTCATTATAAGCCATTATGATCCAAAACATCACAACAGTTTTATGACTTATTTTATGGTACAAAAAAGCTATTTAGGTATGCCCAGATCAATTTATTTTGAAAGTGTCAATGAACTTAAAAGGGATATACTCTTTGGATTGTCTTCTTTGTAATACAGTATTGAAAATATTTTCAACTGGGCTTTAATATATCTACAATTCATGAAATCTCTGAAAAACATAATACAAACTAATTATCAATTAAAATTAGTACAAAGGAAGATAGATATAAAGTCCAAAGAACATGTGTAGGTGGGGGGGGGGGAAAGGAAAAAGAACACAGGATCGGTCTACAACATGGGTGTCAAACTCGCGGCGTCACACCATCACGTGACTTTCATGATGTTTTTCCCATTTGTGGAGGTGGGGTGGGCGTGGCCTGCACGTGACGCATCCGGCCCGCGGGCCACCAGTTTGATACCCCTGGTCTACAATATCACAAGATAAAGCTGGGAAACACAGCTATTAATTAGACTAATAGGTGAAAGATAGGGTAGGGTAGAGTAGGATAGGGGAGAAGAGAAGAGTTGAAAAGGACCTTGGAGGTCCTTTAGTTTAAACCCAGCTCAAGCAGGAGACCTTATACCATTTCAGACAAATAGCTATCCAATCTCTTCTTAAAAACCTCCAGTGATGGAGCACCAACAACTTCTGAAGGCAAACCTTTCCACTGATTAATTGTTCTCACTGTCAGGAAATTTCTTATTTTTAGGTTGGATCTCTCCTTCATAAGTTTCCATCCATTGTTTCTTGCCTTCAGGTGCTTTGAGGAATAGGTTGACTGCCTCTTCTTTGTGGCAGCCCCTTAGATAATGGAAGACTGTTATGCCACCCCAGTCCTTCTTTTCATTAGACTAGATATATCCCGTTGCTGCAACCATTCTTCGTATGTTTTAGGTGACATTTGAACATAGCCCTCCAAAGTTTGGTACAGCCAGAACCTCTTCAGAAGTTGCCATCAAAAACACAGAAGGCGTTTGACAATGTGAACTGGCAATTTATGATAACACAATTACAAATTATGGATTTTGGGGGAAGATTTGTAAATATGATTAAAACAATTTATCGTAAACAATCAGCAAAGGTGATGATAAATGGAGATATGACAGAGAAGGTAAATATTATGAAAGGCACAAGACAGGGATGTCCTCTATCCCCATTATTATTTGTTTTGACATTAGAGGTATTAAACAGAAATATAAGACAAAATGAGGAGATAAAAGGTATGAGAATCAAGAAAGAAGAATATAAACTACAGGCATTTGCAGATGACTTGGTGTTTATTTTAGAGGAGCCATTAGAAACAGGGCCAAAATTAATGGAACAAATAGAAGAATATGGAGAAGGGGCAGGGTTGAAAGTTAATAAAGATAAAATGAAAATATTGGTGAAAAATATGACGGAGAAACAGAAAAGGGAGCTTATGGGAAAAATAGACATTCAAATTACTAAAAAGGTAAGATACTTAGGAGTATACTTAACAGCAAGATGTATAATGATTAAGGAAGATAATTATAAATTGAGAAGACAAGTTGAAATGGATTTAGAGAGATGGAAGAATTTACAACTATCATTAATGGGTAGAATAGCGATAATTAAGATGAATATATTACTGAGATTGTTGTTTTTATTTCAAACAATATCAATAAAATTAGAGAAAAAATATTTTCAAAATTTTAATAAAATAATAATGAAATTTATATGGCAAGGTAAAAAAGCGAGAATTGATATAAAAATGCTTCAAGATGCAAGACTTAGAGGAGGGTTTGGACTTCCAAATTGGGAATTATATTATCAGGCAGCAGCACTATCATGGATGAAAGAATGGATTGTACTAAGAAATACAAGGTTATTGACATTAGAGGGACATGATTTACAACTGAGCTGGCATGCTTTTTTATGGTACGGGAAGAATAAAATACATAGCTATTTTCAAAGACATTATGTAAGAAATGCTTTACTACTAGTATGGGAGAAAATTAGAGAGAAACACTACTTGAAAATATCAATATGGCTTTCGACAATGGAAGCATTAACACATCCAAATATGATTAATATGGGAAATATTACGAGGTATAAAGATATTTTATCAGAGAAGGGGGAATTGAAAGGGAAACAAGAATTAGAAGAACAAGGGATTGATATTGCTTGGTATACACAATTGCAAATACAATTGAGATATGAAAAAGATGTTAAATTATATGGTTTTTACTTGGAGATGACAGAATTGGATGAAATACTCATGGGACAGAAGATCTAATGATTAAAAAATTGTATAGTTATTTACTTAGTATTAAATTAGAAGAAGAGCAAGTAAAAGAAACAATGATAGCATGGGCAAAATTTTTTGGATACACTATAGAGCTAGATAAATGGCAGCAACTATGGGAAAGAAATTACAAATTAACAATGGCAACAGCATATAAAGAGAATGTGTATAAAATGTTTTATAGATGGCACATGTCACTGGAAAGATTGGCAAAAATGTTTAAAGATAAATCAATTAAATGTTGGAGTATCGGAGTATTACAATATATGGGAGCGTTTTTATCACTGGATAGAGAATGAATATAGATAAAAAGAGATACGAAATTAAATAAAGCGGGAAGGAAAATGTTTTGATAGAAGATAAGTTAAATTGAAATGTAAAAGTACAGTTGTATATATATTAAGAAAATGGTGGAAAATGTAAAATATGTTGACACAAAAATTTTGTACCCAGATGACACACTGATTAATGATGTAATGTTTGTTGAGAGAAAAAATAAAAACTTTTTGTAAAAAAAAAAGAAGAAGAAGAAGTTGCCATCAAAGTATAATTGTAATATAACTGAAAGGAACACAGCGAAACACCTGGATACATAACTGAGTTTTCATACTGGCTTCATCTTTATTCTTATTCACCCCCCCTTTTTTTTTAGAGTGAAGACCTCTGAATGCTAAACAGTGATTTTTTTTTTTTAAGAGGCAGCATATGTCTAAACTAAACAACACTGAACCACAGCCTCTTTTGTCAACCCTAGCACAAGCCATCTCCAAAGCTGGCTTGTCACAAAGAATTTGAACAAGAAATATGTTTGTGATGGGTTGTCAAAATTAAAAGCAGTGCCCTTAGAGTGTTTTTTTATTCCAGTGGCCTACTGTAGCTGAGCTGAAGGATAGCAGCTTGTGGCCTGCAATGCAAAGCAGAAAGGGATCAGAAGCAAATAAGCAGGCTGTCAGGCACTAATAGGCAAGTTTGGACACAGAGATATGAGGAAAGAGACAACATTTCTGCACTGATGTTGCTTCTGCTCTGATTTCCTGCCAGTTGGGTTCTCTAAAATGCTCGGAGAATAGTCCACAATGCAGCATCAACCCCTTATTCCAATAGAATAAAACACAGAACAGCCTGTAAGTTCTGTCGCAATAAAATTAAAAATGTGTCAAATGTTCCATCCGTGCAAAATAATGGAAACCTTGTGTGACACCCTTTCATTTTCTATAATGCAAATATTGCATATGGTGACTGAATTGGCTACATAGAAATAGAAAGGGCTATTTCTGTTTAACTACAAAAATAGGTTTTGTTTATGTATTACAATGGCATAAAACACAGCACTAATAACTCCTGTTACTGTTTTGCCAAGCTCTTCAAACCCATTTGAAGCTCATAAGCAAAAGATAAGAGCAATGTTTTCTATGACCATTACTCAAACAATGATACAGTATATTACCGTATTTTTCGGAGTATAAGACGCACCTTTTTACCCCCAAAAGAGGGTGAAAACTTGGGTGCGTCTTATACACGGAATATAGCCCCACCCAGCCACCCCCACCCTTTGGCCTCTGGCTCCCAGCAATTTACCTCCTTGCAGCAAACAGAATAGAGCCTGTTAAGCCAAGCAACTGATTATCAGCTTTGCGAACATCAGCTGATTCAGGCTGCAGGCAGGCAGCAGGTGCTAAAACTGAAAGTGAAACTAACTGCAAGGAGGCAAATAGCTGGGAGGCAGAGGCAGAATTTTATTTTCTTGTGCTAATCACTGCTAAAACTGGCTGTTTGTTGTTCGCTGCAAGGAGGTAAGTAAATTAGAGTTAGACCCTGACTTAGTCATGTTTGGAGTGTTAGTGTGACTACATTTAAGAAAACTTTCTGCCATTAATATACTGCCATAATGTACATTTCTCCAATTCTTTGCTATTTCTATGGGTCAGGCACACATGCACAGAAATACACAGCAAACAGTGTATATCATCTGTACTGTTTGCTGTTTGCTGGGAGGCAAATTGCTGGGAGGCAGAGGCAGATTTTTTTTTTCTTGTTTTCCTCCCCAAAAGCTAGGTGCGTCTTATACTCCGAAAAATACGGTACTTTTTCTTAAGCTCAATATCAATAAAACACAGATTTGTGCAGATTCATGCATGTTTCTTAAAAAAAATAACTAAAATATAATATGTTCTGGACTTTTAAACATCCAAATAAAGAATTAAAAAAAAATTAAAATGTAGTCTTGAAATATATTTTGTTGCAAGAATAAGTAATTCTAAATAGTAGTCTCAAGTTTGAGACTTTTGCGTATCTCAAGTTTTGCGTATCTGTAGTTCCAACCCAGGGTTAGGGCCTACATGCCCTTTTATTATTTTTAGGACCCCCAAAGTCTGTAAAAATATTTGGAATTTAATGTAGATGAATTTTTGGAGATGATGCTTTTAGATATATTAAACTTTTATTATGGCATTAACTTTTCTCTTTAACTGTGTTTAACAATTTTGCAGGAAATCACACCCTCATCGCTTGACAATCTGCTTCTGAACAAAAGCTATGCAATTTTAGATCTCTATATATATTTGTCTTCCATAACAATTAATTGGAGAAGGATAAATGTTTAGACAATTATAGATATGAGTACAGTAGTTCATAATACTGCATTGTTTCATCCTTTGTATTCTATCTACTGTTACTATTTTTCTTTGAAAAGAGCAGAAAAAAAGGGAGAACCCAATATTTACCTGAAAGCGATTATAAATGATACTTTGTCCCTTACACCACTTTCATAAACTGGAGTAAGAGAGAAATCTAGCTTCAAGAGTAGTAGAGGAAAAACAACAGGGGTAAATGCATCAGGGTTAGTGTTACGTTCATACACACAAACACATTCACCACACACACTGTCATAAAATATCACTAATCAGGGCAACAATAGAGGAGATCTAAATGGCTGCTAATATTTCATCCTATGTTATCAAAGATGGAAGTATTTTAATAAAATCTTTATTAGTAGATATTGGTTAAAATATCAACTAATAATTTAATTCTCTTCTAATTGATGAAAACATTCAAAAAGAATACTGTAATGTGTTTGATGCAAGTGGAATGTCTCTTCTTGAAGTGAAGTGTTAAAATTGTTACATCCTCAGACAGCTTGGTTCTATTATCACAATATTCTTGCTCTATCTGTCTTTAACTTGTATATCAATTTTATAGTGAACAATCTTCATAACCCAGATTTTCACTTTGAAATTAGCAAGTTGTAAAATTCCCATATAACACCATACTGCTTAATGTCATTATAATATCACAAGCCTTTATCAGACTAAAAAGAGTAATAGTGGTAATGTTTTGGTATTGTAGACAAAACCAATAAGTACTTAATTCTGAGTTTTCCCAAGAGGGCCAAATAGCAATCCTGGAAAATAGAAAAGCACAATATAGAGCAAATAACTATCTTTAAATACCTCCTGGTGGTTTTTCATGTTAAAGGCACCTGAAGTGCACAACACAATCACACAGTGCAGTTACCCTAAGATCTTCAATGTTAAAAAGCACAATTTTTAGAGAAATTGAGATCAACAATTGAGGCAGAAAGTGCCCGTGGAGAAACTGTGTGGGAAGTTGGTGGTTGGAGAGAGACATTATTGTCTATGTGCTGGGCGAATGGAGAGGGCAGATGCCAATTCCTGGCCTCAGAAAGAAAAGTGGCTGGTGGTTTTCCTGGGAGAAGAAATGAAAACCAAGACAGAAGAATATGCTTCACCCCAAACTCAAGACTGGTGGGGAATGAGTTAGACATACAGGTAACTGGCAACAGATGCCTAGAGATTATGGAGAAACCCCAAATGGGAAGCAGTGGCCAAAAGACCCAGAGGGAAGTGCAGTACACAATGTCTATGCAGAGGGATGAAAAGGCACCAAGAAAAGTGTTAAACACACTCCAAAGTAACTCAGACAATTTTCATCTTACTTCTCTCCCTTAGGGAAACGCTGGAAAGTCAGATAAATCCTACATGAATTTGAAAATACAAAAGTCAACATAATTTGCCCCAAACCCAACGCTGTTGTATCATTCTGATCCCATCCGTTCCTTCATTGTCCAATTCAGAACTGATGCTCTGCGCCTTTTATTCCAAAATTCTTGAACAAGGTGAATGTAACTGTGATATTTTCAATAAAGGCCCATTACCCATAAAAGATGCTTTCCAACACTAGAGACAACTACTGGAAGATTCAGCAAATCTCACTCAAACCGAGACTCATTAGAAGAACTCAGAACATGTACAGACGGCAAGCAAATTTATTCAATGTCAAACTGAGTGAGCACATTTTGGGGTTTTTTTAAATTTTCACATAACCAAATGATCCCGATGATTCTCCAGCCACTATCTTGAAACCAGAAAATGGTTTCACACTTACATCGCTTTCAAAGATTTTGAAACAGAGAAGGATCATCATAAGCCCTTGCAACAACAAGATCCACAGGTTCAGCTTTAGATTAAGGGTTTTCAAAGAATTTTCTTAAGCTTTTCTTTCTCTTACTTGGGCTGAGGGACAAGTATTCTAGCATAAATATATGTTGTTGCACTTCTTGTCAAGGAAATTTGAAAGAGTTGTCATGACAATTAAACTGCTGGGCACTTTGACATATTCAAAACCTTACTTTTGCTTTTACTTTAGGATTTGGGTGGCCTTGCATAAGAGCAGATGCCAAAGCATATGTTTCTTTTTGTCTTCTTGCCAAGTCTTTAACAGTTAAGCTAGTCTCCTCCCCTCCTTTCTCCTGCAGGGCCGGGGAAACTGTCTCTTTGGGTTTTATTACTGACCTTTCCTCGGCACCAGAAACTGCAAAACTGTTCATTGAGCATGTCTTCTGATACAGAGGGATGAGTAATATTATTATTATGGATTGTGACATTTAATTTATATGATGTTTCTGAAAAGCTTTGTTCTTGAGGATCAGATTCATTTATTTCTGCCCATCCTTCTCAGGAGGCTGGTGAAACAAAATGAACTATTGCAACTCTAGAGCAGTACATGCGCCTCTAAGTCAACTATGAAAGGACAATTGGCCTCACTTGTGACCTCTAGCTGAACCTGCATATAACAAGTCCATGAATTCTATTGGCAAGTCCCCATTCCAGGCTGCTTATGGCTTAAGTCCTACGACCCCTTATATTCTTCAGACATCGAACGTCCCACAAGATCTACAAGCAACACAAATCCTCCTCAAGAAACAGCTGGATCTTGCCAAATGTGCTCATAAGCATGCTGAAACATACTGGATAATTCTTCCTATTGCAAGAGAGATTATGTCAGATTTTCCTACTAAGCTTTCCCCTTCCTCACATGTCTTCAAGGAATTGGATTCTAGATCTATCGGTCCAGCTTAAATTAGCCCAAAGCCCTTTTGCTGGATTTCCAGAAAACCCCAACAACATTTCATTGTTCTCTTGAAAGTCTTTCTGTAACCCCTCACTAGCTGCTCTGGGGTAGGGGAGGAAGAATTTATTTTAGATTCCAGATGAGAAATGGACAGATTTGGATATTTTATTCACTGGAAAGGCTACCCCCATGCAGAAAATTCCTTGAAGGCTGCTGCAGATAGCTTTTTGACAGTACCATTTCTAATATCCTTACAACTACCTCTCCCAATTCTGCTTCTGACTTCAGAGTTTGTCGAACTCTGACTTTGGACGGCAAAGAATTGGACTTCAGCTCTTCTGATGATGATGCTCTTGTGTGGAAATCTTCCTCTCCTACAGCATCATGCACCAGTCAGAGGGAGAGAGGGTATATTTGTCTCAGTCTCCCTCTTGGATTCTGCTTTGTTGCCTTCCTCCACAACAATGTGGGAGTCCCTTTTCCTGATCTTTCTTCTTCTGTACTTGGGGAACAAAGATCTGATTTAGACAAACTGTCTGGCTCTCCATTCCTGAAAAGGAAAGGTCTCCTGTATTTTTCAAGTAAGTGGGAGCAGAGAGGGGCAGTGATGTAATTATCTGGCCTTGGTATAAAAATCTACGTTTCCACAGTGTGTAGAAAAAACAACAAAGGGACATTTTGGTAGTATCAAATAAACAATTAGTATCCTTTGTATTGAATCAAAATACAGTTCCCTCAATTTAAGCTAATTCACTGTGGCTGAGAACTCCTTTCTCATTATATCACATAAAATATCTGACAAATCTATATAGATATATACATATCTTCCTATCATTCTTTTTTCTCTTTTAACTTTTAGCCCATTGTCAATTGCTTTTATGTGATTTATGTTATCCTTTCTTTCTTTTTCTTTATTGTCCTTTCGGATCTATAACTGTATAGCAAATAAATAAAAGATAAATACATTAGAAATAAGATCAAAGGCAATAGGGACTTTAAGCCTTAAAATACTTGCTGATAAATTGACCAACATAGATAGATATAGTTTCCATGATTTTGTAACATCGTCCTTGCTCATTGCAATAAACCTGTCTACCCTGAATCTAAGTGACTTTACTTTTTGGTTATAAGCTTCAGGCAAAGAGACAAACTTGCTGCAGAAATGTCATTTTTAGACACATTTCAAAAATGCATCACAAGAATTTCAGAAAAACATAGTAATACAACAGAATTCCCCATAAATATATATACTACATACTAGTTATCTAATTTGTAAGAAAATTAAATGAATAGGGTTACAGTTATAAATTGGATAAATCTGTTTCAATGTAAATAGAGTCATATAATCAACATAAACAGAAGTGATGTTTTATTGATTGAAAATTACTGTAACAACACAATTTGAGTTGTTCAAGTAGAAATAAATCACAACTAATTAAATTTAACAAAAACTATACATTTGCCATTTTTATAAAGCTTTGTTTATAAGTTTTTTTAATAAATAAAATGGCTAAAGCTACTAGTCAACAATTAATTTGAATTGGAATCATATCCATGGCTATTAGCTGCTAATAGCTATGAATCAAATCCTATTGAGTGCGCTCTGAATTTTGCCACAGTTACTGAATGTTCCCTGGTGCAACTTATCAAAACAATTTATCTCAGTACCATGTAAGGAGAGCACGCTGCTCATCTGCAGATAATTTCCTGCAGTGGATAGGTGGCCATTTGAAATAAATTTCAGTTGAAAATAATAGCAATGTGAATAGTATTAATAATAAAAAATTAGTGATCCAAGATAGATTTCAGGGCATTGCTATAACATAATTAGATATGAGCTATTTCCCATTTCACATTGCTCTCCATAAAGCAAAAAAGATCAATGAACCCTACAGGTTGCAAAATGATGAATAAGTAGATCATACAAATGCAAATTGTGTTGTGAGTAGCATCTATCTATCTATCTATCTATCTATCTATCTATCTATCTATCTATCTATCTATCACCTATCTATCTAATTTTCTATTTTTCTGTCCGTCCATCCATCCATCCATCCATCCATCCATCCATCCATCCATCCATCCATCCATCCCTCGCTCTCTCTCTCTCTCTATCCATCCATCCATCCATCCATCCATCCATCCATCCATCCATCCATCCATCTTGTCTGTGTGTCTGTCCACCCATCCTTTCTGTCTGGCTGTCCATCCATCCATCTTGTCTGTCTGTCCATCCATCCTGTCTGTCTGTCTATCCATCCATCCATCCATCCATCCATCCATATCTATCTATCTATCTATCTATCTATCTATCTATCTATCTATCATCTCTGTATAGTAATCCATCCATTCATTCATTCATTCATCAATCCATCGATCTATCTACCTATCATGTCTGTGTCTGTCTGTCTCTGTCTGTCTGTCTGTCTGTATGTCTGTCTGTCTCTATATTATAATATTTTTTTGGGCTAATAATGGACTACAACATTTTCAATAGTGAAAACACACTGGAAAATATAACTGCATGATGAGACTGTGCCAATCTACCAATTGTTCTAGTTGCTATAACCACAGGGCATTGTTTGGAAGTGGAGAAAAGTTCCTTTGTTTTCAGGAGCCCTGCATATAGGTCACATGCAAGTTTTATATTCTAAATCTGCTCAGTAGAATTTGTGGTAGGCATATTTGATTTATTAAATAAATAAATAATAACATTACTGTTTGTAACAGTTAAAGGTAAAAAAGAAGGTACAACAAAAGTATTAATTTCTAATTTTGCTGTAATACAGTGTAACAAAGTACATGAACTGACAACTATTAATATTACGAACACTATATTATTATAGTGGCACAACTAGTTCTCAACTTCTTAACATTAAAAATCAAATTTTCAAGAGCTGGCTACCTGTGACATTTGAATGTAAGCATGAAAAAGAGCAGCAATCAAACTTATAATCATATTTATATAGATTTTTATATTTTCATATAGTAAAATTGAAGATAAAAGAATGCAAAAGACTGACAATGATGCAAGTTCCCAAGGCTTTAAAATGTCAGCACACACAGAATACAATAATATGATCATCATTTTTAACACAATAATTATGAATAAACAATATTATGCTTATAGTATTTTCTTTAACAAACTTTTCAAATTAACTCTGTGACTTGGGAAATCTGCAGGATGTTCATGTAATTGTTCTATACTCATTTGCATGATTAGTATCAAGAGCGGATTGCAATCCAAAGCATATTATTCCCCTTGCTTTTTAATCATGTTATAAAAGAGATTGAACATATAATCTAGGGACTTGGGAAAAATCGTCAGTGTTTTCATAAAATCATCTCTTATTTCTCCTTCTCATCTGTGTGAAGTGGTCAGAAATATAACTAAATTGGAGTCTAAGCTATTCTTGCCTTAATTAAAAAAACAACAACCAATGTCTTCTTCAAGTTGAGTTCAGGTCCAGTAACTTCATGGGTATATTCAGATAATTGTTTGGTAAAAGTATGTCTATAGTTTTCCATTGTATTCTTCTGGGAGGCATAAAAAGTCTTGCATAAAGCTTGGAAAGTTTTGATTACTTCACTTTACATGGGGCTACCTTACACAGAAAATAAGATTTGTTTTAGATAGCTAAGAGAAAATAAGATTTGCTGAGACCTTGAGTAAATAAATGCAGATTAAATCCTGGTAAGATGAAGATAATATAGATGGATTTTTTTCTCATTGGAGAACCAAGGATTCAAACTATATTAAATGAGTCAGCATCTGTGTGCAAGATCAGATCCACAGTTTGAAAATACTTCTTCACTCAGCTGAGACATCCACTCAGCAAACTGGCATCCATCTGGAAACTTTTGAGATGCTGCTGTAAAGTACCTCCTTCTTAAAGTTGGCATTGTCTATTTTTCCCTATTAATTTTATGATTTCAAGTCAGTTTTGATTCTTGAAGACTCTCTGGACAAGTCAGGGTTTTTTAAAATCAGATTTTCAATAATGGCTTGCCACTGTTGTCTTTCTTTCTGAGACAGGCTGACTTCCCTAAAGTCACCCAACTGCCTTTGTATTGAGTCTGAGATTAGAACTCAGTGTCTTGGTTTGTAGCCTGGTATCTTCAAGTAATACATCAAATTGACTCTCTGCTATTATCTATCTATACTAAATGTCCAAAGACATTTACATGGTCATGTTGCCAGCATGACATCATGGAACGTTGCTACCTTACCACCAAAATGGTACCTATTTATCTACTTGCATTTGTAAGGTTTCAAATTGCTAGGCTGGCAAGAGCTGGCGCAAGGATGGGAGCTCACCACGTCGCATGGTGCTTGGGTCTCGAACATCGGCTGTTGGCTTTTCATCTGACAAATCCAGTGTCTGAGCCACCACATCTCCTAGTTCATACTGAAAGTTTTGTTAATTTATCCCGGGGAACTACAGCAAGCTCCCAGGGAGCTGGAGACTGGAGAGGAGTAGAAACCATCTTATCTGTACTAAATATTGGCCATATTATAATGTTCCCCAATCTTTACTCTGGAAAAGGGTAGTCACAAGGTTAAAAAGGCCTAGACATCAAGGTAGTTTACTGTGCATACAGAATCTCTTTCAGTAAAAGGAAGTTTTATGGACATACGTATAATGTACACAGAACCAAAAGGTCAAGGAATTCCTTTAGGGAGTAGTAAAAATACAATAAACTTCAATGATTGTAGCTGAGGATGTTAGTAAATTAATTCAAAATATAACATAATGTCCCCCCCCCATTAATCTAATTTCTCAAGTCATATTAAAACATTATTTGTAGGAAAACACATAGTCAAATGTCAATTCTAAAATAATTTATTTTTCTTTGCCTAGTTAACATTCACTTTTGGCTTCATTAAAATGTATTCATTATGTTATATTTTGAATTAATTTACTAACATCCTCAGCTACAATAATTGAAGTTTATTGTATTTTTACTACTCCTTAAAGGAATTCCTTGACCTTTTGGTTATGTGTACATTATATGTATGTCAATAAAACTTCCTTTTACTGAAAGAGATTCTGTATGCACGGTAAACTACCTTTCATTTGCCAAGATGCACTATTGACCGTTGCTAAAAGATCCCAAAGTGAGCATGGATATGCTATAGCAAATTGCTTTATCTAGCTGAACTAGATCATTAGGATATCCCAGGGCTAAAATATAGACTTGATTGATACTCAAAAAAAAGTTGAAAAACCTTTCTGAAAGAAAGCAATACTTGAAATTCCATATTGACGCACTTGATCTAAGTGAAAAGGCTGAGAAGGCTTTTACCTACATTTATGGAGCTTAGTTGGGCCCTTTCCCTGATTTTATCCCTCTGGAGATTGCTCATTCTAAGTTTTTAACATTCCAGATATCTCACTGTATCTCAAATGGTGGTTTGAAATTGGAGGCAGATACAGTGAAGACAGAGGCCACAGTACAGTTGTCCATACTTAGCTTCAAATTAAGGCTATTCCTGTTTCCAACAGCATTGGTGATTGTAATGCTAGTTTATGAATATCACATTTCATGAAAATGAGCCTTACTGAAGAAACTTTCATCAGAAAAGTTATCTTCTTCCCTCTTAAATTATCAGGATCATTTACTATGTGGTGATAGACAAGCTGAAGCTATTAAATATGTTCTTCCCTGTTTTCTATAGATATATAGTAGCATTTTTATCCACAAATTATGCTTAAGGTCTCCAGGCTTTCAGATAGAATGGTAGATAGACAGATATTTCATATTAGACACGTAAAAGCGAAGCGAAGCGAAGCGAAGCGAAGCGAAGCGAAGCGAAGCGAAGCAAAGCAAAGCAAAGCAAAGCAAAGCAAAGCAAAGCAAAGCAAAGCAAAGCAAAGCAAAACGAATACAAAACAAAACACAAAACGTATAAGTGAATTATGTACATCAATTTTAAGCTCTGTATTACTTTGGAATAATTATTCTTTTATAACTCACAGTACAGCTGAGTATCACCTACCATAGATAGGAGGGGAGGTTTTCTTATTTGAGTTTATATATTTTCTGGTTTTATAAATTCTTAAATAATGACTATTTCAGGTAATTGCTAGCCCAAATCAAGTACTTGGATTGTGTTCTTTATCAAAAATCCTAAGACTCTTATATGGTGACTAAACAGCCATCTTTGGCATCGTTCCATATACTATTGGCAAGCACAAAGAACATGCTGAGCGTTAATAGTTAATATCAAAAAATCTGCATCTAAAAATTCTTCAAAATTCTATTTCACGAAAGAAGCCCAATTCAGACCCATTGCATTAAAGGTGTTTTTTTTTTCAGCTATGATTAAAGCACAGCTTCTTTTTGGAGCCCACTAGGGCCCACACAAATCATTTAGGATGGAGAAGCTGGATATCCGCAACAGAAATATTGGCCTTGTCCTAATATTCTCTCATATTGTTTCAAGCTGTTGGTTTTTCCAGTTGGCTGGCTGATACCCTCACCTCTGACCGATAGCTTCAACTCTTCTTGGAGTCAGACATTCCCTGAGAAACTAAATTCTTTACAAGTATGAATGGCTGTTATTATGGCAATGGCCTGTGAGTATACACTGACTCCTTTCAAACAGTACATTTTGCATTTGGAGAAACAGATGGATCAGCCAGTCCTGTCAAAATACATCTTTTAGAGCAGTCTCTCTCATGCATTATAACCAGCCTGTTATCTCAATATAATAGGAGTCATAAATTTAGGAGGACTTTCTCTTTGGCTACATACTGTGTCTTCCGACTGCTGTCACTAATAGCAGATATGGGGCTGCTCCATTTGAGCAAAGAGTTCGACATAGGAGTAATCAGGATGTAGAGTCATATTGTAACGCATTGTCCCTAATGCTCTGTTTCGTGTCAGGAGCTGATATTCCTGTCATTGGTTGTTTAAACATCTTTATCTATTACTACCTAACCAATCTGACTATAGCCAAATACTGTTTCACTTTCTGTAGTATTAGTCATAACTTTGAAAGCTATGCCAAGAAAGTTGTGCCCATGTAATTACCAGGAGTCAAGCATGGATCAAGAGAGACTTATTAAAAAATTGATATAAAAAGATGTTGAGACTCTAGAAAGAGTGCAGAAAACAGAAGCAAAGATGATTAGGGGACTGGAGGCTAAAACATATGAAGAATGGTTGCAGGAATTGGGTAAGTCTAGTTTGATGAAACGAAGGACAAGGGGTGGCATGATAGCAGTGTTCCAATATCTAAGGGGCTACCACAGAGAAGAGGGGGTCGACCTATTCTCCAAAGCACCTGATGAACAAGAAGCAATGGATGGAAACTAGGTTGGTCCTCAAGGAGAAATTTCCTAACAGTTAGAAAAATTAATCAGAGGAATGGCTTGCCTCCAGAAGTTGTGGGTTCTCCATCACTTGAGGTTTTTAAGCAGATATTAGACAACCACTTGTCAGAAATGGTTTAAGGGGTTGAACCAGAAGACAGACAGATATAGGAGTTTAAATTCTGTATGGTCCTGGGTCATGCTGCTAGCATATCTGATAACAATCCCAAAGAAGAGTAGCAACTGTTTCATCCCAACTGTAATGTTGCAGGAGCAGCTCTGACCCCAAGCCTCCCTCCATGCAGAAGGAAGTAGGATCTGACATCCTTTAGTTCCTTATGCACAAAGTTTATACATGCTGCCAGAGAGTGCTTCCCACCCCTCAAGCCTTTCCCTTTATGTGAACAGACACATCAATGTAGATGAGACTGACTCTCCAATCATATTCTACTAAAGCTGGTATGCCAGGTGTAAGTATAAGGACCGTATGACAATTCATGCTATGTAACATGTCAGTCTAATTACTAAAAATATAAGGTACAACAGTTCTAAACCTGTCAGGTAGAATAGAATACCTACTGACAAATTATTGCTTGTTATCAAATCTTTTTAGTAGTAACATGTAGCCGTGTTTTAGTAACCACAATTCGGACTGGCAACTCAATTATTAGTCTTAGACTTAGAGTAACTTTATTGTCACTTACTTTGAATGTACACTGATCGGCATACATTAAAATGAAATTTTGTTGCATACAGCTCTCAAAGGGTCACCACCTCTAATATACATTACCTAAACATGACAAGATAAATAAATAAATACAAAATTATGCATGTACCCACATATATTATATGACACAGAGAAACAACAATTAAGCAAAGAGGTCTCTGAGTGAAAAGTTGTGTGATTTCAACTTTCATTTGTTTTACATTGTCAGAAGGATTTGACAGCAGACAAAGTTTCTAGAACTTAACTCATGAGGAAGCCAGGTAAAATGGTAAATCTTATAGCCCTTTTATAGTCACCCTTTGAAATATGTGCTAGGGCCGGTTGTCTGCTTAGAGCACTTGCCACAAGCTGTATAGGAGGAAAACTAAAGCCTTTAGTGTGGAACTGAGTAGGGTCTTGTCAGTGTCAGCCAGCAATGAGAACTGGCTGGAAGGTTATAATCAACAATAAAGATCATCGAGCTAAGCTTGTTAACTTGCAGACAGCACTTTTTAGGGACATGTTGCACTACAGTGTGGAGAGAGGTTAGTCAAGGAGAGATTGCTTGTTTAGACAGTCTCTCTGCTCTGCAAAAAGTGGAAATAAAAAACAGGTCATACCCAGGACAACGTGCACTTACTTTAGTGGCAAACATGTTGCTGAGATGCAGAGAAAGTTGTACCTGCAGGCATTGGTCACAGAGTTACTTTTTCATAACCATTGTAACTGCAAACAATCACTGACAGAGGCCTTCACTAAATGAGGACTATCTGTACTTTTCCATGTCCATGTTGAAAACTTTTGGCCTTTACTAAAACCAGAGGTGGTATTCAACCAGTTCTGTCCGGTTCGGGAGAACCGGTAGCGGCCATTTTGACCAGTTCGGAGAACCGGCAAATACCACCTCTGGTTGGCCCCGCCCTCCCATTCCCTGTGCTATATTCCATTTTTTTTAGCTCCGCTGATTCGCATGGCAGAGCAGATTGCCGTGCCTCAGCTGAGCTAAACAACAGCTCTGCTCACCAGCGCTGACACCGAGGATTGCCATGTTTGCGAGTCACGCGTGCTAGCCAAGCGCATGCGCGGAAGGTTTTGCGTGCGCTCACATTTTTGGTGCTGCTGGGCGAACAGGTAAGTAAATTATGTGAATTCCACCCCTGACAAAAACCCTCAACTATGTGGGTTATTTCTTGTGAATATGATGATTAGGTTCATTTGTTTGCTCTGGCCTAAGCTCTGCTTATAAAACACTACCCACACATTCTTCATGCAATGCCATTTCTGGATAATTTGACACAGCTCTGTGACCTTGCTTTGTGTTTTGTTCTTTAATTGAAAAGCTTCTATTTAGTTGGTTCCATTTTTTCCTCAGTGCTATCAATTATTGTGTCGTGTTTCTTGTTCATATAAGCCTGTTATTCACAGTTTATTGTTCTTACACATCTGGCATATATTCATTTTCAATAACCTTTGGGGTATTTCTGTTTTGATATGTTTGAAAGCTTTATTTTCCTTTTCAATTTGGGGACGCAATCCATAGCCAAATAGCTAAGGTCTCACAGGTTTCATGTCTAATATTTTTATGGTGAAGTTTCATACCCTGATCTTATTTTGCTTATACTCAGGGCCAATTTCATCTCTTTGATTCTCCCATTTCCTTTTCCAACCTTGTTAGTTAACCAATATCTTCTACCTATATTTGGAGTTTATCAACTTCTCACTAGGCTATATTCAACTTCTGTGTTTTATTTAAACTTTCTTGTTTGCGCTTATGATTGGTTGCAATTGCCCTGTGATCATGTGATCACCATTTGCAAGCTTTCATGCCGGCTTCACTAAAAAGTCAGTGGGAAAGCTGGCAGGGAATGTTGCAACTTGCCATCACCTGCTAAGGGGACAGACAGCCTTTTGTCTCTGGGGCCTAGCTGAAAAAGGTCTGTGCCAAAATCCAAACTGGATTTAATCCCAGAATGGAGAAATTTGTCCTCGAGCATCCTCCCTCTCACTGTCTTCCTCGTGCCTTCCTCCACTCAGTAGCACTTGATGTAGGAAGCCAGCCTGATGCTTGAGACTTTCACTTAATGATGACAACTTGGACTGCCTCAGTTGTCATCACTAAGAAAAGCACTTTATGATCACATCATTTTGCAATGGAAATTCCGTTCTCAATTGTGGTTGTAAGCCAAGGTCAAAATCAGGATTGACACAATTAGCACTCTTGCGATATGCCAGTCTCTCTTCTTTTGTCTGACCTACTGATGGTTAGCCGGGCAGGAAGTGAAATCTTCCAGTTTCTTGTTTGGATGAACATGTTCTGTTTATCAGGAAGGTGAATAAATTTATCATGGAATTTCTTTTATGACAGTCTGAAGGATTATACAAGAATCATATTTAGTGTTTTATAGATAAAAAAAAATACTTTTCCCACCTGTCTTTCTTCTAGCTATCTTCTGCCTTGAAGTATAAGGCTCCAAACATCTGTCTAACGTACCATCTAGCAGCTGTCTCCAGCCAGGTGATATGGTTTTGGACTTTCACAAAACACTTGGTTAGAAAATCTTGCTTTTTGGTTGTAAGTGCCTGCTAAGGGCTTGATAGCAAACTTCCATTAATTATTGAAGCTAATTTTGGAATATTCATGAATAGTTAACTACGTACCTTTGTACCAATTTCTTATAAAAATAGATAAGTGGCTTAGGAGCCTTATTTCATTTCTCTGAAGTCACCAGAGGAATCTCAATAGAATTCAAATAGGGGCCACAATGGAATCAGTACCAAACAGCCCAAAGACCAAATGGTCAAATTAAAACAAATCTGGCTTCTCCCTTGACTTTGCTTGTCAGAAGCTGGCTGGGAAGGTCACAAATGGTGATCACATGACCCCAGAACAGAACATGCCAATTGCCAAGTGCCCAAATTTTGATCACATGAATGTGAGGATGCTGCAACAGTCATAGGGGTGAAAACTGGTCATAAGTCAATTTTTTTCAGTGCTGTTGTAACTTTGAATGATTACTAAATGGATGGTTGTAAGTCAAGGACTATATCCATAAAGTAAATTTTTCATGATAAAAGGATCAACTGTGTCTTCAGCCATCTATGTATGAAGTATGTATATTTATACAAAGGAGATGGAGAAAAGGAAGGAAGAAGGACAGAACTGAAGCTGATCCAAACAAATAAGGGACCAAATACCAAGCTTTAGTGGGATCATACAATAACTTTCAAACTGAGCTCAAAGAGTTGAATTCCTAAGTTTTTTTATACCAATCAATAATTTCAGTTAAAATAAATACCCAATGATAAAATTGAAAATATGGAATATAATTTGCTTAATATATTATGGCAGAACAGAAGCAGGAACATCTCTTAAAATAAACTCTAAATAAATTTACCTCCATCACATTTGGTTTTATCCAAAATACTCAAATGAATGTTTCCTCTTCCATCTATCATATTTTACCTGTGTCAAAACTGGGAGGGTGGGGGAGGTGGAATCATATTTTCCAATTGAGAAAATGTCTTAGGAAACCTAATAATAAGAGTTTAAATAGGAGTCTGGACACAAACAAAAACATCAATCCCTATATGTAAAAATTACTCTGAAGTCCAATGGCATGAACTCCTATTTTCCCTCTTTATAAAAAACCGAGGCAAGGTACTAATTCATGTATTAAAATGATGTTAGAGTGGAAGTCTCTGACATAACTATAAAACATAGCAGAATTTATAGTCTGTCTCCCCTAGTGGATCCTGTCTAATGTTTTCAGAATGATTAACAGTACAGGAAGATGTTTTAAAGTCAAAATAAAAATAAAAGGAGAAAGAGATTGTCTTTCAGATGTATCATGACACAACTTTTACCAGGTAATGACCACAGACAATAAAAGTAGCTGGATTCTGTTTGTTTTGGGTTAAAGCCATTGCCTCAGTTCAACATGTAGTATTATCTGACTATTGATATAGTACAAATATAGGACAACAGCTGGAAGTACAGACAAGCCAAGGTAGATGTCCACATTTATAGATAGACAGAGATGGAAATAGAGATGGAGATGGACATAGAGATAAAGATGAGATAGAGATAGATAGATATAGAGATATTTAACAAAGAAGTAGGTCTGTAATTGCAACAAATACTAATATTATTACTAACAAATAATACTTGCCTCTTTAAACCAAAAAAGGAAGAGTTCTGATTAATGTACATTTTCAGTAAAAGAGGAGATAATACTAATTGACTCAAAAATCTCAACCTGCCCTAAAGAGTTTCTCAAGCAAATCCTATTTCTTGTTTAGGATAGTCCCAGGTAAATGAAATAATCAAAAGCCTTATGTATCAAATACTGTTCAAACTAGCAAGCAAGTTCCTAACCTTGGTTAAAGAGTTAATAATAATCTTCCAGGAAATTATTAGGTCCACAAATCTTTCCCACTTTCACATTTTAAAGGGGTGGGAAGGGGAGAGAGAGAGAGAGGTGTTAGTAACCTAGAGTTGTGACAGTTCTGATACTCTCCAAAGGTGGTATTCAGCGCTCTCATAGAACAGGTAGGAAAAGATTTGGAATCCCACCACTGATACTCTCATATTCTATAAACAAATATTTTTGCTTATCTTCTATTTGTGAGATATTTAAAGTAAACAATTTGTGACCTCTAATCAATGCTTTTCTTGTGTTCCTTGGTCAGTTCCTATTAATCCTGTTCCAAGTGCTTAATTGCTGAAAATCTATGCCAAGTAATACCAAATAAGATCATGTTTCTTACTCAAAAAAATTATCAGGATTTTTCTTTTCTTTTTCTTTCCTTTTGTGTTTCAGAGCAATCTGGGTATCCTATCTACTTTTAGAGTTGGTAGGCTTCACCTGTGGAATCACTGAGGAACAAGAGCATTGTTGGAGGAAAAAAGAACTTGCAAACAGAAGGTATTAATTATTGAAAACATCAATTTAAAAGAGATTTTGTGGAATTTGTTTAAGAATCTCTTAGTAGTATAAATTGATAACTACAATGGCCTTTGTGATTTCTGTTTTCCTTGCTAATATAGTAATACATTGTAATTTATTGTAATAAATTATATCTTGTAATAAATTATATCTTAAATGAAACATCAATATAAAAACATACAATCTGAATCAGAGGTGGTATTCAGCTGGTTCTGACTGGTTCGGGCGAACTGGTAGTGGTAATTTTGAGTAATTCGGAGAACCGGCAAATACCACCTCTGGCTGCCCCCTCCCTCCCGCCCCCAGCGTTCCCTGTCCTATATTCCCTTGTTTTTTAGTTCAGCTGATTCGCACGGCAGAGCGGATTGCCGCGCCTCAGCTGAGCTAAATAACAGCTCACCTCACCAGCGCTGACAGCAAGGGCGGTCTTAGAGAGCTGCGCGTGCACGCCATGTGCATCCTGGAATGCCTTGCGCTTGCGTGGATAAGGTGCATGCAAGCGAAGCGTGCCCGCGCACGCGCACACTCACACTCACATTTTCGGTGGTCCTGGGTGAACCGGTAGGTAAATTATCTGAAACCCACGTCTGATTGAATATACCATAAATAATGATATGTAGTCAAACCTATCAGAAAACTTTAACTGTATATGATTTTGACTAGAATAGAGTGTCCAATATGGTACAATACTAGTTTATAGGACAGTCAATAAATCAGAATAACAGAATAACAGAGTTGAAAGGGACCTTGGAGGTCTTCTAGTCCAACCCCCTGCTCAAGCAGGAAACCCTATACCATTTCAGACAATGGTTGTCCAATCTCTTCTTAAAAACCTCTTGTTGGAGCACTCAGAACTTGGGTGCTCCAAGGCAAGCTGTTCCACTGATTAATTGTTCTAACTGTCAGGAAATTTATCCTGGTTTTCTCCTTGATTAGTTTCCTTCCATTGCTTCTTGTCCTGCCTTCTGGTGCTTTGAAGAATAACTTGATCCTCTTCTTCTTTGTGGCAGCCCCTTAGATCAGGGGTGTCAAACTCGTGATGACACGTTGTCATCACATGACGTATCACAACTTTTTTCCCCTTCACTAAACCGGGGTGGGCGTGGCCAGCGCATGACGCATCCAGCCTGTGGGCCACGAATTTGACACCCCTGCCTTAGATATTGGAACACTGCTATCATGTCAGCCCTAATCCATCTTTTCATTAAACTAGACATACGTAATTCCTGCAAGCATACTTCATGTGTTTTAGCCTCCAGTCCCCTAATAATCTTTGTTGTTCTTGTCTGCACACTTTCTAGAGTCTCAACATCTTTTTTATATCATGGTGACCAAAATTGGATGAAGTATTATTCCAAGTGTGGTCTTACCAAGGCATTATAAAGTGGTATTCACAGTTCATGTGATCTTGTTTCTATCCCTCCGTTAATGCAGCTTAGGACCATGTTGGCTTTTTTGGCAGCGAGTCATATTTAAGTGCTTGTCCACTAGGACACCAAGATCCCTCTTGCAGTTACTACTATTGAGCCAGGTACCACCTATTCTATACCTGTGCATTTGTTTTTTCTTGCCTAATCTAGGCTGGGGACAGCCACTCAGATTTATTAAATAAGAAAAAGGATTATTAGAGGGACAAACAAAAAAAGTAGAATCATATTCATGGTCCAACTGTAGATTAGGATGGGCTCATATTATTATTTTCTTTCTTCCCCCTTTCAAGAAAATCAGCAAGATCTTACATAACAAGACATGAATATGTTATCTAGTTGATAAATCTACTAATCAATATTGAGTTAAATATTGTCTACTACTGCCGTTCTACATACAGACTCCTTAAAATAGTGAAAGCTAAGTTTAGAGCCAAGCATAAATGCATTTTTACCCCTGAGTAGACTTGCCGCTAGCTTAATTTATGGATTTAATTAAACGGTCTGACTAAACGTGATAGATTAATCAGTACAAACCTGGCAAAGTTCAATATGTATCATCCAAATGATATTCTAAAGGCTATACATCTCAGGATTTAAAAGGTATAGAGGCTAGAAATAAATTTGTGGACTCTGCTAAAGTTGAGTATCAATATTTGATAATTACATCAGGCAATATTGTAATTGAATATATTCAGGCAAGAACATAGAGAGGGTGAGAGCTTACTGATAACCCCAACTGAAAGCAGATACAGAGAAAGTAGAACCACGTGCAAAATAGCAATAGCACTTAGACTTGTGCTAAGTGCTAAGCACCTTACAGTGCTTCACAGCCCTCTCTAAGCGGTTTACAGAGTCAGCATATTGCCCCCAACAATCTGGGACCTCATGTTACCAACCTCAGAAGGATGGAAAGTGGAGTCAACCTTGAGCCTGGTGAGATTTGAACTGCCAAATTGCAGTCAGCTGGCAGTCAGCAGAAGTAGCCTGCAGTACTGCACTCTAACCACTGTGCCACCTTGGCTCATAACATAAAAGGGCTTTATATTTTACAACATAGGCAATGCTTTCAATGTGTATACTACATACTTGGTTATTCTGAAGGAGATTAAAGGAGGTTAAAGGGACTTCCTTCATTAGGCACATTTTATAATAATGAAACTGATTCATCTGTGTCCTATTAAAAACAACAATAAAACAAACAACAGAGTGAAGTTCTCAATGTGTATGCTACATATTTTGCTATTTTGCTCCTCCTTTAATAGGCACATTTGGACGAAAACAAATATCTCATTTTTGAAAATCTCAAAAAAACTAAACAGGGACTAAAAAAAATCCTAGAGCAGCTTAAAAAAAAAAACCAGAACAAGGCGATGGCAAACTATTTTGTCAGTGTTGAACTTGACTCAAGAGAATCTTTATCCTTTCAAATTTCTATGAAGGTCATGTTTACAGAATTCAGAAAAAAAAAACCTGAATTAATTTGATGCATTAGAAATGCTACATTCTGAAACCCACACAAACACTCTGCAAACCACTTTCCATAACGCAAAGCATAGTGCAATACAATTATATGTGAAATTAAATCAATTCTTAACATCAAACTCAGCCATGCCTTTACAAATGAAAGGGGGGGGGAGCCATGACGTAGGATTTATGCATTAACTTCTCTGCAAGTAAACACATTTTCCATTTTAATGGGGACATCTTGATAAATTTGCTAATTATAACACAAACAATTTGAGTACTGATGAAGAGTGTATAGGATATTTCATTTTTTATGACTCAACTTAAAAATTATTCAGAGCACAAACAAGATGAAAAGGAATGCAATTAATGAATTGAAATGGAACAAAATGATTCTAGTCCAATTGTCTTTTACAGAGTATGATCTGTCTACAGCTATTTGATGATGTTTCTACTTAAAATGAGGGCCAATAACTGAAGACGAATCCCAACAAAACAAATTCCTGTGGCTAATTCAAGTATATCCTGATTTTGATGGAACTGCACCTAAAAGAACAGATAAAGTGTTTTGCAAGTATATCTTGATCCAGCATTAGAATGAATCCCAACTACCTTTGATAATTAGGATTTTTTTTATAGTTTATCCATTTACTTTCTACCTGGGATAGTCCGATTACCATTATCTGATTTCTGATTTCCATGGGAGACAGCAGTACGTTCCTTTCTGACTTGATGCTTTTACAGTCATTAATGTTACCAATTTCCAGGGCTGCAAAAAACCTTTCAGAGCAGGAACAGGTCAGTCTTTTAGAAAATGACAGTGGGGGTGCCGATGGCTTCAGCAGCATTAAATCAAAAGGAATTGGCAAATAGAAACATTATTCTGGGAGAAAGGGCACCAAAGATGACTTTAATACACCCTTCCCAGCAATCTGATCTATACTGAATTTGTTAGGAAGAGATATTCTGCAGCAATCTAAATGCAGCTCAAAATTCCTGGAGGGGTAGGGAAGAGTCTTTGTAAGCATAAATCCAGATACATGTGATATATATATCACTACACAGGTGGTGATCCCAACTCAATAACCAGCATTCCATACAGTTTCAGGACAGGAATGTTGCCCATCACTGGGTTATGTGATGCAGATGTTTCAGCAGATGCTAAATATAGTCCTCGACGGACACAAAATTTCCATTGCTAAACAAGGCAGTTGTTAAGTGAGTTTTGCCCCATTTTACAACCTTTCTCGACACAGCTGTTGAGTAAATCACTGCAGTTGTTCAGTTAGTAACACGGTTGTTAAGTCAAACTGGCTTCCCCATGGACTTTGCTTGTCTGAAGGTCCCAAAAGGTGATCACATGACTCTGAAACACTGCATCTGTCATAAATACATGCCAGTTCTCAATTTTGGTCACGTGACCAACAGGGATGCTGCAACAGTCATAAGTGTGAAAAGTCACTTTTTTCCAGTGCTGTTGTAATTTTGAACAGTCACTAAATGAATGGTTGTAAGTTGAGGACTACCTATACAATGGCTAAAAAAAGTAACCAGTATATTCTACCACAATCACTTTACCAAGACTAAAGAAGCTGCTTATTCGTTTCAAAAGCCAGTCCAAGATTCCAATACTTAACTTTGAGGTACAAAACATTACAGGAACATTTCTCCCTACAGAAATTTGCCTGGGATGCGGGTTTTTTTTTTTTAATGGCTGTTTTCTAAGTACATTAGTACATTATTTGTCATCAAAGCTACTTTGACCAAATTGTGACATCATGACCTCCACGTTACACCACCTAATGTCAAGATTTGGTAGGACACTCCCCCGTACTTTGATGGTGGCACCCTTGTATTTTGAAACTTTAACTGGGAGCTAGTTATCTCCCAACGATCTCCAATTTCCATTCCCACCGTTAATTTCTTAAAACAACTCAAGGAAAATTATTTTTACTTTCTACATGAAAGTATTGTTTAGGGTCAACTTTAAAAAAAAGTTTATTCAGGTATTATAACTGTTTCTTTTGCTTCATCTACTGCATTCCTTTCCTCTCTGTTTTCCTGATTACGTAATGTTTTTTCCTATATCGGACATTCCTATATTACCTATGTAAAGCCATAAGGATGAAAAGAAGTTTTAAACTGTTTTAATAAATGAAACCAGTCTAGAAAATCTTAAACACTCGCCATAGCTACCAACAGAACTTTCTTGTTCTAAAGTTGTCTTTGAAAATTCTCTTTCTAGAAACAACACTGCCTGTGGCTCATAAAATACAGGTCAAGGAGAGAATAAATATGCCTCAAATGCAGAAAACACAAGGTTTAACTATTTTGGGCAACAGACTTCATAACACTTTGGGATGCAAGGTTGGAGTAATCCTTTTTTTTTTTAATTCATAAAGCTCTGGATATTTTTATGAACTCAGTTAAGACTTACTGGACAAGGAATTGCCTTCGAACCCCAACTCCAGTTCTGAATGATACTGGAAGTTGTTGTTGTTGTTGTTTTCCAGTTTGCTTTACCTCTGCAGAAGTTTTACCTTTGCAGACAGGAATTAAATTAAAGCGCTTACACGAAATAAAATATGTTGGGGAGAAACTGTTTCAATTTATAACACTTAAAGATGTGTACAGGCTATTTGATTGTGTTCACTTGACCCCTGTCCAGCTTTTCTATTGTAGCTAGGAGGATATTAAACATGCCTTAAAAGTAAAATCTGCTCACGTTGAACTTAACAACCATTGTTATATTGATAATAATACAGAGGTTCTTTAGAAAAAAAATATTGTTTGCAGTTACAAAGATGACAGACCAAGGCTACAAGAATAAAAGAATACAAGCTAAAAAAAAGTATAAAAGAATGAACAAAGGGATAGAAAGTACAGAAAAGAAAATATAAAGAAAAATAGAAAAGAAGAAGAAATAAGAATATATTATAGAAAAAGAAATGAAATATATAAAGTAATGACTTTCTCTTTCACCACAAGTACAAACGACTTCAATAACTTACTACCTTCACTAAGAATACAACAAAATAGGTCTTCTCTCCATATCTCTTACCTGTAAACAAATTCTAATATTCTTGTCATTCAGTCCTGGTTATTAGCAAAAGTCCAATAAAAATTATCAGAAAAACAAAATGTATTTATTTTATTTATTTAGTGTGTGGAATATCATGGACTAAAAATTATAATAACATCTCATCTAGATTTGTAGAACCCAATAAAATATAAATGTTAAAAAGATTATTTTATTTTCTGATAATGTCTAAGCCATCTAACCATTGAAGCACAGCATCATTTATATTAAAAAAAAACAACAACAACCAGATACTGGACTGGTATATACCCTCAGCTTACAGCCAGTCACAATGTGATCTAGAATTTGACATGAAACCCATAATCACACTGAGGGGAGGATACTATGCCACATTTATACAGAGAGTCTCGGCAGACGCCATGTGAGGGGCGAATCCTATTCAGGATTGTCCATTGCTGATGTGGTAGTTCAAAGCCTGGCATGTTTTTTGTGCGGTCATTTATATGTCTTCCTATGACTGGGCATTCAGCGACCCAAAGCCAAATGAGTCACTGAACGCCTAGGCATCGGAAGAAATATAAATGACCCCACAAAATATATATTTTAACCTCTGTCAAATAAACCAACTTTATATTCCTTTCCTTTGATTTAACAATCTGGATCTTCAATCACTTTAAATAATGGCCCAGCATTTCTTTTCATTTTCTCTTCATCACTTCTCAGAAAATCCCTCAAAAATTTACAAGTCTCTTTTATAAATCCAAAGTAAGAAAAACACCCAAGACATTCTTCTGGTTTGTTATTTGCATATCCCTTTTAATTATTAAAACAGGAGGTTTCATTTGTATATTTAATGTAACATTTTTACCATATCATTCTTATAAAATTGTCATTTTTAAATCCACATTCAAGTCAGCCTCAGTCTCAGTCTTGTCCAGTAAAACTTCTAGAAACCTCTTTTAAATCCAATTTATCTATGATAGCAGATAATCTTAAAATTAACCTCTTAGTCCATTGTCCCCAAATATCCTTGAATTAATCCTATGTTAAAATATTTTGCTCCATTCTATATTTGTAATTGAATTTAAGTATCCTTCTCCTTTAATTATAATTTAGTTTATTCTGGTTCCCTCTAGTATCCATCCAACCTTCAAAATCCCATTTTATCCTAAGGTTTCTAATAGTTAAAAAGTAATCAGAAAGCAATTCCAAAAGTGATTAAGAAATGAGGCTCAGCTGAGTTTTTTGTCCATATAAACTATGTTAACAGATGTGAATTTGGTAGTTCTCCCTCGACTCCCAGTGATTCCAGTCACAAGCCAACACAAAAGACTTCAGAGTACTTGCAAAGAGCAATTGTCTGGACTGCATGGACAAAATTTCACAATCTTTTCTTTTGTTTGGAAAGATTGAATGTGGCCAAAATTTTGGTTCTGGTCACCAATTTTTGCCTCATTGCAGAAGTTCAACTCTCCGAGTCCTCACCGGAAGTCACAATAATATAAAAGTTACTATTGCCTTTAAAAATAATTATTTCCCAGTCCTGTTTACTGGCATGGCAATCTAGCCAAATATTAATTAGGTCTGACCTTGGATACCAAGGTCAATTAACATAATAAATGTTCTATAAGGATGAGAAGGATATATTCTTTTAAAAAGGTAAAGGTTTCCCCTGTTTCCACTGACTCTAGGGGGCAGTGCTCATATCCATTTCTTAGCCAAGGGAGCCAGTGTTGTTCAAAGACATTTCAAATGATCATGTGGCCAGCATGACTATACGTCGAGGCACATGGAACACTATTACCTTCCCACACGTGGTACATATTTATCTTTCATTTGCATGCTTTTGAACTGCTACGTTGGCAGGAGCTGGAGCAAGTAATGGGAACTCAACCCTTTGTGCAGCACTCAGGTCTCGAACTCTGTCAGCCTTCCAGCTGACAAGCTCAGTGTCTTTTAACCACTGAGCAACCGTGCCCCTACATTCCTTAAAGAAGCCCATTAAAAGAAACTCTGCTTTGGAGCCCTCAAGTATTCCTAATCATAGACTGGTAGCTAAACTTCCATGACTAGGTAAGAGGATTGAGAGTGGAATGGTGAATAGCAATAGCAATAGCACTTAGACTTATATACCGCTTCATAGTGCTTTCCAGCCCTCTCTAAGCGGTTTACAGAATCAGCATATTGCCCCCAACAATCTGGGTCCTCATTTTTCCCACCTCAGAAGGATGGAAGGCTGAGTCAACCTTGAGCCGGTGAGATTTGAACCGCCGAACTGCAGCTAGCAGTCAGCTGAAGTAGCCTGCAGTACTGTACTCTAACCACTGCGCCACCTCGGCTCTTTAAAGTGCATACAGTCCTGAAAAGAAGTAATTTCAACTTAATTTCTGGGCAAGCTATGGGTCTATTTTGGCTTGATAATCGAGTACACCTGGGGATCAGCAGGTATTGCTCTGTTAGTTCTTTTCAATCTTTCAGCAACTTTTAGTATCATCTACCATGGTAAACTTTTGTTAATTTGGGAACAAGAAACAGTGCTTTGTAGTGGTTCCATTTTTTAATTTCATGAAGTCATTAACATCTAAAAGTTATAAGCACTTCTACATATTGTTTATAGTTTTAATTGTTCAGTCAGGTTTTTTGGGTTTTTTTTTAGAATATGCAACGGATATGGTAAAATATTCATTAGCCAGGAAGACCACTAGATGGCACTGCTATACTAGAAATCTGTGTAGCGTGTTGAGGAGGAAGATGGAACACTTTTTTTTAACTTCCTGTGGTCATAACTTTCAGCACACCTATATATATTGTTGTTTGAATCCTGATTTTTCATTAAGTTCCTTATGCTTCTCTAAATTACCTTTAAAGACTACTGACTGAATGCTTTTGCAATCAATACACTGAAACAATTTCAGAATTAATTCTAGGTTCATGTTTTGATTGTAAGCTACCATGAAACTGTAGTAGTCTGTATTATAATCAATAAAGTATTATCTCGTTTAAAGATTTCCTATCAGCAAAATATAAATATAAACATAAATATATTCTGTTATGCTAAAGTTTGCCTTACTTGCACCTACGTGGAACAGTTACCAGATTCTTTTGCTAAAATAAAACACATTTAAATAAATACTATCTAGCTTTTGCATGCTGAATACATCTCAATCAAGAAATCAATTTCAAGGTACACTCTATTAATATATTTTGTGTTCAGCCCATTAAGCAATGTCACTGAAACATTCTAAAGCAACTGTTTGTTTTTAAAAACTCTGCTGGAAAACTGGAAAGAATTCTAATATGATTTGTGTTTGAAAATAGTATTTCTAAGGCCAAGAGAGACTATCCTTCATCTTAATTTTGTTTGTCCAATTGTGCAGGAAGCTCTGCTCTTTAAGCAAGTGCATTTTTCCTTAAACCTTTGTTCCTGCTAACTTCAGATGCTTTCTTTGCATTGCCAGTCATTAATAATAACACACCATGCTGAGATAAGTACTACAAACACTAAATGTAGAAATAGATTGTTTTTACTCAAACTTCTCTCTGTTTTAAGTCAGGCAATCACAATGTGAATAATATGGGGAAAGAGACACACTCAGCAAATACTGTTTGCTACTGAAAATCTAAAACATTTACTTTATTAAAATTCTGTCTCTCCCATTCTCTCTCTCTCATGCATATACATTCCCAGATTCAAAAATAAAAAAAAGTATCACTTGAAATTAAAGGAACTTGAGAAAGAAGTCTTGAGAAAGAAGTCTTCCTTTGGTGACCACAATTGACACCACCAATTTAGTGGAGTCACTAAGTGGGAAATCACATGACCACAACTGTGTTTTTCTTTTTCCCCACTACCTCACCCTTTAGAATGATCACAACAGCCCTGGGATAATTAGCAAGAAGGGAATTAATGTCTATATTTACATTCAATGGAGAGGAAGAGATTTACAAGAAAGTAAGTAGGCACAGCAACTTGCTTACTCTCTTATAATCCCTTCATCTCCAATCTCTCTGCTCTAGAAGGGGGAGTAGAGTAGAGTAGAGTAGAGTAGAGTAGAGTAGAGTAGAGTAGAGTAGAGTAGAGTAGAGTAGCATTATATCTCCATGAAAAATCAGGACATCTTAAATTCTCTTATGGAAATCACTGCAAATAAAAAGTAAGCAATTCTATCCCAATCAGATAGTAGGAAAGGACAGATTTTATTTTTGTTACATGGACATACCTTGATGTGTAGTATGAAAACAAAATTTTAAGATTGGTTCTCTGGTTCGTTCTGACCACTAGGATAAAAACATCTGTTGGTAAATAGAGTTCTCTACCTCGTATTTCATATTGCAAAAAGGTTGACATTACCAAAGAAATGGCTCTATAGTGTGCTGTACAAACAAGACTTTGCAGATACAAAGAGTTTGCAAGTTGGAACCTACCACTGTTTCACATGTCATGCAGTATCAAAAATGGTTTGCCAAATTTTGATTTAGTTCTTTCTAAACCAAAGGAGAATGAAAAAAGCCAAAGTAAACATGTCAGCTACGATTTTTACTTGCCACCTTAATGAGACATTATTATTGAGAATATTGAGTATTGAGAATTAATAACTTTTAATTATTAATTAGAATTAATAGGAGGAGTAAGGAGTATTACGTACATTTGCTACCCTTATTTATAAAAATAATAAAAGTGGGATATAAATAAATAATAGGGACTAGAAAGACCTTCAAAGAATACAGGCTTAACACTGGAAGAGAATTGGCAAATGCAGATCTCATTTCCAAAGTGAACATCCCCATTTCCATATGGATTGAGGCATTTGAAACACAGCATGGGGCCAGGAAGAGAGCTTGTAAAAGTCTAGTGGAGGAAATAATCATTCTCATTCTCATCCATAATAATATGATCACAATCAATTGTTATATAGATAACATTATTGTTTAAATTTATCTTCCAAACCTTTGTCTTTTAATGTCATTGAAGCAAACAACTTTGCTCTTCTCCTTTCTGTTTCTTTATCAGATATCACAAGTTCCTTGGTGATTGCAAAAATGTTTCCCTTGTCTCACACATTCCATCAGAGGATAGCAACCAGCAGAATTCGGATCTCTAATAATTTTTGCTCTGATATTTTTTTTTAAATGTTTAAAAATATGTGCTGAATTACCTAAAACAAATAGGGGATGGTTTTGATAGGTGCACTCACAGCTTCAGGTTTCTTTTCAAGTTCTTTCAAATGGTTGGGAAATATTTTTTTCTTCCTTTGTACACTCCTAATAAATTGACAGTAATTTATGAGAACAGAAAACATAAAAGGCACTTATGGTAATGGCAGCAATACACCTTAATATTTAAAGTTAAAAACTGAAGAGTACAGTTAGGTGTTCTAATTTCACCCTTTCTGAAATTTCTCTTTCTCCCTCTCTCTGCATCACTATAAAATCTGAATTCCGTAATATCATGTTAGAATGATTGATTTTTTCCCCCTTGGAAATATCTTTTTTTTTTTTTTGCTTTTAATAGTCAAAAGGTTTTTTTTGAAATAGGACAGTTCAAAAAGTTATCAACCTGACAGTTCTCTGAGATATCCTGGTAGGAGCAACACATCAATACTTTATTGCCAAAATGTCCTTCAACAGAATGAGGCAATCCATGAGATGTAATAAATCTTGGATAGAGAGAACAATGACTAGTTGCAAATGTATGAGTGGAGGTTCACCATGAGCATTTTTTTCATTTCTGGAGACTGGTAACTGCACACTTCATTCTTCCAATCTTCTGCTTTTTTTCATTGTGAAGAATGTCATAAGTCAGACCCTATGAATCAGTATACAAAGACAAGGTTTGAAAATCTTCCTACATGTACAGACATTGGTACTTAAAAGTTTCTGAGCTCTTTTGAATTTGCAATATTTCTGCATAGATATGACCCAAAGTAGTGTGGATGAGGCTTTGCTTGTTTGTGCAACCCGATTGCTGCCATGCCATGACCCATACAACCCACAGACCTGGGGTTGGGGACCCCGGACCTAAAACATGATCTGTTCTCTACTCAAGTCATAAAATTAGACAGAGTCATAAAATTAGCCCAACTAAACAATGAGTCAAAAACATTGTACCTGTTCATTTATTTGTCTATGAAAATAATCCCAAACTACTTTCATTCAGGACAGCTAATCAGAAATACCAATCTGAATATATCTTCTACTCCAGAACATACGCTGGAATTTACTCTTCACAGAAAACATCCAAAGTTCACAACAATATATGTGAACACAACATGATGAGAAAAATCTTTGCGTGTGCTTGCTCACACTTTATTAGTACAGTATCAATACAGATGGATGTGTATATTTAAAAAAAATAAAAAGTTAAAATGTGTGCTTCATTTCTTTTATATGCATTAAGCTTGCAGGGTTATATTTTGCAAAGTGCCATCTCAATTTTTTAAAATATACTGTACATTAAATATTTTGATATATCTTTAATATATATATTAATTGTTGCAGTCTCTCTATCCTCTTTTCCTACCTCCAAAATCTCTTTCCCTTATCCTTCCCCAGATTATGTTCTAAGATACTCACACTAGCTATAATAAAACTGTGAGGTTAAATGTTATAAATTTGCCATGGATGTCTTTGGTTCTTAAGAATCATTTTTAAACAGCCTTCCCACAAAATGCCAATGTTGTCAAAACACAACATAATAAACACTTGAAACGGATATGGCAATACTAAGAACAAGATTAATTACAGTTATTAGGAAAGTGTGTGTGTGTATGTGTGTACATGTATGCGTTCCCTTAAATTATTATTAATTAAACAATTTAAGTTTTCTTGTCCAGAAAACTCT
The DNA here is from genome assembly GCA_003457575.1 of Thermophis baileyi. Classification (NCBI taxonomy): domain Eukaryota; kingdom Metazoa; phylum Chordata; class Lepidosauria; order Squamata; family Dipsadidae; genus Thermophis; species Thermophis baileyi. The sequence continues at coordinate 3,193,150 of QLTV01003780.1, forward strand.
CTCTCAGCCCATCCCACCTCACAGGGTTCTTGTGGGGAAAATAGGAGGAGGAAGTTGTGTTGGATATGTTCGTCACCTTGAATTATTTGTAAAAATAATCAAGGTGGGATACAAATAAATGAAATAAAATAATAAAAACTAATTGTACTTTACTTTTTCTTTTAAGATGCTGCCACCTGCTGACCCAAAAGAAAACAAAAATGTGCAGTAAAGCACCATTAGAGGGCAATATAAGGAAATGATACATTCATATTGTTTGATGAGGAGTTTGAAAGGAAAACTATACCATGGAATTATTACATTGGTTTAGAGACTTTATTCAGCCACGAATTGACTATATACATAGTTTGGCCTGAGATAATTACATTTTATATTGGTTTCTTTCATCATTCATGTATCTTTTCTTCATAAAAAAATAAGGAGAGGTAACAGGGATATCTTATCTCTACAAGGAATCTTTTAATTTCCTGGCTATGGTTCCATAGTATACATTAATTTGCCTTTTTTTATGCTGAATATTTTTTCTGCATTATATTTCTTATTAAATTCAAAGATAAATATTCACTTTGTCAACTTCAGAATTATCTGTACATTTTATAATTTAATGAAGATATGATTTCTGTTGTACATTAGCTTCATGAAATTCCAAATTTGAAGATACCAAAATGAATAGGAAATGGAAGACTGATTCTAAACCATTAGCATGCTTATAGTTTGGTAATGTGTGCAGTCAATTCCATGAATATATAAATGAGCATTGTCTCCATACTTGTTAAACAGCCAACTGTAGTTATATTATGTTGCCTATTTTAATTTAGACACTCCGCACTGCATTATTTCATGTTGCATTATTTGAAAAATGTTTTGTATCGCTTTGTAACATCTTCAGTTAACAAAGACATTTTCTTGACTGGTAAATTAGGAAAAAATGCCTACAGTAATATTGCTACACTTTATGGTCCAGACCAATCACTGCGTTTAGTTTGGAAAATTGAGAGTTCTAGCATGCTAGAAAATAACACTCTATCAGTTAATGTTTTTTTCCACTGAAATGTGGTAATGTATTCAACTTTAAAAAAAACAGGGCAGGAAGAGTATTGACCCATTTGAACTTTAGTATGGGAGATAACTCCGGAGAATATTAAGGGCAGAAAAGAAAACAAACAGATGGATAATCAAGCAAATCAACCCAGTGTTCTCACTCAAGGCAGAAATGATCAGGTTCAAATTATCCTACTTTGGCCACATAGTCAAAGATCCAGATCTTTCTCCTCTCTGGAGAAAGTTCTGATGCTGGGAAAAGGAGAACAGGAAGACTAGGGGGGATGGGCTCAGTTGGTGAATGCACTACAATATCAGGCCTGTCAAACTGGTGGCCCGCGGGCCAGATGCATCACATGCAGGCCAGACCCACCCCGGCTCCACAAAGGCAAAAAATGTCATGATACGTCACAATATGTCACATGACGCGATTGAGTTTGACACCTGTGAACTACAGAATCTAAAAAAATATGTGCTTTGATAATTAGGGAGCGAAAGAAATTTTATCTCAAAGAATTGTTATCTTTCATTTTACCTCACAGAAATATCAAGTGGAGTCCTTTTCCACTGAATTCAGAGAGATGGATATAAGGATTAATTATCAGATATGATAGCTTTGCTAAATGATTTCTAGAGGGGAAAAGCACTTATGCAGCTTAAGTGCTCATCCTATATTGCTGGGTTTCTTATGGTTTTTTTCCCCTTTTTTTGTTATGGATCTGTTTCCATTAGCAAAGTTCCTTTAATGGAACATGATCGACCTCAGCATGTGAATATGTGACTATGGAGGATGATTATAGCAATCAAGGAAAATTTGGGAAAGTGTTTAAGGAATGTATGGTTCCATTAATTCTTAAAGCAGCTACTTATTGACCCCTTTATTGAAAGACCACACATAAAATATTAATCATTCCCAAAGCTGCCATTCGTGTACCAGAGTCTTGAATATATCTCATGAGTTCTTGGTTGAAATTAATTTACAATCATTTCAATATAATATATGCAATATATTCCCTTTTAAAAAAACAACACCACAGTATAATGACAAATATTTCTAAAAGTTCATATACATTAGAAATCTATGTTCTCATTCACAAATGACTTTGGAAAATATGAAATGGATTGATCCTCTCCAAAATAGAAGCTGACCATCTCTATTTTTGTGACTATTGAAGTTTTTTCTTAATTATCTTGTCATGAATGTTCATATTTTATTGTATCTATTCTGGTGTTGTGCTCGGCTTTTTTGGAAATGATTTACCAGGCAAAAGTAGAACACAAACTGATGATTTCTTAGCCAAATCACTCTTGTTGTGATAAATGCCTGGTGTTGCATACATAGGACCAAAAGATCAGATTATTCATGTTTTATAAATAAACACACACTAATTAGTTTTATTTCAGTCAAGGCATGCCCTGGATTTGTATGATTCCGAACAGAACTGGACAGATGCAGTAAAATTTGGAAGATACTTAAATCAAAATATGGCCTCTCCACAACAGACTATATCAGAAGTCATGAGAGTCAGAAAGATGCAGCACATTTATATAAATTTTGATACAGTTTCCCTCAAGCTGTTTTGGAAAAGAAATACACTAGGATGGTGTGATGGGGTGGCAAGAATAATTGCAGAAACAGGTTTAGGCGGGGTTTTCAATCTTGGCATTTTGTGGAAGGCTGATGAAATAATATATTGTAGGACGATTAAGGATTCTCCTGTGTTTTGGTTCATTCTCCTTTTCAAGAACAGGTAGATTAAAACATGTTTGATGACTTACAAAGTGTAGGCTATCAAGATCTTCAGCTTCTGCTACTTTTTCCTTCATACCCATTTATAACATTCTATATTTTCTATCATCCCATAGCAGACTGAAGAGGAATAAGCCACAGGTCATTATTCCCTGCAACTGTGTTTCTGACTTTTTATGTATTTCTTGCACACACACAAAATAAAATGCTTTTTTTTTTTGAAAAAAATCCCAAGTTAAAAAATCTTTCTTTAAGAAAGTTCTACTATAAACAAAATAATATGAAGCTTATCAAGTAAGAAATATTCTGGGTTCATCTGAAAAAGCATCAGCCAGCATGCTGACATGCTTGGAATGTAAAAACGTTGAGTCAAAGAGAAAAAAAAAATATGAATTAGCATTGGATTAATTGATATTCTGGAATATTATTGTATGTTTTGAACATCCATGGCATTGCACACATTGTCCAAAATGTGGCACTGATTATGAATGTGATACCAATTCTGAATTTACCAAAGGCCATAAACCTCTTGTTAAAAATATCTAGTTCCCCCCCCCCCTGATAGCAAAGAAACAGAGAAGAATGCACAGGGGAGGAAGTTGCTCAAAAATTCTGGACTGATTATTAGTGACAGTTGGATAATTTATAGCTGAAGCTCAAAAGTAGCTGCTTGGTAGAGCTCATCCGAATAATACTGCAGCCTTGGATTCTTTGCAATCAAAGTTTTTGAAGAACACATACCAAGTACCTTTTTTTAGTGTCTTTGAGTCAATATTGACTCTTGATGAGTATGTGGAGAAGTCCTCACAGATTCCTTGGAAAGGTTTTTCAGAAATGGCTTGCCATTGCCTGAGGTCTGAGAGTTGGTGAGATTGACTAGTCCAAGATCACCCAACAAGCTTTTTGCCTAAAACAAGGCTACTAAAAAGGCTAGTGTTCAATCACTGACACACTCTTTAGTTACATTCACAAAATTTTCAGGCATTAACTTTGGATTTTGAAAGCTAAAATTAATTCTTGTTGCATTTAGAACTTTTTCAAACATTTCTGAGATAATTTTTTGTAGGTCACCTAGAGTCACTGAGAGTGTGTGAATGGCCATATATTTTTTCCTAAATAAAAAAAATAAGCAAGTGTCCATTTTTGAAATGTAAAAACCATGTTTCTCTTCAGAACAGTCACAATTTGGACTTTTGCAGAAGAAAGGGCAAACTGCTTAAACGTGGATCCAATGTCTATGACAGAATGAAGAGCCAAGGAGGAGATCAGTTCTTTGATAATTCCTCTCTAAATGGGGGGAGAACTTGAGATCACCCACAAGTGCTCCATACTGTTACTCCATGAGAGTTTATAGATATAGAGAGCAGGGGTGAAATGCTCCCGGTTCGCTCTTACCTGTCGGTCGCCATAGAGCCGGTTGCCAAGGTAGCATGAGGCGCCGCCCACCCGCCCAGATGCCGCCATTTGGGTTCTTTTACCCTCTGCGAATGCACATAAAACGCTTTGCGCATGCGCAGAGGGTAAAAGAACCCAAATGGCGGCATCCGGGCGGCGTCCGGGCAGGTGGGTGGTGCCTCGCGCTACCTTGGGGACCGGCTCTACAGCGACCGACAGGTAAGAGCAAACCAGGAGCATTTCACCCCTGATAGAGAGGAAGATTGGAAGTTCTGGTCTTGTTTTAGTTATCACCTTGCTTGATTAAAGTATTTGCAAACAAGGATTTTATACTTTTTATACTATGGTTTTTGAATTTGCTAGATAAATGCATTGACCTAACGTGACTTATAGAAATAGTCCTTGATGTATATAATATTAGCTCACTGAGACATTGCCTATGGCTAGTCAGAATCATGTGAAGGGCACTAGCACATAGAAAATTAGGGTATCATTTACAGAGTGTCTATGCAATATATCATTCCATACCTCCAATTAAAGGAATAAGTATGCTTCCATTTTTCACCAGTTTGTTGCTGTGTTTCATTACAATGCAGTAATATGCAATTCATAGGCTTGAAGAGAACATAATTACACATGGGATTATGCATTGAGGAACACTGACCTCATTCAGATCTAGGATTTAAATCCTAGCAGACACTAGATATACAGTAATTATCCCCAATTTCCAGAGAATTATGTTTTTACTCATGTCAAATCACCATGACATGATCTACTTGGCTGGCCCAGTTGAGCCCAATAGTGAGCACTGCAAATAGATTTTCTACAATGGTAGCAAATACTGGAAGTATGTGGTTCTTTTAATAATAAAATCATACAGTTGGAAGGAACCTTGGAGGTCTTCTAGTCCATCCCCTGCCCAATTTAGGAGAACTTATTGCATCCCAGACAAATGCCTGTCTATTTTTTTTTTCCTGAAGCTCTCCATTCAATCTAATTCTGAGTATATGCTTTCCTATGCTTTCATTCCCATGTTAGTTCAAGCTTTAAGCTTAAGGACATGTAGAACAATATCAAATTGTGGTTTATATCAATAGAAGAAAATATTTGTAGTTCTGTGCTGGAACATCCTCCTCCTCTTCACCATCAAGAAACCTGGCACTCAGAGAAATCAGCCATCAACTGATCAAATTAGGAAACACCAAGAGCACTCCAACCAACACTGACAGGGCAATCCCCTGGTTTATAAAATGACAGCAAACGCCACTCCCTACTAGCACTGATGATGCTACCTAGTTTGGTAATCAAATGTCTGTAAGAAAGCAACCAAACTCAGATAGCATCAAGGACCCCATACTTTATAAGGTTTCAGAACAGGGACTGGTCATTATCAACCTGCAACTCAAGGTGTGTACCAATAGTACACCATTACAAAAAAGATAACACAAAAGCAATTCAGAAAAAATAAATCTTGTTAGTCCACAGGACAATGAGACATTTAGCTTGATGAGATGGAGTGCCTCTCATAACTTCTCTAATTTATTTATTTTTATTTATTTTATAAAATTTATATGCCGCCCAACTCCCGAAGGACTCTGGGTGGCTTACATCATAAAAAAATAAAACATATAAAAACAATTTTAAAAAAGAAAGGGAAAAAAAACCATCTATATTTAAAATAAAACATTCACACAACCATGCATGGGCCAATCAGAACAACTATTGGCCCCAGGCCTGCCGGAAAAGCCAGGTCTTAACGGCTTTACGGAAGGCCAGTAAGGTGGGGGTAGTACGGATCTCGGGGGGAAGTTGGTTCCACAGAGTCGGAGCGGCTACAGAGAAGGCCCTCCCCCGCGGTCCCGCCAGCCGGCACTGTCTGGCCGACGGGACCTGAAGAAGGCCAACCCTGTGCGACCTCACTGGTCGATGGGAGGAATGTGGCATAAGGCGGTCACGCAGATAAACTGGTCCTGAGCCATGTAGGGCTTTAAAGGTAATCAAATAAGTCAATTTAAAATCTCAGCAAGGCCCATCAATTTCACCAACTATGCTTCCATTATAGCTTGTGCTGAATCTTTCCATCTTTGTGCACACAGTAATCTCGCTGCAGTTATCATATATACAATAACAAAATTCCATAACTTATTTTCCAATTGTTTGTCCACCAGTCTCATACAAAAGACCTTTGGTCTCAAATTGTGTATTAAACCTTAAAATCCTCTGAACCAATGTGTGCATTTGAATCTAATTTTTTTTAGCTTTTTTAACATGTCTACCAAGCATGATAAAATTTCCCTTCTTGTTCACATTTCCAGCATGTATTTGAAATGTTTTTATACATTCTAGACAACTTCCCTGCTTTGGTAAAAATCATTTTGTAAAATTTCTCTGTAAGTTTATTACATAAATGTGTATTTTAGCCCTTTCAACCACATAGTTTCCCGTTGTTCTATCTGTATATTATTATCAAAATTTCTATCAAACATTCTTTCACTTGTTCTTCTGTTTCAAATCTCAATAGATGTTTATACATTTTAGCAATTACATGTTCATCATTTGTACATAATTCCATTTCAAACTCAGTCTTACAGTGTTCAAAACCATAAATTCTTGTGCCAATTTAAACCTTTTTAGTAATTGTAAATAAGAGACCTATTGAGAACTACCTCCCTCTGCCATCAGTTCTTCTCTTGATTTTATTTTACATCCCGCTTGACAAAATTCTAGTATCTCACAATAAACTAGCCTATTATTTTCCATCTATAAAATGTTTCTTGTGCTAAGATCCACAAAAGGCGTTTTGAGCACAAAACGCCTTTTGGGTTTGTATCTATTCTATATTCTCAACAAGAAATGTCTAACACAAAGATTTTTAAAACCCACATTAAGCTTGACTCTATGAGATCACAAATACCCATGTCACCCAAATCTTGGGTCAAAAGGCTGCAGTGATTTGACTTCTGAGCAAATTCAAAGTCATGGTGCTTCTACATATTGACCTAGGACCACAGATCTTACCGACTTTTTAATGACTGAATTTTATTATTAATTGATTGTTAATCCTCCTTAGTTGATTTACAAATATAATACTGCATAAAACAATTAAATGTAGGTTGTCTATATCTTGGTAACTAAGCTAATTAAGTCTACCTGGTAGCTGGATGGGATATCACTAGAGAATTCTAGTGTTAGAATTAGAATGTTAGATTGGAAAGTAGGCAAGAAGTTTCAATTCTGAACCCAACTGAAAAAAACTGTATCATTTATTCATTTGCATTATTTTAGCCTGAACCAATCAAAAGACTCCGAGTAAAAAGAGTAAAAATGAAAAATAATGTATGGATTCAAAACACCCCCTCCCTCCAACATGCAAACCTTTGAACGAGGGGGCTATGGAGACAACTAAGGTAGGGAGTTCTATGTGGGTCTTGTCCCCCATTCTCTGATGGAAGTAGAAATTCTCAACACCTTCTTGAAATAGTCTTGCTAAATGTGCAGATTCAATCCTGACTTGCAGATACCTGAAATATCCCAATGCTATACTGTATATAACTGTGATGGCGAACCTATGGCACGCGTGCCACAGGTGGCACGCAGAGCCATATCTGCTGGCATGTGAGCTGTTGCCCTAGCTCAGCTCCAGCACACATGTGCGCGCCGGCCAGCTGATTTTCAGCTTGTGCGGAGGCTCTGGGAGGGCGTTTTCGGCCTCCGGAGGGCCTCCGGGGGAGGCGGGGAGGCCGTTTTCGCCCTCACCAGGCTCCAGGGAAGCCTCTGGAGCCTGGGGAGGGCAAAAAACAGGCCTACCGGGCCCACCGGAAGTTGGAAAATGGGAGAGCGGGGGTCACGCGTGCATGCATATGGGGGCAGGGTGCATGGGGGGCATTGAATTATGGGTGTGGGCACTCGCATGCGTGCACTTTCAGCACCCGAGGAAAAAAAGGTTCGCCATCATTGGTATATAACTTTACAGGTTGAATTGGGTCCAGAAAAGTTAGCTTGCAATGGCAGAGCTGACTCACCGCTAGTCTTGCTGTTGCATTCTAGATCAGCTATAGCTTCTGCATTGTGTCCAAAGTCTGCTACCCATAGAGGATATTATAATAATCCACTCAGGTGGTCTTCAAGACACATTCACATGTAGAATGCAGTCACCCAATTAAATTCAACAAGGCTGTCTTTGCTTTTTATGTACCTTTACAAGCCATTAAGAATGCACAAATATCATAATGGAATAATAACTATATGTGTGAAAAAAAATTGTTATAGAATGTCTAATTATTCACAAACTGAGTACTCTCTGTGTAACAGTCCAAAAAGAAAGTATTAGGTCTACCAAAAAATAAGTACTGTTGTAACCCTATCAATATGGGGGATGCCTCAAATACATTTCAAAGGGATGGATCTTACCTCCAAGTCATCATAGAGTTTACTAAGCTTCCAAATACTTAGCGCTCAGATGCTTTCTAGTAGCTGCAGTTTTGAATATACTGAAGCTGTAAAGAACACTATACAGTAGCCTGGTATGAAATGTAATGTCAATGCATGTAACTCGGAAAGAATAAGACTATAAAGCTAACTAATTAAAAAGTATGAACAATCTTCAATAGAAAAATAGAAGAAAAGTATTTTCAGCAAGGATTTTTCCACAATTGTTATGTTATACTTCTGTATTATCTAATTAATTGTTAATGTACAGTGAGTATGGCACCTGACTCTTTTTATGTAGGTATGTATGTAGTACAATTTATACATGGAATCAAAGGGTGACACCCATCAGTTATACTATTAGATAAAAATAACAATTGATGATAAATTCTTTACAGAACTTTGGCAATCTTATATCCTTTCCCCATTACCTCATCCACCTTCCCCGAATGTACATTTATCAGACTTAATTATGTATTCCAATAGCAAGCAGAACAAAAACATGAAAAAGGATATTAACAATGCATATTCCATATTAGAATTTTCATAAAAACATGGAGGGAAAGAAATGTGTAATGAAGGAAATCTTAAACATGTAATATTCACCAGACAAACATGAATAAACGCAAGTAGAAAAAATATATATTTCATCAAAACACTTTGAATAATCATGATTCAAAATGAATGCTTACATGTCTCTCAAGCCATCACAATTTTGTGACACCTAAACAAAAATCAAAGCTTCTATAGAAAGAAAAGTATCCAGTGCAGGGGTGTCAAACTCAAGGCCTGGGGGGCCAGATCCGACCCGCGGGGTGCTTAGATCTGGCCCATGGGGCTGCCCTGGAAACAGCAAAGGACTGGCCTGTGATACCTCTGCCAGTGAAAACAGAACTTGGGAGGCCGCCCGCGGCCCTCCCGAGCTTTGTTTTCACTGGCAGAGGGTTGCAGGAGGCTGTCGCAGCCGAAAACAGAGCTCGGGAGCCCGTTTTCGTTGGTAGAGCGTTCAGGTCTCCACAGGCGCCTCCGACACAAGTGACATTGGACTGGCCACGCCCCCCTGCCTGCAATTTGGCAGATCGAATCTCACCAGGCTCAAGGTTGACTCAGCCTGCCATCCTTCTGAGGTCGGTAAAATGAGGACCCAGATTGTTTGGGGGTGATATGCTGACTCTGTAAACCACTTAGAGAGGGCTGTAAAGCACTGTGAAGCAGTAGATAAGTCTAATTGTTATTGCTATTGCTATTAAAAGGATGTCTAAAGAAATTTCAGACAGTTAAGTGGTCTATTAAGGGGGAAAAATAAAAATACATTTTATCTCCTAATTAAAAGCAATGGGTGCAATCAGAGAACTTGCACGATAGATTGGATATCATTCCACATAGATAAAACAAAAGACTTCCAATTTCACAAGTTTTTGGTGCTTATGTGTAAATTAGCATGAAAAAAGTGACATTATCTTGTAAAATTCTTTTAAAACAATCTGAAAACTTTTGACAAAAGAGTATTTGTGAATCTAAAGAAATATTCCCAATTTTTTGGTGCCTTCGAGTCACCATTGACAACCACCTGAACAAGATCCTAGATCCTTCTAGGGTAAATTTTTCAGAAATGTTTTGCCATTGCTTCCATCCTAGGGCTGAGAGAGAGTGAGTGGCTAAAGATCATCCAGACCATCCAGATCCTCTAGTCCAGGGGTGTCAAACTCGCATCGTCACGGTGGCATCACGTGATGTACCGTGACTTTTTTTCCCCTTCGCTAAACTGGGCTTGAGCGTGGCCAGTGCGTGACGCATCTGGCCTGCGGGCCACGAGTTTGACACCCCTGCTCTAGTTCAAGGCAGGACTAGAATTTACTGTCTCCCAGTTTTTAGCCTGATGCCTTAACCATTATGTTACACCAAACTAGTTCTCTACAATTTCCCTAGTCTCTGGTTATAATTAGTTAACTGGCTGCTTAGCAAATGCTTTCAAAACTTTAATTTTTACTTATGTTTCAGAAGGGGATGTATTAAACTAAGATGTCTTCAGCAAAGGTATTTCACTCCTAATGTGAAAACAGAAGGCAATTCAATACTTTCATTAAATAAAACAATAACAGAGAAATATGTCAATGGATTTACACCAGGGCTGTCAAACTCACGGCCCGTGGGCCGGATGCGGTTTAGCAAAGGGGGAAAAAGTCCCGATATGTCATGTGATGCCACCGTGACAACGCGAGTTTGACACCCCTGATTTACGCTAAACTAGAGAGAGAGAAAGAGAACACAATTGTGTCCAAGGTTTATATAATCTGGTATCTGGACTGTCTGTTTTTATCGTTGCTGATTTACCAGCCATGGCTTAAGAAGTGCAATTATTCCTCACAATTAGTGCCTTTACTTATAAATTTAATTACCATTAAAAGTTGCTGCATTAACAGCATAATTGGATAAGGATAAAAAGACTATGGCATCCCCTAGAATAGTTCACTGATAAGTTTCCACTTCATAAGATGTTAATTAGCGTACATTTTACTGTATTTTAAAACTAGCAGCATTATATTAATACACCTTTCCTATCTTTTGGGGCAATATATGATCTCTAATAAAAAGGATTGTTCTTCATTAAAGCCATTAGAGCTAATTCTCAATTCATCTAGGGTTCATAATTAAATCCCTGTATGAATTAAATTAAATTAAATCCAATTTCTATTACCATACAGGATTTGTTTCAGTATTGCTCTTCAGTATGTTGGGATTTTTGTATATATGTGTATGTAGGTGAGACATTCCATCATATAGAATCAATCTGCAAATCTACACACAAATTATCAATTGAACGAGAAACTGAAAAAGCAATAAATGGTTCACATTATATGTACCTTTGCATGTACACAGAGTGCTTTTGTACCGGAGACAAATTCTTTGTGTATCTAATCACACTTGGCCAAATAAAATATTCAATTCAATTCAGTTCAGCTTAGTACCCTTCAGGATTTGATAACACTGTGCAGAGAGCTTTGTACATGGAAAGCAACTGACTTTATCATTCCCTCAGTACAGAAACCAATCTATTGGCAACAGTTATTTATTAATTTTAGCTTCTTTACCTATTCGTAGGACTGAAACATGGATTGTTTCCAACAGGCCAAAAGTCTCTGTCTTAATTGAAAACTGATCATTTCATCATGTATAATACTCTCTGAAAGCATACCTACCACCATATTATGATTATATATTAAAGGAAGAAAAATATTCCGTTGTCTTACTATACTGAGAAATTAAATTATAAACAAGCTGTATTTGTATAAACCCAGAGAGTTTCCTAGTGATTTCCTTTCATGCTGTTTGCTATTTAGTTGTTACAATTCAGTTCAGCATCACAGCTCAGAAGTAGATACCATACTACCAGATTTCCCAACTTATCAACCTAGAGTTTACTGTGGGATGGAAACTAAAAGAAAAATGAAGAATAACAGATTTGGAAGGACCTTGGAAGTTGTCTAATCCAACCCCTGCTCAAGCAGGAGACCCTATACCATTTCAGGCAAATGGTTGTCCAGTCTCTTCTTAAAAACCTCCAGTGATGGAGCATCTACTGTACAACTTCTGAAGGCAAGCAATTTCACTGACTGTACTAAAAAAAACACCTAAACAAGGAAAGAAATCTAAAGAAGGAAATAAAATAAAATCCAGCAGTGATAAGAAGATGTAAGAGTTACTCTCCCTATTTATTTTGGAGAGTAAGTGAATTGTGTATTTGGCATATTTAATTGCAAACCTGGAAGTCTACTTTTCAAGAGAATAAGTCTTTCTCAAGGACATTTTAATTTTAATTTTAGCTAAGGGCTAAAATTGCTAGTCTCTGACCTATGCTTAGCATACAGTAAAATGAAAGAGAATATGTTTGCACCATACTTATAAACAATAAGCACAATGATGGGAGGAAGAGAGAGTTTCAATTCCTGTCAAGTTCATTTTCGATACTATAGAATGGCTTTTTAAAGGAAATAATGAGCAGGTGAGAGAAAAGAGGGAACACATAATTGGTCTGTTTCTTCCAATCATGAGACAAAAGCCAAAAAGCTAATCCCCCCTTGCATATTTTGAATGTTTATTTTATATATGCATATACATATACATACATACCTGTGTACGGTATGCATGAGTGTGTATGTGTGTGTATGTGTGTGTACATGTATATATAAATTAAGAATATATATATATATATATATATATATATATATATGTTTTTTTCTCTGTTAAATCACCTGGTATACCCAAATATGGGAGAAAGCATACTGCTTCCTTTTTGCCTTTCGGCCCCTCCAGGGGCCATCCAGACAGTTAATTACAAACGACAGTCCATTTCTATATGTTATATTTTTTTTACATAAATAAAGGGAGACTAGTATAGATCTATTTCAAGCTATTTAGCTCTCATCAGCTAGCCACACCCTTATATTCTAATCCCATAAGGGTGTGGCTAGCTCATCAGCTAGCCACACCCGGGTTCTAATCCCATAAGGGTGTGGCTAGCTGATGAGAGCTAAATAGCTTGAAATAGATCTATACTAGTCTCCCTTTATTTATTTATGTAAAAATATGTAACATATAGAAACGGACTGTCATTTGTAAGTAACTGCCTGGATGGCCCCTGGAGGGGCCGAAAGGCAAAAAGGAAGCAGTATGCTCCCTCCCATATTTGGGTATACCAGGTGATTTAACAGAGAAAA